>CM028357.1:4370492-4693457 GCA_016618105.1 Dendrobium huoshanense | reverse complement strand
TGATTAGGAAAATCAAGATTATTCTTGACCATTTCAATTATCAAACTTCTCATATTTACCATGAAGGAAACTCTTGTGCTGAATGGGTTGCTAAATAAGGTTGCAATCTTAGAAATTTCTATAATTTTAATGAGGAGAATTTACCTATAATTTGAAGAGGTATTGTTAGGCTAGATAGGGTTGGCTTTCCCTATATTAGAACCTTGAACTAACTTTTATTTATGTGTTTTTATATTCTTTTTTGGCCCTATGTGAGGGTGTGACCTATAGCTTTGTGTTTGCTAGGTTTTCTCTTCTACTTTGATATCATTTATTACCTAGTGTTCTGGATTTATTTCCCTTTTCGAATGGATGAATTTTGTCAATTATGGTGGTCATGGTTTGGTTTCTACCTAGCTGATTTTTTTGGTTCGCTAGTTTACATTACTATTGGGTGAGTTTGATTTGCTAGGGTGCTAGATTTTCTAGGGAGCTAGTTTTTTTGTTTATACTTAGTTGTTTTATTTTGGACAGGTTGGTGCTGGCAGTTTTATGATAATCTTTATGGTAACAGTGTTTTATTATCTTCACCTAACGGTTTATTTGTTTATAATATTGCATCTATTGACAGCTTGTTGGTATTTCCTTGCTGACCAGAATGGGTTTTTAATTTAGATAAGCTCTATTGATTTTTGTCTAAATGGTTTCTATAGGGAGCTATTATTCTCTATATTTTAGTGGCATTACTGGTTGGACAGTTGGGAGGATTTCTAGTGATTAGTCACATATCACTATTTCTAAAATTAATTTTTGCCCGTCTGAGGTGCATGTTCTCAGTTGTGGGTGTCTTGACACCTACATTTTTATCTTTTAATGGTTGAAGGTGTACTATAGTACTCATAGTTTTTGAGGTGTGGCTTACTGTTGTAACCTCTTGTTTTGTATCTCTAATAGCATTTTTTCCTCTATCTATAGTGGGATTTTAAAGGTTCATAATCTTGTTGTTTAAAAGAGGTACAAGTGCATTCAACTTGGTTATATTATAGTTTTCAAATACTTATTTTCTAATAATGATATTATGAAAGTTTTATTGACTCTTTAGTTAGCAAGTGGAATTTTTAAAAAGAAGGTTGTGTGGTACATAGATCATACTCTTCTGCTAATTCTGTGGAGATGTTTATGATATTTAGATTTATATATTTTTGCCTATTTTACAGGTTTGTTGGCTCGTATAGATTTCAAATCTATAAGAAGCTGCTTGGGAATTTTTTTTAGGTGTTTGCTTCTTACCCCCTTTTTTTTTGTGTTATTGATGTTGTAAGTTGTAGGGTTCAATGGCCCATTAGGATCTTTCTTTTTTCTTCTTATTGTACCTCCTTAAGCATTAGTGTGTAGTTAACCCTTTAAGGACTTGTAATATTTTTTTAACATTAACATGTAAGCCCTAATATGGGTTACAAGTCCTATTAAGTATAAACCCTTCATAGCTCAACCTTCTCATAGCCTAAAATATCTTCCCACAAGTTCCAAATGTCTTTTGGAATGACTTGGACCCAACCCCTGCCCATGGTCAAGTTTGGTTAATAGAATTAAGCCTAAACCCTTCAAATTTAAAATGAAATACTCTATACCAAATAAAGGTACCCAAACCATTTTGAGCTATCCATTAAGTTCTCAAGGAACAACCACAGGTGACCCAACCCTTGAGCTCACCCGTATTAGCCACATGGTTTGTCCTAGGTGATAAAAAATGGTTTCTGATTAGCTAGCTCTTAACCTAGACCAAATTTGCTCAAGCTAATACTTGTATTAGGTGACTCCTTACCCTATACAACTGCAATGGTTAGCCCATCCCATTACCTAACATGGGTTAGCCAATTGGGTTGAACCAATACCTAAAATCTAAATTCCCATACCCATCTTATAACCCAAGCTATCCCAAGGCTTGAAACCACATGCACTATCATCTAGAATGTTCCAGACTCCTAACACAATAAACTCTAATGAAATAGTGGTTAAAGATTGCTAAAATTTAAGAAACTAACTGGCTAATAACTTGGCCTAAATAATAAATTTCTCCCTAACTACCCATAAGATTAATCTTCTTCTGTTAGAAAGAACAGTCCAATTGACCCACACAACATGGTAGGATGATCTACCAAAGAAATGATGGATCATTTTAAAAAAAGTATCAGGAAAACAAACGAGTAAAAAGCTACAAAGAATGAAGATTGGATTCAAGAGATAAAGAGATGTCTAATAGTTTCAACATTATTGATACTCGTTCATCCTTGAAAAGATGAAAGGAAGGGTAAAGGTAAAGAAAAGGCCATGGATAATGAGGTTGATAAAGATGTCACAACAGATTCAATATAGCATTTTATGGTGTGAATGAATTTGAAATATTAACAAACACATGAATGTAAAAGAAATTAGAGGAATTGATGGTTTTGATCTCTATTAAGTAAATCAAAACATATTATACACCACATGTGTAGATCAAATCCTCGCATGTTGAATAAGTGCAAGTTAACATTAAAGGTAATGGGATTCAAACAAAAGGACAAGAGAGTAAAATGATGAAGTTAGAGATAGAATAAATTGAATTATGGATATTAAATAGATGGTAGAACAGCTTATCAAAGAAGCACTAACTATATCTCAGGACACTTCATATGTTATAAAAGGTAGACCATACCTAGAAGAATTTTAATCAGTCCCATATCTAAAAGGATTTCTATCACCTTCATTTAAAAATTTCAATGGTATGTGTAACCTAAATAGTTTCATACACATTTCAGGGCTAGTTTCTATAGGAGGAAGTGATGCACCATTGTTTAGGAAATTCCTTGGTAGCTTCTGTAATATCATATTTCATTGGGACGTTGAATTTTCCACTGGTTTATTTATACCTTTAAAAATTAGAAAGAAAATTTATAAAAAAATATTCACTAAAGTGAAATACATCACACCATTGGTGATCTTGTAGTAGAGAAGTAGAAACTAGGTAAAATTCTTAAAGATATATTTAGATGGAGAAATCTTATCATGATCTGTAAGCCATAGTTGCAAGAGAAGCATGATATAGAGATCCTATTAAAAAAATATTAATGATCCAATTACCTTTCTGTTAAAAGGCTTTATAATCAAAACTTTTGAGAAGTTGATGAGTAAAGCATCTCATCTCCAAGAGATAGTTTCTCTGCATTTATGTCTAAAAGATCAATCTGCTATAAAAGTGAAGACATTAAAGCCTCAAATGCTTCTAGAAAAGAAATCAGCATTAGTGTTTGTAGTTGATAAAGAAAAGCAACCAATGTAGATTAAGGAAAAGAATCCTAATCGACCTCCATAATATTAATAGTATAATAAACCTCTGAGTGATCAATAGTTAGGATCTCAATCTTATCTTACTCCAGAAGAAAATATGTAGAGGTTTGAAGAACTAAAAATTTGGAACTACTCATGTAAGATAGGAGCTAATATGAAAATCTTTAAAACTGTTTAAAGAAGTCAAAATTCAAATTTATGAATCCTAATAAATCAGAAGAAGTAGGCAAATCGGGGCACTGCAATAATTGCCCATTTCACCGGATGATTAATCATAAGTTACAAGATTATATAACATTCAAGGAATGTCTTGAATGGAATATTAAATATGGTTACACTATGATTCCCAAGGAATATTTAGCTGATTCAAGTCAAGGATTTGCTAAATATATAATTGGTGAGCCTTTTGCACCCTCCTCTATTATAAAATCTGATGATAAGTGAGATGTTTCATTATCCCATTCCAAGAAGAGAATTATTAATAAGATATAGCATTCATCTTATTAGGAATCTCTAGGAGCATTGAATCCCATCTGGGTTGATCTGGTAGCTCCAAATAGAGGGCATAATAAAGTTCCGACCAAAGTGTCTACAGAAGTGCGAGTCAATCAAGCTTATACAGTTTCAAGGAAGGAAGAGAAAAACTAAATAAAAATTATATATGATAAAGTAGTTATTTCTATAAATAAAGAGTGCAAAAATCTTAAACTTTCTATATGATCTGTATTTTATCCCGCGTGGGACTAATAAAGTAATGAAAAGGAATTTTTTGTATGTCTTATTATTTCTACTAATAAATATTCAGATCAAAATATAAATAATGATGAAAATAATTTTAGAGAAACACCTTTAAATAACGTAAAAGAACCTTATTAATATGTGTCTATTAGTGATCCCCCTCTTCTTAATGTTTAATGTGAACTTGCCAATATCAAATTTGAAATGTCTTATTCAATTAATCTACTAGATGAAAATTCAAAGACAATCGATGATCAAGAATAAAAGCAATCTTATACTTATTCTCTTGAAGTGGTAGTTAAAGTCAACCTTCCTAATGTAAAGTTCAGCCTCCTTAACCAATTCAAGATTCAGATGCAGTAAATCCATATATTCCTAAAGTAGATTAAAATATTTTAGCACATCTTAGAAAGCTTCCCATAAAAATGAGTACTTACGATTATTTGGTTCTTTCAAAAAATATGAGGGAGGCTTTAATCAAAGCATTACTCAACCCAGAGATTTATATAGATCAACTAGCATCAATGATATCAGAAGATGCACTATATTTCGAAGAAGTTCTAAGAGTCATAATTTAAGATGAAGGTTTGTTGCTGGAAACTACTTATCATAATAATATTTTATAAATTTCTTTGAATATAGATAATTTCAAATTGTCTCATATTATTGATAATTCAGACTCATTAGTTAATATCATGACTCTTAGAACATTCGTACACATAAAATTGGATACTCATAAACATAGCTTCGACAAAATGATGTTGTTAGGATTCAACAAAAATGGTGAGAAAGTTTTAGATTCAGTAACCCTTCTTTCTAAATTCCATATAATAGATTTTGACTTATTTTAACACAATCTTCAGTAGACCTTAGCTCTATGAATATAGAATGGTGCCCTCCACCTTACATTTATGTATCAAATATTCTCACAAGGTGATAAAGCACTATATTATAGGAAATTTACAATCATTTTTAATTCATGAAGTTTGCATATTAAAAAATATTTCATAATATCCACCAAAATAGCATACTATCTTCTCTAGAAATCTCAAACTAGCTAATGTAAAAATAAAAGAAAATAAAGAAAAATAATAAGTAAAAAAAAAAAAACATTCCAATATCAAACACGATGTTCATTGGTCACTTGCTCCTCCTTCATAAAGTTGTCGTATAATGGCTCAACAATCTAGAGGAATAGTTCAAGGATGGATAAATTAAAGAGTAGAAGAAAATAAAAAATAATATATAAAGATGATTTTAATACATATTAATTAGGAATACACTTCGGAGGATGAATCCTATGTAATTGAGAAAATCCACATGTTCTAGAATATAAGAAATATATTGGACATTCAAAGTATGAAATTTTTATACATTGATAGCAATAAAGATAGGGTCCAAATTACTTTGGAATATAATTTAAATATATCTACCATGCAGAGATTAAAGAGGTATATGTAAATTATTACCTTAACCCCACTATCCAGAGAGATGTAAAAAGATTACAGGTGAAAGCCTATCATCCTTTAAACCCAAATTCCAAAGCTAATACTTTGTACCCTCTACTAGCAAAACCACAGAAATTAATTTAATCCTCAATGATCCATTTATGGATGAGATAGTATAACTCCCTTTTATTGGCACTAAAACTATGTAAATAAGTTTGTTAAGTAAGATTTAATACCATCAAATTGGACTGATGGTGAAGCTTAATAATTCAAACACCTATAGAATACAAAATACCATTAATATACATCAAGATAAATTATGGGCTTTGTTACTTTATGTTTATTTGATGAGGATTACTATTGTTTAGTTATATCAAATAATCTAGAGTTTGATAGTCTTTTAAAGTAAAAGTTAAAACTTTCAACAAACTTTATTTAGAATTTTTAGATGATCTTAATGACTCCTAAGTTTTGGATGCACCTCTAGAACTTGAAGAGGAGATTAAATATATAATTGATGATCTAAAAGAATTAAATATAGATAGTGAAGAAGAAACTTAATTGATTTTCGTAAGATCTTTTTTGAATGTGTATGACATGAATAAATTGATCAATCTTTTATCTGAATTTAATGACTATTTTTCTTGGAGTTATGCATAAATGCCTAGATTATCTGTTGAGATAGAAGTTCATAAGTTTTAGATTTAATCAGATATGGTTCCAATCAAATAAGCACCTCAATGTATGTGACTCGATATTGAATAAGTAGTAATTGAAGTCAAGAAACTAATCAACACTATTTTTATCAGAAAAGAGAAATATTTAGCCTAATTTCCTAGAATCTTCATGATTAAGAAGAAGAACAATTAGATATGCGTCTACATCATATTTTGTTATTTGAATATGTTTCATCTTAAAGATGAGGTTTTGCTTCCAATACCATAATTCAAGGTTGATATTCATTCCTTACATGAGATATTTTCAATTATGGATGACTCCACTGAATATAATTAAATCATGATGGTTCTTGAAGATGAAATATTCACAACATTCAGAACATCAATAGGGGTCTACTTCTAGTAAGTCATACCATTTAGATTAAAGAAATCATAAGAAACCAACCAATGAGTAATGATAAGGATTTTTAACAAACTTATCCACCATTAAGTGAAATGTTATGTCAATGATCTAGTCATTAAAAGTATTGAAATAGATGGTCATTTATATGACCTGAGAGTTATTTTCCAAATATTACATCATTATAAATTAAAAAAGAATCATCTAAAGTGTTATTTTTGTGTCAATTCACATAAGTTTTTGGGTTTTATGGTTCAACATCACAAAATTGAAATTGATCTGAATAAAATTAAAGCAATATTAGAAATTCCACCTCTTAAAATTCTTACCCAATTGAGTTCATTTCAATGTTGATTAGCCTACTTTTGGAGATTTATTTAAACCTTTGAAGAAGGTTACCATTCTATACAAAAGCATGCTATCAGTGGGATGAAATTGTTAGAAATCCTTCAATAACATAAAGCAATATCTAATAAATCCTTCGGTCTTGGTCGCTCCCACACTGGTGAAACCATTAATTCTTTATATAATAGTTTTAAGTAAATCTCACATAGCTTTGTTAGGTTATGTTAACAATAAAAGGAAAGAGAATACACTTTATTATTTGAGTAGGAAATTAAATAAAAATAAAGTAATTTATCTTCCAATTGAGAACTATTATTTAGCATTGATCTTTATCACTCAAAAGTTGAGACACTTTATCATAAGGTAAATATGATATCTAGAGTAAATCAGCTAAAATATTTAATGACTTGTCTAATGTTATAAGGGATTTTAGCCCGATGGTAGATGATTATATCACAGTTCAAAATTATATACATTCCCTATGTGCTTTGAAAGGCCAAGCTATTCCAGAATTTTAGTTGCTCATCTAGTCCTAAATAATTGTATGATAAATGATGAACTACCATATGAACAAATCATGAAATTAGCATTAAATGAAAAATATACCTATAAATTCTATTTTGATGGTGATGCTTCCAATTAACAAGGAACATCTAATAACACTTCCCTGGGGAAAGCTAGAATTGGCACAATGTTCATCACAAGGTTTAATGTATTATTCCAACCACATATCAAAATCGTATATGAACAATGAAGCTTGGTACAAGACAGTTATAATCAAATTGAAGTTGATAAACCTAAATGAAATTCAATAGATCAAAATCTTTAGAAATTCTCAACTGGTGATTAATAAATAAGGTAGAATTTATAAAATATTAAATAAAAGTTTCATTTCCTATCTTCATAATACAAAGAACCTTCTTAATAAAATTCTAAATTCAACATTATATAGGGTTCCTAATGAAAATAATTCTATAGTGATTGTATTAGTTAAAAATTCAATGGAGGGGGCTAAACCTCATTGAACGGTCCCTATGCACACCAAGAGGAGGGTGAATTGGTATTTTAAAGGATTTCTCCTTAAAGGTTCCTTTGTATAAACAATGTCAAACAAAAGTACTAGTGAAACCAAATATCAAAAATCAACATGAAAATTATTAATTTGTCTTAGCAAAAAGAAATATTTTTATTACTTTTGAATTTCATATTTTATTTCCACTAATTTTTACTCACACAAACTAATCCACATATATCACAAAATTTCTCACCAAATATTTCATATGAATAATATGCTTAAAATAAAAAACAAGAAATAAAAAATGCAAGTAAAAGAAGGAGCACACAAAAAATGTTATAGTGGTTCGATAAAAACTTGACCTATATTCAATCACTGGAGTTCTCCTCATCGAGTATTGCACTAACTCAATTAGTGTCGCTCCTTTAGTTCCCACGGCAAGGTAGAGAAGCTCTTATAAATTATTTCAATCCAATTTGATGCGATGGAGAACCGAAAACCTTTTCACACTTTTAGTGAAAGCACAGACCCTGAAAGCTATTCCACTCTCCTAGTGATGGCAGCATACCTTTGAATCCTTTTCACCCTTTTTGTATTGGCATCATACCATGGAATCCATTTTCACCCTCCTAGTGAAAGAAGAGAATCTTGACCATTGGCCTTGAAGCTTCTTTCCATGTAGAAAATGCAAAAACTCACTAAGTCGTGTGAGGAAAAAAGGTGCAAACTAGCTTGGAGCAACCTTGTGGAAACCCCTCACACTCCTCCCTCACACTCAATCCCATTTTCTCCTTCTCCAAAGAACTAGAGTTCTCCCTCATAGTTCCTTTAAAAGCCAAAGAATTTTTTCTTCGACTTCAAAATATTTATTTAAATCATGCTTCAAATAAAAAATTTAATTTATTTGACTGATCATACAATACGATATGGAGTTATATAGTGCGATAAGTTAAATATAATATAACATTATTGAATGATATACATAAGCCTATATAATCAATTTAAACATTTGAACTAATTTTCAAGTATAATTTAAGTTTTGTACAACACAATTAGTTCAATCGAATCATCATTTCATCTAGGATGATCAGTGCTGATTAATTATCATCACTTTTTGGAAAAAGTTAATACTATACGAATAAGGTCATCATAAAGTATGATATTAATATGAAACAATCCAAATTTGATTGTTTAATCATAAGATTACTTTAGGTAAGATTTAAATTTATCGTAAGATATGATAGGGATCTTATAATACGATTTATATAAATTTTGAATATTAAAATGTCACCTAATTTATGACTTGCAGGAGGTTTCATGGTTTATACCGACCACCCCGTACAATTAGTATCATATAGTACAATTAGATAAAAATCAAAAAGTTTAACTTAATGATATAAGTAATGCCAGTTTAACTTAGATCATATAATACAATAGAGATCATACAATATGATTTCATCAAAATTTAATATTTTTAAATTTCCTCCCTTATATTTTTTTTGAAAAGGGAAATAAATGGATTACTAGAAAAAAGAAGAAAACTACAATTTTGATTCTTCCTTGAACAACCTAATTAAAGAAGGAGGAATCTTGTTAAAACACAAATCCTCCCAAATAAAATTACTAACAAGAGAAAGATTAGCACACATATCAGCTAACTTGTTACTACCTCTATATATGTATTTGAAGATAACATAATTAAAATATTTAAAGAACTCAAAGTCTTCCATCTCCTTGAAACTGCCAAGAATAGCATGATGAAGAGTCCTTATTACATTAGAATTATCACCTTCAATGATTGTTCCCTTATATTTGAACATCCAATCTTTGATGACTTCTTTCAAAGACTTGATGGCTAAAGCTCTAATTGAGAAATGTCCCAGTGAGTGAAAGATTTGTCGAAAGCCAACAAGAACCTTCCTTTGCAATCTCGGATCACACCTCAAATACCAGCTCTGTATGAAGACCCAAGTGAAGCATCTACATTGATCTTTAACCAATTGAGTGGAGGGGGATGCCAAATATTAGACAACCTAAAAGGCTGATTAACATCCCATCTTTTTGAAGTTGAATTAAAAACCAATTTAGAAAATGATGAAAGGCTGATAGCATTTGCAGCAACTGAATTTGCACTTTATACCATTCCACTATGTAACAATTTTTTTCTAACCTTCCATGAAAGATACACAACATTGAAAAAATAATTTTAGAATCATACCATTTTGTTTTTCACTTGATTCCATCTAAGAGTAGCAATCCTCAAAACTTTTGAACATGGGAACTTCAAATCGCCACTTATTTAACAATGAAATCATATCTTTCAATTTGCTGCATTTGATAAGTATATGTTCCACATATTCAATGCCGAATGAGCATCTTGGACATATTTCATCAACTTGCAATCTTCTATGAGCCAAGAATTGATATGTTGAAATAGCATTTTTAAATAGTTTCCAGCAAAAAAACTCTACTCGAGGATTAGCTTTTGTTTTTTAATCCATTCCCAAAATATAGAATCACCTTGAGGTTGTTGCATTGATTCATAAATCATTGCAAAAATAGTCCTTCCTGAATTATGGAAAATTAGCACCTGCTCATCATCACGTTGATTTGATTTAATGTTGATCTGTAGTATAAAGTTCCACCAATTCATTCCAAAACATCTTCATCAATTCAACAACATTCCATTCTCTGTTTTCAATAAATCAGTCCAATATTAAAACCTCATCACCTTGAGGCACTACAAAAGTTGGCCATTCATTGATGCTTCTATCCAATATCCACTTGTCTCTATAGACAATAATAGATGATCCATTTACAATGTTCCATTTTAAAAAAGGAATAAGAACTTTTCCCCCATCACATATTAATTTCCATGATGAAGAAGAACTTTTCTTATTATTTTCAACTTCAACCTTAGTGCCATATTTAGGAGCTAGCACTTTATGTAGGAGTGAGCCTTTGTCTTGCAAAAACCTCCAAGTCAATCTTGCTCTAAGAGGTGCCACTTTAGATGTAGCCAGATGCAAACCACGTCCTCCCCAATTTAACTACATGCATAATTCACCCCAACTAACATAATGAATTCCCACCCTTCCATTTGACTTATTCCATAGGAAACTCCTACAAAATCTGTCAATATCTTTAAGCACACCGATAGGAACAAGAGAATGTATACTATAAAAATTTGGGTATGACACAATGTCCAATTTAATAAATGTTAACTTGCCAGCTAATGATAAGAATTTGCTTCCCTATATGTTGAGCATCTTTAGAGTTTTTTCAATGCTAAAATAAATATCAGTGGCCACCAATCTCCTTAAGGCCATCTTTATACCAAGATAAGAAAACTTTTGTACTTCTTTGAACCCCTTAATGTGAGTAATGGTTTTCCTTTTCCTTCTAGTAACCACATTACCAAAAAGAATGGAAGATTTGTTAATGTTGATACATTGCACAGGCCATTTGCAGAAATTGGAGAGAATGTTCTTGATCTCAATTGCCACCTTCTTATTAGCTTCATAGAAAACCATAACGTCATCTGCATATAATAGATTTGATACCCGTGGACCATTCAGGCATATACGAATCCCAAAGGAAGTTTGAGAAAACGCATTAGACAGGAGTTGAGAGAAAGTATGAAGAGAAGAGGTGACAAGGGGCACCCTTGACAGAAGCCACTCTTAGCTTCTATCCATTCAAATAATTTACCATTGATGATCAAAGAAAATTTTGGTTCTACCACAGATTCCAATTTAAGCTTTGAGAACATAGCAGGGAATTCAAAATAATCTAAAACACCTTTAAGAGTAACCCAACTCAATGAGTCATATGCTCGCTCCATATCAATTTTAAAAGAACAAGTCCTTTGAATGATTTGGAATACCTGAATTTGTGGAACAACTCTTGAGCCACCAACACATGGTCTAAGATAGACCTGCCTTTGATGAAAGCCACTTATTCTTCTGAGATGAGTTGAGGGATAACTGAAATTAACTTGTTCAAAATCACTCTTTCCGCCACCTTGTGTACTAAATTGCACAAGTTAATGGGTTTGAAATTTGACGGAAGCAAAGGATTTGAAACTTTTAGAATAAGAACGATTAAACTGTCCTTCCAATATTTATCCATTTCACTAAGTCAAAGAAATTGATTAATAGCATTTTCAAAATCAACTTTGATAATGTTCCAATATGCCTTGATAAATTAATAAGAAATACCATCACAACCGGGGGCAATGTTAACACCCAATTGATTAAGAACAACCTCAATCTCCTCCACCGATATCTACCTTGTTAGCAATCTTCTATCATTATCATTCAAAGTGTTCATCGACAAAGGCCACCCTTCTGTTGTATATTTCCTCTGTTTCCATTTTTGGTTTAAAAACTGAATAAGTACTTCTTAAATTTGATCCAGCTCCTCCATCACATTTCCATTGTTATCCTTTATCTTAACAATATTATTCGAGCTCCTTCTTGCACTAGAAAATTAGTGGAAGAACTTTGTATTACTATCACCATCAACCATCCATTTGACCTTTGCTCTTTGTTTCCACCATGCATTTAACCGAGCCATTGTTGAATTTAGCTCAATCACCTTGGCTTTCAATATCCAACACTCCTCATCCATTATCCATCGCATATCAGATTCCTTTGTTTGCAAATTCAAAATGTCTTCAATTAAGCTTTCTTTCAGAAGGTTCAAGTTTTCCAACTTAGCTTACTCCAGATTTTAAAAGCTTTTTTAAACTTAGAATTCAATATTTGGGAGTAATTACCCACATAAGATTTGTTCCACTCCTTCCTTACCACAGATAAGGATGCCAGATATAATGTCCAAATATCTTCAAATTTAATGGTCTTCTTAGAAGGTGGTTTAAAGTTGAGGACGTTAAGAATAACTGGACTATGATTTGAAGCTATTCTAGCCAGGTGTCTAATAACCAAATGCGAAGAAGAGTTTAAAGCCATAAAGTTAGGGAAGCACCTATCCAATCTTTCCAGGATACGAGCCCCTCCAAACTTGTTGTTACACCAAGTAAAGCGAGTGCTAATAAATACTACCTCATGGTAATCATTGTTAGCAAAGAAAGCCTCATTTCTTTAGGCCATTGAGCAAA
Source organism: Dendrobium huoshanense (assembly GCA_016618105.1). NCBI lineage: Eukaryota > Viridiplantae > Streptophyta > Magnoliopsida > Asparagales > Orchidaceae > Dendrobium > Dendrobium huoshanense. The sequence goes on along the minus strand of CM028357.1, from coordinate 4,680,403 downwards.
TAGAAATCTTCTCCCACCTCTTTTATCTTCCTTGGAAGTGAGATAATTGAAATCTCCTCCTACCACCATGGTATAATCTTCTATAGAGTGCAACTTCAAAATCTCCCAAAGCTCTCTCCTTTTTTGCATGTCTTTATTTCCATATACCGAAGCAACCCTCCATTTACCTTTACTGATAATTGATAGATCACCAATGATACATTGTGAAGAAGAATCAACCATGGAAAAGTCAGCCAAATGATAATTCCATAAGACTATAATACCACCAATTACCCATTCGATGGTACCATAACATACTCCCAACCATCACCAATAAGCAACTTGACTTCTTTAATATGAAAGGAAGACAATTTAGTCTCTAATTTCCCTAAAAAGAGAACACTATGCAATTTAACAAACTCTTTAATGAATAGAGAAGTACCTTTCTTTCTTGCTCCTCTACAATTCCAAAATGCTAAATAATTCATTGGTGAAGGACAGGGGAAGAATTACCCATAATACCTTTTATATCCATCTCCATTCTTCTACTCCTCGGGTTGTTGCAGATTGACCCAAGGTCCTTCAATTGCTTTGACTTCTTCTTTTTGACAAGAATGGAATCATCATCTTTGCATCTAGCCACAAAATCTACACTTTGGGGCAAGATTTCACTTTTATTCTCCTCAGGTGGTATTCCCTTAGATAGCATATCATCTTCATTGCTCTCAATAATTTCCCCATCTTCAACTGGGTCACCTAGAACATTGTATATATTCTCAACTAATGGAATATTAATACTCCCCCTCCTATCAGGTACAAATACCTTAGACGAACAATTGTTGACAGCCCGTGATGATTTAACTCCATATGCTTCAATGTCCTGGATGTTAGAATCTGGAATATCAATAGTTTTTGATGTATCATATTTATTCATTGTACCCATAACAACATCTTCTTTTACAACTGATTATTTATCCTTGGTTTTCCTTACATCTGTTCTTCTCCACACTGATGTATTCAATGGACGTTGAATAACTTTTGTAAAGTTCATTTTAGCCTTCTTCCTTCCACTGTTTACTATCAACCATGGACCATAGCCTGCTGCTTTATTGATCTCGCTATCACCAACTTTATTTTGGATTTCTTTCACTGCATCCGGTACTACGGAACTAGCTATATTCTCTTGAAGCTTGGATTATAAGTCACCTTCTCTTCAAACTTCCTTGTTGTGTCTAATTAAGCCTCATTTGAAATAAAAATTTGGAATTTGTTTGTACTCAATCTTCTGATAGAATTCCCCGGATAAACCTTCCACCCAAACTCTTACTGGGAACTTCATATCAAGCTTAATTCGGACACACGCCCTTCTGAATTCCCTTCTTCTCCATTGAAAAATATTCCCATCACGTAAGTATGGTTTTCCAACCATTGATGCAATTCTAAGAATGTTTATATTGATCTAACATTGTAGTGGAAGATTTGGTAGCCTACTCCAGATCGGGGCTGTCAGTCCTTTAACTGAAGTTGGAGAGAGACTTTGGGACCATTTATCTATCCCAATTATTTGTCCATTGACAAACCACGGTCCATTTGACAAAACAGACTCCATTTGCTCTGGTTTAGAAAAAGAACAAAGCACCCACCTGAGCTGATCACTGACAATGGAGCATCTCCTCCAAAAATTTTAATAACCAGTGAGTTGATAAGTTTATTTACGTTCTCTATTTCATTCTTCTCAAGTAATTTAACAGTCATTCCATCTTCAGATAAGGATTCTTCCAACTGAAGTTCTGAAACTTGAATGTTTTCTTTCTTCTTCCATACATTCGCTTTAGTTACAATAGAGTTTTGAACAGTGATTGGCTCAACCTCCACACAATCTCCCTGTTCAACTGATTCAACATTTTAGACCTTCAATAGATCAGAAAAAAAACATTTTTTCTCTATAGGACATGTTCATAAAACTTTTCCACATTATTTGAAATCTCTTCCAGTTTCCATGTTATATTTTCTTCCTCTGAGCTGGAAACTTCAACATATCTTGGAATTCCTATATCCATCATCCTGCAATTAGGAAATCCATTAACTGGAATAATGTTCTTGATTAGTGGTCTTGAGGAAGGGAATGCCTCAAACCCTTCCTTTGGCGTCAATGTCATTCCAGATCTGAACTTCTCAAACTTATCTTTAATAATTACATTCTTCCCTTTTCCAAGAACTTCTGGTTCTTTCTTTGGTACAAAACCACCTTCATTGATAACTATGGACATACTAGATTTTCCCTTAGTTTTGATGATTTGATTCAGCCCAAATTTTCCATCTCCAAATGAAGGAGGCGATAAATAAAATGGACGAGCTGGGGCCACCAGAGCCCTTGAAGAAGAGAGATAATCCTCCTGTGTTCCACTGGCCATAGGATGTCGGTGAACATCCTTCGCCATGGGTTCTCCATAGCACTCGTAAAGAAGCAGATTTGAAAATTCTGTGAAATTCCAATAGTTTATTCAGACGTTCTCTCTTTAACTTCTCTCCCCTATTAATTATTCAGTATACTATATTTTTGTGCATAATCACTAAGCTATTATACATCTTCCACAAGACTTTTTGACTCAAGATAATACAAAATAAATAAATCAAACTATAGATTCTTATCAAAATATAACACTCCTAGCATAGTAGTCCTAAATCAATCATTTTGTATGGTGTATGGCTTACCTGAAATGTTAATATGCGTAGAAACGTATTACTTATAAATATTAATTGAAGAAATATAGTAAGAAGACAATAAAGTTTTTTATCATTAAAATCATGGGCTCATGATCTTGTATTTCAATGATCTCTCCCTTCTTGGTGATGATAAATATTATTGGTTGAAGAACTCAAATTAATCATATTTTCTCCTAGAATTGCCCCTCATTAAGTGATCCAATTAAAAAAGGGTAATTTTATTTATTTATTTAATCTTTTTAAAGATATTTTAAATGTAATAGAAAGCACAAAATAAAGATCAAATAAGAAAGAGCACAAAAAAAGAATAAATTAAAATCCAAATAATTAATGATTACATAACAATCAACAAAACACATATTCTCCTTATTTTGACATCACAAAAAGGAATAACAACTTAGCATAATAATAAAAACAAAAAAGGGATAATGAAAAGAAAATGCAAACGCAAGCTATAATAATAAAAAAAACACATTAAAAGTAAGATGGTCTCTAATCCGGTGGCGGTGGTAAGGTGGTTGAATGTATTAATGAAGGGATGCAAACTGCTCGCCATACCATGCCAAATCAGTCACATGTTATCGATGCTACGCCTTGATGTAAGCATCAAATCTAGTTTTCATCTAATCAAATATCCAAATCAATGTCTCATATTGAGAAGGCTGTGTATAAGTACTGGTGTTGGATCTAGTGGGGCTTCAACTGCCTCCTCTTGTTCTAAATCTTCCTCACAGTGATTTTGATGGTGTATATCACTATGATGTATGTATAAGGAGCTGTTGGTGTAGTATATTGGAAGGTCATCAGGTGGTGCAGGAAATTGTAAATTATATTTATTTTAAGAGTGAAGGCTATGAGGTGACCTAATGTGAGGTTTTACTTGTGCTTATTTCTCAGAACCCTAATCTTAATCAGGTGTTTAATGTACTCAATAATTCAATCTAAAGCATTAAAATTAATTTTTTCCTTGATGAAGTAGTGAAAAGGTATATAGGAGGGGTGATATTTACCCCATCTCCAGCTTTAGGATGATTAAACTATGAAGGATATTCTGGATGAAGCATGCATGTTAGGAAAGTGTATAAACTAAAGGAAAGCTTATATTATGTGGGGCACTTCTAGTCATATTTGCATCAATCTAATTACATCCAGGATCAAAAGCTATATAATGAGCTTTAAGGCCAGTGATGGAGTGACAAAAGATTCGATCAAAATCTTTATAGGTGGTTTCTTCATGTCTCTTATTAATAAACGATTGAAGGATAGTTTCTTCAGTATTTATTCTAAGGTTAGCAAATAATTCACAATATAGTTCATTGTTAAAGGGAAATGCTAGGTCAGGTTAAATTAAAGTGTAGGGCCAGCGAAAAGGTTTAATACCTCAAAATTTAGATTGTCCTGATTGATAACTTTAGAGGGAGTTATCTCTACAACCTTATAGCGGGGATATGTGTATTCATTAGTATCTTCTACAAAATGTGGATCTATTAGTCATCTCGAGGAACTCCATACTAGTGCCCTAGATCATTTTCCTCTAGCCCTATAATATAAGCATTTGAGAGAGGAAGAAGGAAACTAGTGTGACGAGAAGTGTGATCTTAGCATTTGAATTCCCTTCCTTTAAATGGACTTCACCCATACTGTATTAAAAGATAAGTATCATATTGTACCATATAAAGTTATTAATTCATCCTATCTGATTAGTCAAAAAAGTTGGTCAAATAGTATAATACGATCAAAATCGTATTGGACGATCAACATCCTAAGGAGTTAACCTAGATGACTTTTTTACCAATACATTGTATAGTATGAATAGATGTTAATAGATTATGATACATTATTGATGATCGTACCGGCCGATTTGAATATTACTCCAAGAAAATCTCTTAATACTTCTAGCCCATCCAGCAAAATCACAAAATTCTGCCAGAAAATGTACATTTTATGTAGATTAGACAGATATGTAGTAGATGATAAAATGCGTGTATGAAACTTTGTTATGACAGAATTTTTTCATCAGAAATACTTTTAATGGATTTACCAACTAAATTATGATAGAATTGTGCGACAATATTGGTCATTTATGTGGCACTCATATCGATGAGTTATTTGCTGAAACTTTGGGAGGAATGTTTTTGTCACAAATATGAAATATTTTCATTATATGTCCATTTGTAATGGAAAACTGCAGCAAAAATAAAAAAAGATAAAAATTGCACTCTTCTATGTCTTATACAACACAATAAATTTTCATAACAATATACATATATCATATTTATTCGAATATTGAACATAAAGATAAGCTACATCCATGTAATAATAGATTTGATCATTCCAAATTTTTTGAACATTTGCGAAATAGTTTAAAATTAAGAATAAAGTTCATTCATTACATAATTAAAAATGAACAATAAAATATATAAACTTATAAATGAAATGTCCAACATATAAATACAATGTCTAGTAATAACAAAAAAATATCTAATCATAATCTTTATCATCCTCTGATAATGATGTATACTTTCCACTAAACTTCTCTCTCAATTTCTTCAATTCATCCAACAACTGTGTTTGTTGCATATGCATCTGCATGTTAACTTGTGATTTCTTGACTTTCTCTAGCTATTACTATAAGGGAAGCTATTTGTTTACTATACAATGACTCCTAACTACATGCTAAGAAGATGGATCCACCAGATGTTTACCCCTCATATGCATAGGCTTGCGAGCAAAATCTATAAACACAGCCTTTATGCATCCACCTGTTACATGTGATCAAATGTAATAGTTAGAAAAATCCACTGGTCCCATAAATTATCTCTCACTTGCTTCGGGTTGGCTCCCTCAAAGTCATGTATACTCATCCTATAAATGTTAATATAAGAATAAGAAATATATATATTACACCTAAAAAATTAAACTTATGTATTCATATAATCTCTCCTTGCTTGTTCATCAAATTATTGTTGGTCCTCCTATCGCCTATGGAAATGACTATGTAACTCAATAGAAGTTAGTTCTCTATCAAACACCTACTTTGTAATATAGTTATATTAGTATTCATATCTAAGTAAATTGTTAAATTATTTTAAAATTTCTTATCAAACATGTGCTTAGTATGTAGAACTAAGCCCCTAGTATGGTGGGAACTACTCATGTCCCAAATATTAGAAGTTTGATCCTATCTATTCTGGTACCCCATTTAGTATAAATTGGGCTAACCCAAGCACTGGTCAGCTCACTCCATAAACTCTCACCAATCCAGAGTGCTTGCTCGCCTGACTTTTTAATGGCTAAAAATATGTCTTACATGCGAGTTGACCCGTGCTTCTAAAAATTGATTCTAATTTTATCATTATGCTCAGGCAACCGAAAAAAAATCTTTCTATATTAAAAAACATACAACATAGAATATTTGTGTTAGCTTAATTAAAAAAGATATCATTTAGAATATATTTTTATAATATTTAATCTAAAACTCTCTAAATCATATGTTGTACACTTTCTTTGGGATTTTCTTCTAAGAAATACAAGGAGCATCATACATTCTCCATATGATATCCTGTATTTTAGCATCGGTTGTTTTGACAAATGAAACCTGCACAAAATATTTTATATGAAAAAATTAATAACAAATTTTAGTAGTTTATTAAGAATATAGTTTGTACATACATGTCACCCTAAGGGGCAATCAACATGCGCACCTCTAACATTTATTCTACTATAATTGGGGTAGAAGGTCCACCCCTACAGGGCTAATGGGGTCGTAGGGGATAGAATGGAAGGAATGGTGGATATGGATAAGTGGGAGGGCCTCCATGAGAAGTTGGAAGGAAATAAGGGGAGAAGGGAATACTGTGGGTGACATCTAAAGAAGGAAAGCAGGGGTCTGATGAGTAAAACTATGGGCTACTTGCTTTAGGAGTAGAAAAAAGCAAGTTAAGTAGACTCTAAGTGATAGCCTAAGAAAAAGTGGTCCCCACATCACATAAAAACCTACTGGTTGAGCTACTAGTCTCCTTCTTGTGCCTACCAAAAATATTCTAAATCAATCATCAATGAGGCTCATCACCTAAGGCCATTGACAAAAAATATTAAGAAAATATTAGCAATATAAATTATAAAAAATATTTAATATAAAATAAAGTGATAAATAAATAAATTAATTAAACAAATAATAAAATAGCTAAAGTAACTATTGATATGTTGTTAAAAATAAATCATATTATTAATATAAATTATTCATTTATAATTAATTGTTAAAAATTATTAAATATATTTATCTTCTATTTACTCATCATTTGTTGATTCACTTCCATATGATGAAACTTCTTCATAACTATCAGAATCCCTATGACTTTTCTCTAAATTTAAACATACTTCCTCTAACTATAACTCACTCTTATTAGTTATAATTTGATCATCCACATAATTATTAAGATCTTTTAAGTTTGACATAAGCTCTTCTTGATATGCTTGTAGTATTAATGTGGTTTTCTCAATGATTCTCCAAGGTTTGATATTCATAACTACGAGCCAATCATATTTATCTCATAATCTACTGAGATAGTTAGCAAAATAGACTTGTCTTGTCAAGCTAGCAATGATGAATTGATCAAACTTTGCATATCTCCTTCCCCACTTTACTTCTATAATATTGTAAAGCAAATGTACTCTTATACCTCTATTCTACACAAGATCAAAAAAAGTTATAATTTAATAAATAAACTTTATATTGGTCAGGTGGATATTGCAACTATAATATTTCTTGTAATATATAGTAGTACTCATAATCATAATCTGTATGAGTGTTCCCTCTTACACAAATTTAAGAATTATTTATCTTCCTACTTTCACACCAAGATTTGGTTTGGAATTTATAGCAATTAACTAAAATTATTAGTTAATATTTCACCAATCTATTTGGTCCCTAAGCTAGGTCCTGTAGAAGATTGGTGTTTGATATAGGATCGCCGGTTAGAAAGTGAAACTTCCATTAGAGAGAGAAACTCCACTATTTTCAAATTTTCCATTTCCCAATTTTTTTGCCACCTTCATCACCGGCCTTAGACGATGGCGATAGATGGCCGCTAGCTATCGGTCGGTGCACCTAGTCAAGCTGGAGGATTAGTTGGACAAGTTAGAGAATACGGACATCACCGTTGAATGAATCTGGGCCTAGATGCAAATGACGTGCGTATAAGGCTATCTGCGTGACCTTTGGTAATCAAAGAGGTCAGTGATTCACCTATTTAGAAAAAGATTGATTTTGTGGAAGGAAAGGGCAAAGGTATTGTGAATAACCATGTATGTATTACTCCTCAACTTCAAATGTCTTGTGTGGAATCGCATCAGAAATCAAATGAATTTTAAGCTTCTTCATCATATATTTAGATTTATGTTAATAAATTTTGTTATTCAAATGTAATCCCTGACCTCAGGATAAGGATAAATGTGAATTTCCTGAATGAGGTTAGCAATAATTCTTATCCTGAAGATAAGCGACCTTCTGACGATAACACAGACTTAACTGCTAAGTCAAATATTCCAACCTCTGAGAATGCTGTAAAGAATTGCTGTGATCAACCCATGAATAATGCTGATAGTGGCCCTAAAAGAAATTTCTTAAATGCTTAGAAGAAGTCTCAACACATTAAGTTAAATTACAATGAGAATTCTACTCTTGTTACTGAGGATGGAATAGCTGTTGTAATGAATACTGATTTGGAAAATGCCAATTCACAGGTATTGAAGAATTCATTGGTTATTAATGTTTTGGGTGCTAACATCTCTTTTCTAGTTTGTAGTAGAGAACTTTGAAGGCAATGGTCTAAATATGGAAATTTCCACCTCATAGCATTGGGTCTAAATTGGATTATCTGTTCTTTAAAGAACGTTGATTCATTAGAAGAAGACTTAGAGTGGGGCCCTTGGTTTCATGGAGAAAATATAATTGGCATGGACAAATAGTCCCCTTCATTTTCCCCCAAACCACTTAAAGGTCTTACATCACCTGTATGGATTCGCATAACTTATCTACCATTACATTGCTGGGATGAACAAAATATTTCGAGAATTGCATCTATGCTTGGGGTTCCTTTACATCTTGATGGAAAATCATTTAAATGGGGTAAGAGAAAGTATGCCTGAGTATGTGTTCGAATTGAATTAGATAAAAAAATACCAAAAGGTGTTTGGATTGAAGGAATGAATGGAAGATATTTTCAAAAGGTAGAGTATGAGAAGATTTCATCTCTTTGTTATCACTGTGGTAAAATTGGCCATTTAAAGAATACATGCCTTCTCATTAACAATCTTCTTATAAAAATAGTTGATACTGTTTCTACTATAAGAAGAGGTGGGGAGATTCATGAGAAAGGAAACTCTATTGAGCATGAAGAATATGGACCATGGATACAAGTTAAATTAAGGAAGAATAAATTCTTCAGAAAAACTGAAGGTCGATCAAATCAGAGCATTGGAATTCAAGATCAAATAAATGATCAAACTGTCCATAAAAATTCAAGTATTGAAGAGAGTGAAATCATTGAAAATTCTTCAAATAATAATGTTGAAGTTCTAATCACAAATCCTGCTGTTGAGAGGAACTCACAGGATTTAATAAAAACCAATTGTTATGAATTATGTTTGAAAAACAATTTTAGTATTCTGGAAGATGTAATGCAAGATCCAGGAGTGGATGAAACTATGGAAGCTGAATTTATTCAGGAACCGATTAAATATGGGAATTTTTCTCCTAGTACAAATAAAGGAGAATGTGATTCACCAGGAGATTATACCAAACAGGAGACACTAAAAACAGGAGATGGAGTTTCTAGTGATGTTGTTGGCAAGATCTCAACTTCTGGTAAATTAAAGCTTTCCAAAGAAGTAAGATATTTTGGCCCTGTTGAAGCTGCTTGCAAGAATAGAAGAGGTGGAACAAAGAATAAAAAGAAAGGAGGGGATTCATCCCCTCCAGGGAATTAATGTCCACCTTTATATTCTGCAGCTATAGGGGGGGGGGGGGGGGGGGAGAAGAGGGAGGCCTCCCTTTATTTAAGGGAGATAGTGAAGGATTATGGAGGATGTTTTATGGGTCTTACAGAGTCTAAGATAGCAAAAATTGATATGTTTGATATTTATAAGGTTATTGGAAGGGAATGGGATTTCTTCCTCCATCCTGCAGAAGTTACCTCAGGTGGAATCCTTATTTTGTGGGATAGAAATAAGGTGTCCTTTGAAGTTATCGATCATTCTTCTCAAGTTGTTATTGGAGTGCTTAAATCTCCTTTGTTTGGATTGTGGGCACTGTGTATGCTAGCAAGGACTATCGTGTGAGGAGAAGTTTATGGGAAATGCTTGAGAAGGCAGCTATAGAAAATATACCTTCAGTAGTTGGAGGAGATTTCAACTATTTATTGTCTAAAGATGATAAGAAAGGAGGCAGGATGTTCCTTTTTTCCAAAGGGCCTCAGAAGATAAAGTTGTTTATGACTAACAATGATTTTCATGATGTGAGTACTATTTGACCTAGATACACTTGGTGGAATAACAAGGAAGGTGCTATGAGAATATGGGAAAGTCTTGATAGGTGCTTTCAAAATGCGGCTGCTCTTCAAAAAGTATCATTGGCTTGTGTTAGACACTTAGCAAGGGTAGCATCTAATCATTTCCCGATTGCTTTCAAGGTAATGGAAACACAATATAACTCTCGTTTTATCATATTTGAAGAAACCTAGAAGTGTTATACAGCTGCATGGAGCATTCTTTCTAATTCCTAGAGAAAATCTGATTATGGTAATGAGATGGATGTTTTGCAAAGGAAGTTAAGAAGATCTTTGAGGTCCTTATTTTTCCGGCGCAAGAACAAATGCAAGAGTTTGAATATGTTAAAAGATGAATTAAAGAAGGAAATCTTTGATCTACAATTGGAAGAATCTACACAAGGTGGTTTGACGGTGGAAAGGCTATATCTACTCAGGAATAAAGTGCATGAACTCAATGTAACTTTAGGAAGATTATCTACTTGGTGGAACCAAAGAGCTAAAGTCAGATGGCATGAAGAAGGTGATGTAAATTCAAACTTCTTTCACAAGTTTGCTTCAGCTAAAATGAATGGTAATCTTATAAGACAAATTAGAGGTGAAGATAATGTCTTGGTGGACAATTTTGAACAGATTTTCTCTGTTTTCCATTTTTTTTTTTTTGAAAAAAATGGAGATATAAAACTTACATCTTTACGGGATGGCCTACATTTCCTTATAACCATAAACTAAATTCAATGGATCTATAATTTATAAATCGTGATTTCACTCAGGAGGAATTAAAAACTGTTGTTTTTTAGCAAGGAAGAAATAGATCTCCAGGTTAGGATGGGATTACACCTACATTTTTTTTAATTCTTTTGGAGTGTTGTGAGAGAATCAACATGGAAAGCTGTTTAAAGCTTCTTTAAAACTGGTCACATGAAGGATGAATGGAAAGACACATTGATCGTATTAATCCCAAAGGTGAAATATCCTACGGTACCATCCAATTTCATGCTTATTATCCTATATCAAACCACCTATAAGTTGGTCACAACTATGTTGGTTAACAAAATTAAAATGTGTATCTCCAAGATTATTTCAGAAGAGCGAGTTGCTTTTATCCCCGGTAGATCAATGTTTGAACATTGTCTACTTGCTCAAGAGATCTTCAACAAATTTAGGACCTCAAAGGATAAGAAGGGATTGATGGAAGTGAAATTAGATATGGAATAAGATTTTGATAGCATGGGTTGGCCAACATTGTATCAAGTGTTACAAGCTTATGGATTTCCTAATTCTTTTTGTAAGATTATCATGGAATGTTTCATGAATGTTAGATTTTCTTTCATTTTAAATGGTAGACACTCTAATTGGATTAAAGCTGGAAGTGGGCGTCGGCAAGGCTTCCCATTATCTCCTTATTTATTCATCATGTGTTCCCAGCATTTATCTCATGCAATTAATCAAAGAGGGATGCATTTGGGAGTTCATTTAACACCTAAAAATCAAACAATTACACATCTATTGTATGCAGATGATGTATTAGTTTTTTCCTAAGCTTCTTCAAAAGCAGCTCAAGAATTGAAGGCCATTGTGTCTGATTTTTGTAGATGGTCTGGACAGAGAGTAAATGATTCCAAAGCTCTGATTTTATTTGGCAAAGTCGTGAAGCCTCCAATGAAAAATCAAATAAAGAAGAAGTTGGGTTTTAAGGTGGTGAAGGAGATGCTTTATTTGGGTGTTAAACTAGCTCTAAGAAGATTAAGAAGACATGATTTTCAATGTATGATTGACCTCATATTGGAAAGACTAAATGCTTGGGGAAGCAAACATTATCTATGGCTGGTAAGATCACTCTTGTTAAAACATCTCTTTTAACCGTACTAAGCTTCTTATCAACTCATTCTTTGGTTCCAAAGAAAGCATTATATCATGTTGATCAATTCTGTAAAGAATTCATTTGGCATAAAGGCATGGGTAAAAAGGGATTACATTATGTTTCCTGGGATGTTTTATGCAAACCGAAATTTGATGGTGGTTTGGGATTACATTATGCTGTTCATCATATGTGGCCTCCTAGATCGAGGTTAGCATGGAGATTCATTCAATATTAAGGGAATTTGCTACATAAGAATATTATTACTATATATGGTGATAATATCTTGAGTGAAGAAAATAAAATTGCATTTTTCTCAAAAAAAGAAGAACAGAAAATTGGATCTTCTATAACATGGCAAATTTTGCTAGACGGTGGAAAGTCACTCAAAGATGGGAAGAAAATCAATGTTATGAAGAATAGTTGGCTCTTGGATAGGTGCTTCAATAGTTGGCCTACTCTAGATGTTTGTGTGGAGCTGGAGAACATAAATCTAAACTTTTGCATATGATGAATCATTGAAGATGCAGTCTTAGGAGGAAGATTGTGAATTTATAAGAGGGCTAAGAAGTCTAAAGCTGAACCCGAGATTGGAGCTTTTCTGGTGGAGGATGAGCGAGTTTGCTATTCCATTATTTGAGTTTCTTAAGTGTAGAAAGCAAAGCTAGAATGACTTATGTCCAAGAGGCTGTCAAGAAGTAGACAGTTAAGCTTATATTGTGGTGCATTACAAATTCATCAAGGATATCATTCTCAGATTAAGAGAGTGGGGCATCTATATTCCATTATTTCATTCACTAGAATTTTTTTTCAAGAACATAGAGGACATTCATTTCAGTTTCCTAACATGGTGAAGATTTACTTCACAGCAATGTTTCTATCTTGGAAAAATAGAAATGATTTGGTACATGGGAATTCCGCTACATCTAGTGCATTTGTTGCAGCAAATGTACTATTTTTGGCTAAACAGAAATTGTATCCAAATATAGATGGCTGGGGTGTTAATCTCCTAAGGGAGTTTACTAAAGTTTGGCACCCTCCACCACTAGATTGGATCAAAATAAATGTGGATGCTTCATTATTGGAATCTAAACAAGCTGGAATTGGAGGTGTATTTAGAGACCATAAAGGAAGGTTATTGTTGGCATTTGGGAAGAAGAAACTTCATTGGGACATATCTCAACTTGAGTTGGATGCTATTTTGACTATAAAGGATTTCATACAACCATGGATAATGGATGCTAAATGAGTTATCATAGAAGGAGACAACATAAATATCATCAACTTTATTCAAAATTCTTTGAATAATTTGAAGTGGCATTTCAACAAAAGGATTAGCAAATATTTTTTATTCCTCAATGATTCAATAAAGTCTTTTTTAATCATGTTCATAGAGAGTGTAATAAAGTAGCGGATGTTTGTGCTACTTTAGCTTTAAATAACAGTTTTTGTTTTGATAGTTTCTCTTTTGCCGACATTACTTCTAAATTTTCTAGTTTGTTAAAGAAGGAATGTGAGTTTTTTAGTTCTTATAATTAGTTCCTCTTTCAATGCAATTTACAATTTCTCAAAAAAAAAAAAAAAAAAAAAAGCTAGGTTTAGTAGTCCTTGATACTACAAATCACTTCCTTGAGTGTGCACATTATTGGTAGATCAAATTTTGATATATTAGTAACAAGTTTATTAACTACTGTGATAACTAATTTAGACAAATTTATATAAATGAATAATCAAAATATATACCATATTTTTGAACTAAATTGGGTATTCTTTTTCCCCTATTTTTTTGAACTTCTAATAATGTTGATGTACTCAAATCATTAATGAAACTATTATAAATTTTAAATAGTTATGATTAATGAGTAATAAATATTTGAACAAGCTAACTCGTACTTACTTGAGATATGGCTCAACTTCATCATAGTTAAGCAAGACATATAATGTGGCAGCTCTCATATCTTTATCAGTCAAATAGTGTTCATTGCTAACACCTGTGGCTTCACCACTTTTGTTGAATACATACAAATCTGGAAGTGTAATACTCCTAATTTATTGTGATATTATGTCAAAGTAATATGAACAAAATTGGATTATCTAGTAGATAAGATATGCTTCATAAATTGAGCCTTTATGATGTTCTTTATTTTTAACAGTCTTATTTAAATATCCTTCAAAAGGATGCATCCAATGATACAAAATAGGTCCACCTACTATAGCCTATGTGATAAATCCATGGGTAGATTCTTCATAGAGTCAAACAATGTTGGAATACTTATCTTCTCAATTTTATATTTAATAAAAGGAATATGTAGCTCTATATAAATCAAGTCCTTTACATTAAGTTTTGAATAGCATAAATCCTTGAGGAAGATACTTAGCTTGATCAAGTGCTTAAATTGGATCTAGCAAAAAAATTAAAGGTTGTTGGTAGTAAACATTACATAATGATATGGTAGTCATGACTTTTCAATATAAATAATCTCTCAGATCTTATGTCAACACGTCTACTAATATTGGAAGAATATTCATCAAGCTCCCATATAGTTAGCACCCATTCTTAAATAACTCATTATTGCTCTAAATCCAAGGTGAATGGAGTTTTTGGATTCAGAAGTTTTTCATTTTCACCATCCTTCAACTCTAAAACTTTCCTCCAACAAATATTCTTTTATATTCATCCATGCTTTTATATTGTCTTTGGATTTATCTTTTATGTCTATGACTATATCAAATATATGATAAAAATATATTTTTCTCTCTATGCATCACATCACACCATACCCTGACAAATTGTAATAAACTAATATTAGATAATCAATTATCATGGGTATGAACCTTACTCTTTCAAATATTTCTTCATTAGTTAATATAGGAGGAGAATTGCGACGTCACTATTTTAATTTTAGTAAAGGCATCCTTATTTTGCTTAAAGGGATGGCCTAGATAATAATATGTGCTGACAATTGAACTAAGGGTTCTTCTCTCCATGCTTTGAAGTGAATGACTTTGTAAGTTCAATATAATATGGACAAGCTAACTTGCAAAAAAAGGTTTCAATCTGAAAGCATATCGTATACAAGAACGTCACCAATTTTCCAAAGTATTAATGACCTCATTATGAAGTTTTATTTGGAGAAAATATCATATATAATTACTCCTTGCCATAGTGAATTTAAATCATCAATTAATGGTTCTAAGAATACAACAATCTTTGCTTTTAGAATATATGACCCTATAGTGATCAGCATCATAAGCATGTAAGTAGTAGTCATACAAAACTCTAAAAAATGATTGTAAAGGGTGAGTATCACGAGCCAGCATAAGGTAAAGCAGACAAGCTGAATGGAGTAAAACCTTCTACGCATAAACCTAATCTTATATTTCTTAATTCTTTAGTAAAGGTTGGATATGTTTGATCAATTTGTTTCTAGGCATCTGCTTTTGATAGATGTGTAATAACACCTCATGAGATATGTTCATTATGTCATATCATGTGCAGCATATCTCGTGAATGTATATAATTTTTATAGTCTATGAATTATAGGTATGAAAAACTTCCTACTATTTGGTACATCCTTTAACTTTCTATTCGACCCAAACTTTGGTTTAAATTTTTGTGCATTATAATAATGGCATATAATGTTTTATAAATCATCTTAATAGTATAACATGGATCAATTGACATAACAATCTATTTTTGTATATTTCAAATAATGTTTGGAAATTAAAGTTTTAGTCCGATTTAAATATGTAGTAATTTTATTATCTGATAGTTTTATTTTCTTAAGCAATCCAATGGAATGATTAAAATATTCTCTGGGGATATTATATTATGCCTTGATGCTTAACATCTGAACAGCAACAGATAACCCTGAGTGAGTGGCGTACCCCTTCCATATTGGTTGTTGGGCAGTATGCAACATATCACAAAAACTCTGTGCCTCCTAATTTTATGACTATTGTATATTATTTAAATTATTCCCCAATTACATTATAAATTGAGTCCTTAAGAGATTGGACATTTTCTTCCTCAGCTATATTAGAACTTATGATGTACCGCATCAAAAATTAAAATGTGGCTCATACTCACAATGAGAAGTCAAAAACTTATATTCTGTTAAGAACTCTTTGCAATGTAAATCAACAATTATATCTTCTAGTCTTAGGTGCTCTTGATTTTAATGTTTAAAATATGGGTGTCAAAAAAATTCCATCAGAGATGAAGCTAGGTGGTTGGCAAACTATCTAGATGAAAAAATTCACCTTATTAATAAACTTATCTATTAATATCTTTCATTCTTGCACTAATTGATTATATATCAAACGTCTTTGATTTTTAGTATCCATAATATAAAAAAATTAACCTACATATAATATGAAAATACTAGAGATTAGAGTAACATCTATTAAAGGATAATAGATTTAATTCAACTTGATTTGTAAATTAGATGAAGTAATTTTTTATAGGTCCCCTATAAATGAAAAATATGGAAGCCACCCATTGTCTACCCCATTTAGGAAAATTTATGGAGTCTTACCATATCTGCCACATTAAGAAAGATGTGTAGGGTTGGTGTTAGATGACACTGTGGCCATAGTCTTCAATCCTACCTTGCTAATAAACGAGTGCATAGGTCTTCAAGGGCTACCTATACAAAAATGTAGTTTATGTCAGAGATATTTCTAGCAACTTTATCGACAAAATTTGAGAAAATTGTGCAACAATTTTCACCTTTTCGAAAGCACCCATTTTGTAGATGTTTCAAATCATTGTTTCCATGTCACAAAGAATCGAGTATTTTTATACCTCTACCTTTCTTAGCATAAGACAAATCTAATACCTCTACTTTCCAAACTAGGTCATCGAGAGGTCGTTGTTTTATATGACAAAACCATCTAAGGTGACTCTCTCACTCTCTCTAATATTTTCTTCAATAGGAGATTATCCAACCTTTTCACACATTTGCTCATTTTGTATCTTATCTCTAAAGAATAAAGCCACTCATGAACCCAAAGCATTCTTCTATTAAGTTTGAGTTGAATTTTCTATCAAACAATATACCACATGCCATATGTCAAATAAAGCCACACATCTTATAGAGTTTTACCCTAAGTTTGAGGGGAATTATCTATCGCAAAATAAGCACAACACATTCCTCTACTTTAAAAATCCAATTTGAATTCTACTAATAGTATCCACATCTATTTCACAATCAGCTTCCTCTATAGTCTTATCAACAAGAAGAATATCATCAACAAAATGTATAGACCATGGTACAATCTCTTACAAATGTCTACTGACAACATTCATTACAAAAACAAAAATAAATGGGCTAACATATATAAACATAATATAAATTTTTGGAGACTAAGGCGATAAATGTTGGGGATGGAGCGGTGTACACGAAGGCGATAGAGGTGCCTTTCAACTGGTGCAAACTAACACGAAAAGGAGTGAAGAAAAATTTGTAGGAGTGAAATGAGAAGGAAGAAAATCTTGGAAGAAAATTATGGCCTTTTTTGGTGGTAATACTAGCAAATGTTTTACCGAAAATGTTTTGTTAGGTTTAAACAAGTCGTCAAATTTCCTGCTAGAAGTTCTGCCATAATTTTTGGATCATTTTTTGCCGAAAGTTACCATCAATTTCACAAAAATTGATGGCATTGCTAGAAAGTTTTTTGTAGGAAAGTTTCTTGTGGTTTATCCACTAGAAAATAAGCCACTCAATTAACAAAAGAATATACATTGGTTAAACCGCACTGCTACCGACATATATAATTTTGTCAGAAATTCTGCTTATATAACAAATTTTTCTTGTAGTGTTTGTCCATTGGCTAGTAACACATGGATCATACAATATAAAATATAAAGTCATATAGTGCTATCAATGATAGTTGGTTAGATTAGGACTGTAAATTTCATAAAAGATTAGAAAGTGTAAAAACTATGTAGATCATACAGTACAAAGTGATTCATACAGTACGATGTGAATAATTTCTTATTTTTCCAATTTTTTTAAATTATTATATGTATATGAGTATTAGAAAACAACTATAGAACCATAACAAATAGAAATACAATAAAATATAAACTCAAATCAAAAACATAAAAAATATCAAAATTATGTGTAAAGAAAAAACTCAATTACAAATGATTGAAAGTTGTCTCATTCACTATGATTCAATCATGAATGTCTATAAAACCTAGTCTAGTCCTGCATGTGCTAAGAAAGGGGTTTGATAAAGATTTCTATTAGTTAATTTTTAGTAGCTATATGATACATTTCTATATCATTCTTTCCAGAGTGATCTCTAATAAAATGATACCTAATGTCTATATATTTCATATAGAAGTGTTGGATCAAATTTTTGGAAATGCAAATAAAACTAATGTTGTTACACATGATAAGAATAATGCCTACAAAAAATCCAAGTTATAATATTTGTTTCCTTAGCCATAACACTTAAGTAACACAGCTTCCTATATAAGGTCATGTATACTGGAAGTCTACTAGAGAATTAATCTTATTATTCCACAAAAGATCTCTCGTTTGCTTCAGGTCGGCCCTCTCAAGGTCATGTATGCTTGTCCTATAAAATTTGTCATAAGAATAAGCAATTTATACATAAAACCTAAAATATTAAACTTATATACTCATCAACTCATTATTCATCCTCCTTTCACTTGTGGGTATGACTATGTAACTCAATAGCAGTTGGTTCTCTTTCCCACACCTCCTTTGGCAATATACTTACATTTGTATTCATACCTAAGTAAATTATTAAATTCTTTCAAAATCTTCTTATCAAACATCACATGTGCCTACTATGGGAAGAATTATTACGTCCTCTGTCCTGATGTAGAGCTACATTCGGCCGCCAAAAACATGTCGCCACGTGCTCTTACTCTTTACCGCGCGGCCCGAAGACTTGACCCATAGCGGAACCCGGGAATGCTATGTTCGCAATTTTCTTGGTATTGATCGGTATTTGCTTGGTATTGCTTTGCAAAAATGAGAAATACCGCTCTGTGAAGACCAAAACCATGCAAATACCGAGTTGTACCGAGTTTTTCTACAACTCGGTACAACTTGTTATTTGCACATGATTTGCTCGGTATTGCTAGAGATTTGCTCGGTATTGCTAGGTATTTGCTCGATATTGCTAGAAAAAACTCAGTACAACTCGGTACAACTCAGTATTTGCTCAAGATTTGCTCGGTATTGCTAGGGATTTGCTCGGTATTGCTAGGTATTTGCTCGGTATTGCTAGAAAAAACTCAGTACAACTCGATACAACTCGGTACAACTCAATATTTGCTCAGGATTTGCTAGTATTGCTAGGGATTTGCTCGGTATTGCTAGGTATTTGGTCGGTATTGCTAGAAAAAACTAGGTACAACTCAGTATTTGCTCGGTATTGCTAGGTATTTGAAATATATCCAAAAGGTGATGGGATGTTGTTCGGCTCGTCAAGGATTTAAAAAAATGCACGTGCGAGAACCCAAAAAATAGTGGGTCAGGTCGGCATCTATTCTTCATGCTACGTGGCGCTAATACATTGGTGGCCGAACGTAGAGGAACGTACGTTCACCAGACCGAATAAAAGTTCCTACTATTGAGGGAACTACTCATGTCCCCAATATTATAAGCTTGATTGTATATATTCTGGTCCCTCTTTCTAGTTTAAGTTGGGCTACCCCAAGCACTGGTCAGCTCATTTTTTACACTCCCACCATTCAAGAGTTTTTTCTCGCTTGACTTTCTAATGTCAAAAAACATGTCTTTCATGTGAGTTGATCCATGCTTCTCAAAATGTATTCTGATTTTATCATTATTCTCAGACAACCCACAGAAAGCTTTCAGTATTAAAAAACATACAACATAGAATATTTATGTCAGCTTAATTTAAAAAGATATAATTTAGAATATATTTTTATAATAACTAATCTAAAACTTTCTAAATAATATGTTGTATGCTTCTTTTGGGATTTTCTTCTAAGAAATATAGGGAGCATCATACTTGCTCCACATGATATCCTGAATTTTATTCGTCAACTTCTTTAATAGATGAAACCAGCATAAAGTGTGTTAGATGAAAAATAATATACAAAATTTTAGTAGTATATTAAGAATATTGTAAGCACAAACATGTCATTTTTTATGTTTCTATAGTTTCCTCTCTACTCTCCCGAGGCGATTCCAAGGTGATTTCTAGTGTTCATTAGTGTTCGCTCTCTTACCCTCCTGGCTGGAATTTTCACGGTGATTTTGTTACAATACTCTAGAAATTTATTGGTGGCTCTTTCTTTGTTCCATTTTGTGGTTTCTTTGAGTTTTTTTGTGTGGGATGATGACGGTCCCGTCATCATTGCATCCTAACTCTTCATCTATGGAAGGGAAAACTCAAACTTTTATGGAGGCCCTCGTTGGAAGCTCTTCTTCTTCCTCGAAATTGCATTTTGTGCATTCATCGTAAAAGGGATGTCTGGCCCTAGTTTTTGAGGACACCGTTGTTGAAAAGCTTGCGGCCCTTTTTTCTCCTACTTTAGTTGGTAAATTTGTTTTGAGGAGGCCAAACCTTGACGTGATTTATAAGTTTTTTGTGAATCTTAAGCTTACCAATTCTTTTCATGTTAGTTTACTTGCACAAAGGCATATTGCTATACAACTTTCCAATGATCTAGATTATAGTCGTATTTTTGCTCGTAGATCGTAGTATATTCAAGCTTGTCAAATAAGGTTATTGAAAAGGACTCAAGATTTTAATGTTAGGGAGGAATACACTATAGCACCAGTTTGGTTGGCTTTTCCTAATTTGATATTAAATTTTTTTAATCAGCAAATTTTATTTGGGTTGGCTTCTATCTTTGGCCACCCTCTATAAACTGATCAAGCTACTGCTTCGATCTCGAGACAATCATTTACTATGGTGTTGGTTGAACTGGATGTTTCTAAAAAGTATCCTAATGAAATTTGGATAGGATCTGAAGTTAAAAGATATTTTCAAAAAGTTGAGTTTGAGAATTAACCTATTTTCTGTTCTTTTTGCAAAATGCATGGTCATACTATGAATGAATGTTTTCAGAAATATCCCAATTTGCATGCTGATAAGAATTCCTTAAAACAATCGAATGAGGCTTTATGTGCTAAAAAGGAGAAGGAGAATACCATTCCTCCTTTAGGTGATCGCAGTCCTTCTATGGATTTGGATCCTGTGGCTGAACCGAGGATGGCTCCTTCAGTTATCTTACCTCAATCTCAAGAACAGGAAGTATCTCATTTAAATAGTGTTTCTAATGATTTACATAAGGTGGTTCCTAATGATAGTGAGAACAATGTAGTGAATGATTTAAATATTATGGGAAATTCTCATGTTTGCATTGTAGACCATTCTTTAACTGATGCTAATGATTCTATGAATCTGATTGTTGAGCAGGAAAATATTTCTCTATATGCTCATTTGGTTGGGGAAGAAAATGAAAACACTAACTTGGCTTTGTAGGAAGGAGAACTTTGCCCGATCCATAAATTACCTTCTACCCTCTTGAATGATTCAGCCTTGAAGGTAAATGACAACTGGAATGATGATGGTAAGTTTATAGAGGATGATTGTTATAGTTTATACAAGGAACTAGCTAATGAGGGTAAAAACCCGTCTCATTCTAATTACAATAGTGATGCACTTACTAATTCTGAGGATATGAATATTGAGGCTAGGTGCTTTACTAAGGATGACCATGATACTAATTTTCTAAAACTTCATAATAAAAGAGGCCGTAAGCCTAAGCATATTTCATTACAACCTGCCAGATCTAATATCAGAAATACTCATTCAAATACTTCTCATCAGTCTTTTTTATGTTTAGTACTATTATTTGGAATGTTAGGGGAATTGGTTGCCTCTCTTCTAGGATTCGTGTCAAAAACTTATGTCGGGATTATAACATTTCTATTCTTGTCTTACTTGAACCTCTTATACCTACCTTTAGGTTAGTCCATACTTCTTCTTATCTTGGTTTTAATCATGTTATTTCTAATATGTCTAACAAAATTTGGGATATGTGGAAAAATCCTATTATAGTTGATATTATTGGAGATTTCATTCAGGTCATGCATTGTAAAATTGAGGCTTTTAATTTTAATGTTGTGCGTCTTTTGTTTATGCTGCTGCATCTTCTCTCTACATTAGAAATATTTTATGGGAACAGCTTAGGAACTTTCATAGTATATGTCATCTACTTTGGTTGGTCAGTGGTGATTTTAATGCTATTACAACATCTTCAGAACGGTTTGGGGGAGCTGCTCCTTCTTAACATTCTATGTCTGATTTTAATAATATGATCATGTCTTGTAATTTTATTGATATTGGTTTTGTGGGGAATATATTTACCTGGAATAGGGGTCACTTATGGTAGAGGCTGGATCGTGTGCTTTTTAATGACTCCTGGATTAATGCTATGAATTGTAATAATGTTCATAATCTAAGTAGAACGTTGTCTGATCATTCTCCTATGCTTATAACTATTAAGAATAATCAATCTAATGTTGGCTCCCCCTTCAGATTTCAAAATATGTCGTTACTTAATAGTTCCTTTTTTGATGTTGTGACCAATAACTGTGATGCTCCTTTATATCCTAATAACTCTATTGTTGGCATGAAAAGACTATGGTTCAAACTTAAAAGATTGAAACAAGCTTTAAATTGGTGGAATCATAATGTGTTTTGTAATATCTTCTCTAATATTTTATAAGCCGAACAATGTGTGGATGTTTTTTAGAATGCTTGGCAGAGCAATCCTTATGAGGAAAACCTTTCTTTGCTTAAGCAGTCTAAACTTGATCTTTTTACTCTGCAAGCTCAAGAAGAGGTCTATTGGAAGCAGAAAGCGGTTGCTAGGCATTTGGTTGAAGGGGATAATAATACCAAGTACTTTCATGCTTTAACTAAGAGAAAAAGGATTAAGAATAGCATCAATAGCATTCAAAGGGAGGATGGTTCCTATGCTAATGACCAGGGTGAGATTGCTAATTTAACTATTCTTTATTTTCATATGCATTTTAACAAAGATTTCATTCCTATTGTGCCAGTTGATAATTTGTTTATTCAGAAATTGGTCTCCTCTGAGGATAACTCTTTTCTGTGTAGACCTCCCTCTTTGGAAGATATTAAAAACACTTTAATGGATATGAATAGTGACTCTGTTGCTGGTCCTGATGGGTATACGACTAGCTTTCTTCAAAAGGGTTGGCACATTATATAGAATGATATCTTTTCTGCTATTTTGGATTTTGTTTGCTAGCAACCCTATTCCAAAATTTTTTACTTCTACATCCTTAGTGCTTATTCCTTAAAATAACTGTGTTCAAACTTGGAATGATTTTTGTCCTATTAGTCTTTACACTTTTTTCAATAAATTAATTTCTAAAATTATTTCTAACCGTCTTTCTGTTATTTTACCTAACATTATTTCTCCTTTTCAAATGGGGTTTGAGAAAGGTAGGGCTATTACAAAGAATATTCTTTTAGCTCAGGAATTGACTCAAGATTTGGATGAAAGGGTGAGAGGGGGCAATATTATTTTGAAACTTGATATCGCTAAAGCCTATGATAATTTTAATTTGAATTTTATCTACTTTATGCTTGATCTTTTTGGATTTAATTCATTGTTTATTAACCTTATAAAAAATTGTATTGATAATATTTATTTTTCCATAATTATGAATGGTTCTACGCATGGGTTCTTTAAATCCTCTATTGGATTAAGGCAAGGTGATCCTATCTCTCCATCTCTTTTTATTATTACTGTTGAATTTCTTTCCAGGGGCATTTCTAATATTTTTGAGCGTAATCCTGGTCTTTACTATAAAAATTTGAGAGGTTTTCATATTTCCCATTTATGTTTTGCGGATGACTTCATTGTTTTCACTAAAGCCAATATCAATTGATGTCATAAATTGCTGGAATTTTTTCACATTTTTGAATTAGCTAGTGGTCTTTCCTTTAGTAAAAAAAAAATGATGCTTTATTGCCTCAAAGAAGATTTCTAATGAGAGGGTTTTAGCTTTTAAAGATGCTTCTAGTTTTTCTCAAGTTAATTTGCCTTTGAAGTACCTGGGTGTCCCTCTTTTTAAAGGTAGAAAACAAACCTTCCTGTTTGATGATCTTATTTCTTCTGTTTAAAGCAAACTATTATCTTGGGATTCTAATTATTTTAGTTTTGATGGCAGACTTACTCTTATAAAATGTGTTCTTTGTGTTTTACTTGTTTATATGTTTCAAACTATTTTTCCTACGAAGGAAGTTTGTAGTACGATCCACAAAATTTTGAACAAATTCTTTTGGAAAGGTACTTCCTCTACTTCTAAAATTACATGGGCTGCTTGGGATATATGTTGTGATGTCATAAAGGAAGGTGGTCTTGGTTGCAAGAACTTACATGACCTTGCAAAGGCCTTCTCTTTTAAACTTTGGTTTACTTTGCACTCTAAGAAGAATCTTTTGGCTACTTTCATGCATTCTAAGTATTGCATTGGACGGCATCCTACTAATATTTCACCTATTTATAATTGATTGTCAAAAATTATTAAATATATTTATCTTCTATATATTTACTTATCATTTGTTGATTCACTTCTATATGATGAAACATCTTCACAACTATCAGATTCGTTATGACTTTTTTCTATGTTTAAATCTACTTCCTCTAACTGTAACTTACTCTCATTAGTTATAATTTGATCATCCACATCATTAGCAAGATTTAGGTTAGACATAAACTCTTCTTGATATATTGTTGGTATTAATGTGATTTTCTCAATAACTCTCCTTGGTTTGATCTTCATAACTACGAGTCAATCTTCTTTATCTCATAATCTTCTCAGATAGTTAGCAAAATAGACTTGGCTTGCCTAGCTAACAATGATGAATGGGTAAAACTTTGCATATCTCTTATCCTATTTTACTTCTGTTATATTATAAAGAGAATGTACTCTTGTTACATCTATTCTGTACTGGATCAAATGAGTCACAATTTAATAAATACACATTATTCCTATCAGCTGGATATTCAAACTATAATATTTGTTATAATATATAGTTGTACTCAAAATCATCATCTATATGGGTGTTCTCTCTTACACAAATATAAGAGTTATTTATCTTCCTACCTTCACACCAAGATTAGGTTTGGAATTTAAAGCAATTGACTAAAAATATTAGTTAATATTTCACAAATCTATTTGGTCCTTAAGCTAGGTCCAGTAGTCCATGACACTACAAATCACTTCCTTAAGTAAGCACCTTTTGGTTGATCAAATGTTGATATATTAGTAGAAAGCTTATTAACTACTGTGATGTACTCAAATCTTTTATTTCCACTATGTTTTAAACTTCTATTGATGTTGATGTACTCAAATCTTTAATGAAATTATTGTAAATTTTAAATAGTTATGATTTATGAGTAACAAATATTTGAACAAGTTAACTCATACTTACTTCATATATGGCTCAACTTCATCACAGTTAACCAAGACATATAATGTGGTAGCTCTCATATCTTTATCAGTCAAATAGTGCACAACACTAGCACCTGCAGGATCACCACTTTTTTGAATACATATATATTTGAGGATTTAAATAAATCTATATGACCCAAATTTTGAGGTGTAATACTCCTAAGTTATTGCGACGTTGTGTTAAAGTAATATGAGCCAAATTATGTTATCTATTAGATAAGATATGCTCCACAAATTGATCCTTTAGGATGTGCTTTATTTATAATAGCCTTCTTTAGTTTATTTAAATATCCCTCAAAAGGATAAATCTGACGATACTAAACTGGTCCACCTATTGTAGCCCATATGGTAAATCCACAGGTAGATGCTCCATATAGTTAAAAAATGTTGGAGTAATTATCTTCTCAAGTTTACATAGAATAAAATGAATAACTAGCTCTATATAAATCAAGTGCTCAACATTAAGTTTTGAATAGCATTAATCCTTGAGGAAGATACTTAGCTCGATAAAGGGCTTTAAAATTGGATCTAGAAAAAAAATAAAAAGGCAGTTGGTAGTAGACATTGCATAAATATATGACCGAAATGACTATTCAATATAAACATTCTCCAGATCTTATGCCAAGACGTCTACTAATATTGGAAGAATATTCATCAAGCACCCATACAATTTGCACCCATTCACAATTGTTCATTAATGCTCTAAAGTCTATGTTAATGGAGTTTTTAGTTTAAGAAGTTTTTTATTTCCACCATCCTTCATCTCTAAAACTTTTCTCTAATAAATCACCTTTATGTCCATCCTTGCATTTATATTATCCTTAGATTTATCTTTAATATCTATGACTATATTTAATATGTGATCAAAAAAACATTTCTCTTTATGCATCACATCACACCATACCATGGAAAGTAGTAATCAACTAATATTGGAGATTCAACTATGATAGGAATAAACCTTACTCTTTCAAATATTTTTTCACTAGTTAATCTAAGAAGAGGTTTGTGACATCACCATTTTAATTTCAGTACAGGCATCCTTATTTTTCCTGAAGGGATGGCCAATATAAGAATATGCGATGACAATCAAACTAATGGTTCCTTCCTCCACGCTTTGAAGTGAATAACTTTGTAAATTCACTATAATATGGAGAAGCTAACTTGCCAAAAATGTTTCAATTTGAAAGCATATTGTACGCAAGAAAGTCACCACTTGTCTAAAGTATTAATGCCCTCATTATAAAGTTTTAGTTGATGGAGATATTATATATGCTTACTTCTTCTTCCTATAGTGAATTTAAATCATTAATCTACGATTCTAAAAAATACATCAATCTTTGCTTTTGGAATATATGTCCCTAGAATGAATAGCATCAAAAACATGTAAGTTGTAGTTATACAGAACTCTAGAAGAAGATTGTAAGGGAAGAGTATCATGGGCCAGCATAAGGTGAAGAAAACTAGTAAAATAGAGTAAAACCATCTATGCATAAACCTAATCTCATATTTCTTGATTTTGGGGCAAAGGTGAGATGTGTATGATAAATTTTTTTCTAGGAATCTTCCTCTAACAGATGTCTAATAACACCTTGTGAGATGTATTTATTATATCATCTCTTGTGCAACAGATCTTATGGATGCATATAATTGTTATAGTTTAGGAATAATGCATAAGTAAAACTTCCTACTAGCTAGTACGTCCTTCAACTTTCTATTTGACCAAGGCTTTGGTTTAAATCTTGATGCATTGTAATAATGACATGTAATTTTTTAAAAATAATCTTTATAGTATAATATGCATCCATTGACACAATAATATTTTTTTGTATATTTCTAACCAAGTTTGGAAACTAAATTTTTAGTCTGATATAAATGTGTAGGAATTTTGTTATCTATCGGGTTAATTTTCTTAAGTAATATAATAAATTGATTAAAATATTCATTTGGGATAATACATTCTACCTTGATTAAATAGCAATAGATAACTCTGAGTGAGTGTTGCACCCCTTCCATATTTGTTTTTGAGCAGCATGCAATAGATCATAAAAACTATGTGCTTCCTCATTTTGTTACTATTTTGTATATTATTTAAATTATTCCCCAATTACATTGTAAACAAAGTCCTTAAGAAATCAAATATTTCTTTCCTCAAATATATTAAAACTTATGATGTATCTCATAGATAATTGAAAGTGACTCGCACTCACTCTAAGAGGTCTAATAACAATATCTGGCAAGAACCCTCTACAATATAAAATAATAATTATATCATCTAGTATTAAGTGCACCTGATTTTAATATTTAAAATATGGGCATTAAAAAATTTACATCTGAGATGAAGCTAGGTGGTTGATAAGCTGTCTAGATGAAAAAATTCAACCCATTAATAATCATATCTGTTAATATCTTTCATTCTAACACAATTTGATTATATATCAAACTTCTTTTATTTTTAATATCAATAATATGAATATTTTAACCTACATTTAATATAAAGATACATGAGATTAGAGTGACATTTGCTAAAGTAAAACATATTGAATTCAAATGTATTTGTAAATTGGATGATGTAATTTTATATAATTCCCCTACAAATGAAAATTTTAGTAGCCACCTGGCATCTCCTTGATTTAGGGAAATTTATGGAGTCTTTACCA
The DNA here is from genome assembly GCA_016618105.1 of Dendrobium huoshanense. Taxonomy (NCBI): domain Eukaryota; kingdom Viridiplantae; phylum Streptophyta; class Magnoliopsida; order Asparagales; family Orchidaceae; genus Dendrobium; species Dendrobium huoshanense. Next base: position 4,652,115 of record CM028357.1, on the reverse strand, counting down.
TGTCTGCCACATTAAGAAAGATGTGCACAGTTGGTGTCAGGTGACACTATAGCCAAAAAAGAGTACATAGGTCTTCAAGGGCTACCTATGTGAAAATGTAGTTTATGTCAAAGATATTTCTAGAAAATTATTGACAAAATTTGACAAAACTGTGTAAAAATTTTCATCTTTTGCAAAGCACCCATTTTCTAGCTGTTTTAAATCACTCTTCCCATGTCACAAACATGCGATGCTTTTTATACCTCTACCTTTCTTAACATAAGCCAAATCTAATACCTCTACTTTTCAAACTAGGTCATTAAGAGGTCACCGTTATATGTGACCAAACCATATAAGGTGACTCTCTCACTCTCTCTAATCTTATATTTAGTAGGATCATATCTAACCGTTTCACGTATGCTCATTTTGTATTTTATCCCCAAAGAATAAAGCCACTCATGAGCCCAGAACATTACTCCACTAGGTTTGAGTTGAATGTTTTATCAAACAATAAGCCTAATGCCATATGTCAAATAAAGCCAAACATCTTATAGAATTTTCCCCTAAGTTTGTGGGGAATTCTTTATTGTAAAATTATCCCAACAGAGTCCTCTATTTTAACCATCCAATTTGAATTCTACTAATAGTATCCACATCTATTTCACAATGATCTCCCTCTCTAATCTTATCAAGAAGAAGAATATCATCAACAAAATATATTGACCATCGTATAATCCCTGGATGGCATACGTATGATGATAACATCATACAGTATGATCAGTTATAAAAAAATTCAAGTTTATCGGGATGAAAAGGGACCCATCCATTTCATACTCTGAATGGCATACGTATGATGATGACATCATACAGTACGATCAGTTACAAAAAAATTCAAGTTCGTCGGGACAAAAAGGTACCCATACATTTCGTACTCTGAATGGCGTACGTATGATGATGATATTGTACGATACAAACATTTCAAAAAAAATTTCAAATTTGTTTGGACAAAAAGTTGGGATGAAAAGGAAGCTCATAATTTTGTACTTTGTAAGGCTTGTACGAACTGTGATTGTACAGTACGATTCATACTAAAAAAAATTCTTTTTGGGAAACCAGAAATCCATCCATTTCCTACTCTAGAAGGCATGTATGTAATGTGATCGTACAATACGATTAATACTTAGAAAACTTTTTATTTCTGTTTGTTTGATTGCTTGTCAGGGAAAATAACTGAACAAATCATCCTGTACGAAGTTCATTCGTACACTACAATCACTTTAAAAAATTTCAAATTTTAAACTCTCCCACTGTGTGTGTGTGTACACAGTTACTTAATTACAATCACACTATCTCAGACTAAAAAAAAAAAAAATACATACTTCATTTACATTAAACCCAAATATGATCTGATTTGAAGTCTTGAACAATCTAGAGTATGATTTCTCTAAAATTTTAGTGCACACGAACAACAAAACAATGCACCCAAAACATGTTAGGAGAAATAATAAGTAAAACAATAATATTCGGAATGATAAAAAACAAACATGTTGGAAGAATAATAACAATCAAGAATTAAATTGCAACTATCTCAACAATCTCCCCCTTTCTGATGATGGCAAAATAATTATTATTTGTGTGAACTTATATACCCTAAATTTCTCCTTAACTCCTAAAAGAATAAACATGTGAGTTCAAGGAAATTCCTTGAAGAACAAATTATTTTTAATTTTTCCATAAATAAAAAACACAAAAATACTAACCACCAAAATAAAACAACTTCAAAACAGAGTCACAAAAATAAAATCAAACAAATATTACTCCGACTTTTGACAACAACAAAAAGGGAAAAAATACAGTTGAAATGAAAGAAGTCATATGAGAAACCTTAGTAATTGATCTTGAAGGAGATTGTAGTATAATAGCAATAACAAAGTTAATAATAATTAGATGAAAAAGAAAGATTCACCACACGTAAATTAAAGTTTAACATAGATAAGAAAAATTAATCAAGATCATGAATCATTCTAGATAATTAGATAAAGACAATTATTGCTAAATTGACAAAATGAAGATTATATAATTTCAATTTTTAATATAAAACTATAATTGAAAATTAGATTGAGTTGAATTTGAAGATTAAAAGATAGAGGAAAGAACATTATCAATTAGCGATATTGTGCTTCTTTTTAAATATTTTTTTGGCACACTTTGTGCATCTTTTTGTAAACCATTGTGCATTCTTTCAATTTTTGTACACATAATATATTTATTTTTTATATATTTTTTTAATTGATCTTTCCAAAATAAATAATCTAAAAAATTAAATTTATCTAATTACAAGGATAATTATATTGAAAAGAGAAAATAATAAAATAATAAGATATCAAAATTATAATAATAATAATAATATTTAAAATTTTGTTTGCCTAAAAAGAACATGGGATTAATAATCCTAACTTGATCGAGTTATAAGTTAACTTAGTAAATTTTTAAAAAAATAGTTTTATAAGGAAATTAATTTTTGTATTGCAGTTAGTTTATAACAATTTTTAGATCAATTAACACAGGAATATCATAAGACACACTTACATTTCAAACCACAAACAAAAGCAACTAATCAAAATAAGATTTTTTTTTATTGATATCAATATAAAGATGAAATATATAGAAGCATAATTGATATTAAATTATAACATAAAGACAACAAAACATCAACACAAAAGCTAGATAAAGATAAGTATCCTTAATCGAGAGTTTTCTCAGGCTCCGGCCTGGGATGTAAGTAACCACGGGGGCTTGCGCCCGTGGGAAACTCGGTCCCACATCTGCTAAACCCCATTCGAGCTCTTGCATCAGGTGGGGGAAACCCGTGATTAGGACGTGTATATTACTACCCATCGAGGTGTGTTGGAAACAGGCTCTATCCTCAATGGTTAGTCGTATGCACGATTCAATCTATCCCTTCCAATTGACCCATTCACGCAGTGCTCTTTCGGAGGTCCACAATTCTGAGTTAGAAAAAGAATATAAAAAATAGAAAATTTTAAAACCTTTTAAAATAATAAATCTTCATTTCATACATCGCATAAAAAACATCACCATAGGAGTAGATTAGTGCATCCTTTTCTTGGAGTTAGATATTTTTCATGTGGCATGCTTGGACACATAGCACACACTTACACCATTCACCATAGCCCACATTGGGTTTGGAGACCCAAATTTCATGATCCACAGCATGCATTGCATTCTACTTTCCTTAAGAAGGAACCCAAAAATGTTTGGGTTCCTAAATCTGACATTTGATAATTTTGCAGGCAAGCTCTCACAAAAGGCCTCAAGAGAGCATGTGGTACCTGAACACCGGATGCTCTCGACATATGATTGGAGATGCCAGTCAATTCATAGTGCTAGAGACCAGGATAGTAGGCAAGGTGACTCATGGAGACAACACCACCAGGAAGGTGGTAGGAGTAGGTATAATTGGTAATTCTAAGAATCTTCTGATTGAAAATATTTTGCTTGTAAATGGAATAAAATACAACTTGCTCATCAACAGTTAGCTTTACAACAAGGGCTTCGTCATAATTTTTTTGGAAAATTCATATATTATGAGCTTAAATAATAACATTATTTTGCAGGGAAAGCGGATCAACAATGTTTACATGCTTGATTTAAATAACATTAAATGTGCTACTTCATTTTGCTTAAAAATTGATATTGATGATTCATGGTTGTGGCACAAGAGATTATGTCATGCTAGTATGAAAACCCTTAGGAAAGTGACCCAAAAAGACTTAGTTTTAGGTGTCCCCAATCTTAAGTTTTCAAAAGACCACCTTTGTGATACCTGCCAATTTAGAAAGCAAATCCACTCCACTTTTCACTCCATTAAGGACATTAACACCTCTAGACCTTTAGAAGTCCTTCAAATGGATTTGTTTGGACCCATTAGCACTTCTAGTTTGGGAGGGAAAGTCTATAGTTTTGTGATTGTCGATGACTACTCGAGGTTTACTTGGATTAGATTTCTGTCACGCAAAAATAAGTCATTTGATGAGTTTAGATTCTTCTTTACTTGGATTCAAAAAAAAGGATCCAAATGGAAAATCAGTTGATCCGAAGAAGTACAGAGGGATGATTGGATCTTTACTTTACCTTACTACTAGCTGACATGATATAATGTTTAGCGTTTGTCTTTGTGCTAGATTTCAAGCTGACTCTAAGAAATCCCACCTGAGTGCAGCTAAGAGAATTTTTAGATACCTTTTAGGGACCCAAAACTTAGGAATCTGGTACCCTAGGCACAGCATTTTTTTTTAGATTATTGGATATTTTGATTCTAATTTTGTAGGATGTAAAGTGGATAGAAAAAGTACTTCTGGAACTTGTCAATTCATAGGACAGTCTTTAGTCTCCTAGTCTAGCAGAAAGCAAAACTCTGTTGCTCTTTCCATTGCTGAAGCTGAGTACATTGCTTTAGGAAGTTGTGTGGCCCAAGTCCTTTGGCTAAAATAGCAAGTACTGGATTTAAGATTACCTGTAGGCACCATCCCTGTTCTTTGTGACAATACTAGTGTCATCTATATTTCTAAGAATCCTATCCAACATTCAAGGACTAAGCACATTAACATTAGGCATCACTTTATTAGAGATCATGTGACTAAGGGAGATATTGAGTTACATCTTGTGGAGACTGAGAATCAACTGGCTGACATTTTTACTAAACCCCTGGCCTTCGATACTTTCAGCACTTTAAGGACCAGATTGGGTGTGATTGACATTAATGCGTGAACTTGATTTCTACTAATGTTTTATCTGCTGATTACTTTGTTGTATTTTTCTAGTTTTTTTATTGTTTATTTTTAGTTTTTTTTTTTTGGTACTTTAGTTTTAAATATGCATTGCTTTGTTTTTCCATTTCAAATCATCGCTGAATTTATATCTTATGTCTTATTTTTTATTTTGAAAATTTGGAGTTAATGTTTTACATCTCTTAAATCTGCTAAAGGGCAAAAGCATTGTTGATTGTGTCTCTCTCTAACCTATTTTGGTGGTAAAATTTTCTTTTCTAACAAAAAGCCTATCTCAAATAAGCAATTAGATTTTGCGATTGAGATATTTTCTAACTTGCTACAGTAATCTAGCTTATATCATAATAGTCAAAGTTTTTATGTTACTTCAGGATTTCTCGTCATCCTGTCAATGAATCTCCCATATGATGTTTTATTCTTTTTTGTGGATTATTCTTCCATATATTAGAGAGGGGGTTTTTCTTCTCTAATATCTAGAAGATATACTAACAACTAAGAATATTTAAGAGTTTTTGAAAAAGAATCTATCTTGCCAAAAAAATGAAAAAAAAAGTGGTCAATGATGCCAAAAATAAATGATGCGCAATGACGCCAAATTGAATATATATATATATATATATATATATATATATATATATATATATATATATATATATATATATATATATATATATATATATATATATATATATATATATATATATATATATATATATATATATATACAATCAAAAGATGTGCAAAGTGCATCATTCAATGGACAAGAGGCATAAAACGAGCCCATCAAAAGCAATCTATCTTCCTTTCTTCCAACTCTTAAAACTTAGAAGATTTCATGTATCACTTGAGATTTTTAAAGACTTGATTTCAAATTTTGCAATTGTAACAAACTACTTTGATATATTATTATATAAGATATTTTTCTTAAACCAAGTCTTGATTGGATCTCTTTTTCTTATCCAAATGTTTTTCTAAGTTATGCCTTTTAATTTCAAAAGAAGATTTTTCCCTAAAAGAAGTCCGAGCATAGGGTTAAAATGATCGGATATTTTACCATTTTTTGGATTTTTGAAGTTGTTAACTCATTAACTTACAAATTTTTTAAATCAATCACATGGATACTATATCATATTCATGCCTTGATTAAAAAAAAACTTTTTCGCTTTTGTTTTATCATTATTATTTTTTTTATTTTATCTTGATGTTTTTTAGCCTTGTCTGATCATCCACATCCCTCTTTTGATGTGAAATTTTTGTCACATCATCCTGGCCGATGTTTATATCATCCTGGACGATCAGATTCTTGTCTTCAAAAAAAAAAAACTCCATCTGCTGAATATTCAGACTTTTTGTTCTAATCGTCCTGGACGATCATTTATCATCCTGGACGATATGATCGAACTATGCTATAATCATCTTGATCATCCTGGCCGACACATTTTTCATCCGGATGATGTATTAATTGGTTATCTTCCCGACCGATACACCTGATCGTCCTGGATGATACACATGTTAGTACGTTTGAAAACTTTAAAATCGCCCGGGATTATTCATTTTTGGACAATCGTCTGGGCCGATCCACTGTTCTTCCTGGATGATACATATGGCACATGATTTAAAACATTTTAAATTCGACCGGTATGATCCATTATTGAGCATCGTCCTGGACGATCCATCTAATCGGCCTCGACGATCTACTTTTTCAACGGCATCTAGTCTGACTCCTCGGGATGATCATCTATGTTTAATCGTCTCGGCCGATGTTAGATCGACCGAGACGATCGGATCTCCTTTTTGACTAATCAGGCTGTTCACAATAATTGAACTGGATCATCCTGGATGATCCTATGATCAGCCTAGATGTTCTGTCAGATTCTTTAAATACAGCCAAATTTCAGCCCTGTTTTCTTCACACTTCCTTCTACTCCCTAATTGCTTTCTATTTCTTGATATTTTCCTGCTTATGGCTGGAGAAAAATGTGTTCAGCAAACCTTTGGAAGCTCCTCGAGGGCCATACTAGACCATCGATTCAGGGAGGCAGACTATCAGGCTACCTACCATCATTATAAGGAGTGTGGAATTACTCTCTCACGAACAATCAATCCAGCCTATCTCTCCTATCTGGTACTGGATCTTTTCACCCACACTTCTCTTTGCTTTATTCTCACCCTTGTAGTCCCCTTTAGTTCTGAACTTCTTTTTGAATTTTATGCAAACCTCCGAAAAAATTCTTCCTACACTGCTCTCACCTCCTATGTGAATCGACGTCCTGTCGAGATCACATATCAAGATTGTGCTGAACTGTTGTAGTTGTCCACTACTGAGGATAAGCTACATATCCTTATCACTAATCTTGACTTTTACTAGTCCACTGCAAATCACTTTCTTCGCCATACCAATGCACACTTTCATGTTGGAGAGACTAGCTCTTTACTCAAAGATGCCAGGACAATCCAACATGTCCTTCGCACTACTATTATTCCAAAAGCCAGGGACCATGTCCACATCACTCCACTTCTTTCACTTACTACCTTTTAAATTCTGGCCCATAGAGAGTTTAACTCCACAGACCTAATATTTCGCTACATCGAGCATTTGACTGCCATTAGAGATCCAGGTCATAGAAGAAAGCTCAATATTGCTCTAAGACACATCTTTGCATATGTTCTAGAAACCAAATATAACCTTCAATATCCTGCTCCTCCCAACCATCCGCCACCTTTCTACTCAAATAATTCCTTCAATGCCCTTCATAGTACTCGTCTCCACCTAGGAAATGGGGAAGCTTAGGGGGCAGAGGACGAGGAGGCTTCCGCTCCCTCTTCTATTCCTGAACCTGTTCCTATCTGCCAGCACTTTCAGCTGGATCAGTTGGTGGAGAGATTTAATCAATTAGAGACCCGCTTCGACACGTTCGTAGCACACCAGCAGCAGTAACACGTTGAGGATGTGGCCTGATTTGATGCCTATATTGCACACCACCACCACCAGCACGACCAGGACATGGCCTGGTTTAGGGCACAGTTTGCCACGTTTTCCACCTTCTTCCAGCAGCCACCACCACCACCTCTGTCTGATGATCAACGAACCTCATTTTTCTGATTTTCTTTATGTTTTTTATTTATTTTCTGTAGTTTTACTTTTCTTATGTCTTAGTTTCTGTTATGCTTTTTTGTGTTTTGTTTCCCTCCTTTTTGTGATGTCAAAAGGGGGAGAAGTTTGATGTATCCTTTACTTTGAATTCTGAAAGTTAGTGAATTTTTTTTACTGAACTGTCATAACTGCTTGAAATTTTTTGGGTATATTTTCCATCATCAAAAAGGGGGAGATTGTTACAAATCTGACTTTATGGATCAAACTTTTAATGATAGAAAACATTCATGATTCCCTACGACTACTTTGCCTACTAACTTTTTAGGACCACAAGATCGAATGCAGCTCAAACCAGCTCAAGATTAGGTAGATTTAGGTTGAGTCAAGTCTGTATTTTTTTCTTTCTTGAGTCAATTATAAAAGTGGTTCCTGATGCAAAGTAACCTTGTACACACACACTTAAGGGGTTTTTTTGAATTTTTCTATTTTGAGTATATCGGCCTGGACGATGTTCCTATCGATCAGGGCGATTCAACTAAAAACAGAAACCCTAATTAGGACATCCTGGTTAAGCAGCCATCATTCAGCAAATCAACCTGGATGATACATGTATAAGCTCGGACGATAGGCTAAAATCAGAAAGAATTAGCTGCCATGATCAATTTAGGTATTCTTTATTTTAAATTATCATCCCGGACGATCTCCATATCGGCTTGAATGTTACAGCACAATTATGCCTAAATTAATCTTGCAATTATGGAAAGCAATTAAGGTTGATTGATACAATCACATCAGCAAGGCCAATCACAGAATCGATCGTGTCGATGGCCTAGATGATTGACATCAGCCAGACTCTATTCAGGGTGATGTTTATGATAATTGTACTTGGATTTGAACTAATCAGCTAGGACTATATTATATCGGCCTAGACGATGTAATCAATTTTTTTTTTACCGTCCTAAATTGTTCTAGCTAATTGAGCTTATTTGTACTGATCGGCCAAGATGATACTTATATTGGCCTGGACGATAAAGTCAGTTCTTGAAATTCTATTTAAAGGACCCAATTTTCTCATGGTTAAGACCTTGAGTGCTTTTATATTAACTTGAGAGAGCCTTGAAAGAGGGAGGGAGAGAGAGAGAGATAGAGAGAGAGAGAGAGAGAGAGAGAGAGAGAGAGAGAGAGAGGCAGAGAGAGAGTAAGAAACTTGTGAGGGGGAGTTTGTTAGAGGGTTCACAAAGGTTTCTCCAAGCAAGGTTCCAAGTCATCGTCTCCATTCCTCGTCCTTCATCCTTGGGAGGTGTTTGAATAGTTGCTATTTGAATGATTTATATTTGTGCAACTTATGTAGTTTTGATGATTCCAAACATTATTGTTCAAATGAATAGTTATCTCCTAACAATTTCAGAAGATTTGCACTTCCTCTTGTGTGTACTAACATTTCAGGAAAATCAGACTCCAGACTACAAAAACTTCAAATCAAATTCAACATGAGAAATTTTGTTTATTTGAAGTTTGTCTTTTCTTTGAATTAATTTTGAAAGGGAGTGATTGTAATTGAGTGAATAAAATCTCACACACACAAACTAAGGAGATCTTGAAATTTTATACTAATCGTACAGGACGATATATATCGTACTGGACGATCTGTCAGTTATCTCCTATAGAGCATTTGGAACGAATAGGAACTTGCTTCGAAAAATTTTTCTAAGTCCTATTCGTCAAGGACGAATTTTTATATCGTCCCTGGCGATGGGCGCTCTTGAAAATTTCGTCCAGACGAAAATAAATATCGTACCGGACGAACAGCTCTCTGGAAAATTTTCATCCAGACGAAACCAAATTATCGTCCCCGGCGATGGGCGCTCTGGAAAATTTTCGTCCAGACGAAATAAATAATCGTCCAGGACGATCGGCTCTCTGGAAAATTTTCGTCCAGACGAACATATTTTCGTCCAAACGATAAACCGACTTAGGACAGTTTTCAGCAGTTTCTAGAACCGACCTTGTAATAACCGTTCGTACTGGACGAACCTAGTTCGTACAGGACGATCAGCTGTACGAAGTCATTTCGTACACATATACAAATTGGGTCGTTTCAGATCGTTTAAGTAAAATCGTCCAGGACGATCCATGATCGTACGGGATGATCCACTGCGTACAGAATTGAAAACTTGCAGTTTATGGGCGGTTTTTCATGTCTTTTGTATAAATACTTCAAATTAGACTGCCACCCAATCTTTTTGTCATTTGATCTTCGTGCCTATTGAGAGAATAGCTAAGGGGAGAGTGGAAGAGAGCATTCAAAGGAGGATTCCTACCATTGGAGCGAGAAGGCTTCACTTGGATTGCAAAGGTAAGAATCTCTACTTGTGAAATTGGATTTCTTCACTCTTTTCTTTCTTCCTTCTAGATTCTTGTGAGAAGATCATTCAAGAAGGTCCGGTTCACTGCCGACACTTGGAGAGTGTGAACAGACGTGGGTTCTCTGCCTACACTAGGAGAGTGTAAAAGGAAGGAGGTTCTCTGCCTACACTTGGAAAGTGTGAACAGCCGTAGGGTTCTCTGCCCACACTAGGAGAGTGTAAAAGGACGACGGTTCTCTGCCCACACTAGGAGAGTGTGAAAGGACGACGGTTCTCTGCCAGCACTATGGATTGTGTAAAAGGACGACGGTTCTCTGCCGCACCGGGGAGTGGTGAAAAGAGGGTTTTGTACAGGCTTCTCCGCCTTGCTGTGGGTGCTAAAGGAGAGTCAATTTGTGGTATTAGTGCAATACTCAGAGGGTGCCTCTGAGGAGTGGATGTAGGTCTGGTTATAGACCGAACCACTATAAATCTGGTGTCATTTACTTTATTGCTTTTACGTTTCCGCATTTTAAATTTCAGTTTTAACAACTCTGTGGTTGAAAAACATTTTTCTACAAACTTCTAAAGAAAATTTCATTTCGGTTCAACTTTAACTTTAAGAGGGTTTAAAATTTTTAAAACTACCAATTCACCCCCCTCTTGGTAGCCGTGGGACATTTACTTAGGCTTAACAACCTAATTACTAGACTCAACAAGTGGTATCAGAGCATTGTTTCAAAATCATAAGTTTGAACTACTTTTTGATTAACGTAGATGGCTACATTTGGAAACCGAAACACACCTGAGGGTTATTCTATCACTAGACCTCCACTGTTTGACAATATTCCTTTTGATTTTTGGAAAACACGCATGTCTACTTTCTTACAGTCACTTGATTATCGCATGTGGATGTTAGTCCAGGAAGGTTACACAAAACCAACTAGATTAGTTGATGGAATTAGGGTAGATACACCCTATGCAGATTGGACTATAGAAGAACGTGACTTAGCACAATTAAATGCGAAATGTTTAAATAGTTTCTTTTGTGCTTTAAAATCTGAAGACTACATGCGAGTTTCTACTTGTAAAAGCGGAAAAGACATATGGGATAGACTTTGTATACTTATGAAGGGACAAATGAGGTTAAGCAATCAAGACTCAATATCTTGTTACATGACTACGAACTATTTCGCATGAAACCTAATGAATCTATATCTGACATGTACACAAGATTCACTCAAATTGTCACCTCTTTGCATGCACTTGGTAGGGAATTAACTAATGCTGAAATGGTTAATAAGATTCTTCGTTGTTTACCTACTGCATACGATGCTAAAATTACTGCAATTACAGAGTCAAAAGATCTGAACATTTATTCTATTGACAATCTTCTTGGTTCACTCATTGCTTACGAGCAAGGAGTAAGTCAAAGAAAGATTGATGCAGGTGAACCAAGAAAGGACAAGAATATTGCACTAAATGTGGAAGAGTCAGAAAGTGAACACTCACAACCTGAGGATGAAGATGATATAGCACTGATGACTAGACAATTCAAAAGCTTTTTAAAGAGGAAGCAGAAGAGACGCCAGCAATGGAATAGAGGTAAGTATAATAGAAATGGCAAGGTTTCTAATGAAGTGATTTGTTATGAATGCAGGAAACCAGGTCATATAAAGACTGATTGTCCAAAACTCAAAGCCTCTCCTAGCAAGGAGAAGGTAGAGGAGAAACCAATGGTAAAGAAGGGCAAGAAGAAGTTTCAAAAGGCTTTTTGGGCGGACTCAGCTTCAGACTCATCTGAGACTGATAAAGAAGAAGAAGTCACCAACCTTTGCTTGATGGCAGATAAAGCTGAACAATCAGATCAAGAAGAGGTATGTGATTTAACTTATAATGAATTGTTTGAAGTTTCTGAACACATGCATGATGCATATAGGAAAACTAAAAAGATGCATGCTAGTTTAGTTTTAGAATTGGAAGAGCTTAATAAGGAACACGAAATCCTTAGGAAAGATCATGCTTTAATTGATAGCAACCACATGAAACTACTTGATGAATATGATGACTTGAATAAAAATTTTGAGAATTTAAAATCATCCTATGCTGAACTTGAAAGAGAATTTGAGAAATTTAAGGATGAATCTGAGCACAAGACATATAGAGTCAATTATACAAATCGAATCTTGGAAGAAATGAATTCATTTTATAAACTTACTATAAGTGCTCTCGAGGATAATAGGAACCCCCCTAAACATGAAGATTTTACAAATCCTAAGTATTATCCTAAATTTATGAAATCCCTTAGAAGACAATCATATGAGAGAAAACATAGGAATATTTTTCCTAATGTTAAATGTAACAATTGTGGATTTTTGGGACATATATCTCACACCTGCACTTTAAAGATGAAACCTAATTTGGTGTGGAGAACTAAGATGCATAAACCTAGACATATCATACATGCATCTGATTATAAATTTCATAAAGGTGAACCCAAACTAGTTTGGGTTCCCAGGTCTAACATTTGAGAATTTTGCAGGTATACTCTCACACAAGACCTCGTGAGAGTATATGGTACCTGGACAGCGGATGTTCTAAGCACATGACTGGAGATACTGCTCAATTCATAACGCTGGAAGCCAGGAGTGGAGGCAAGGTTACACTTGGAGATAATACCACAAAGAAAGTGGTTGGATCAGGTATGATTGGAAATTTGAAAAACTTTTTCATAGATAATGTTTTATTAGTTGAAGGCTTGAAACATAATTTGCTTAGCATAAGTCAGCTATGTGATAAGGGCTATAATGTAAAATTTTTACCTACTAGCTGCATAATTAGCCTAAATGGAAAAATTATTTTAAATGGAAAAAGGGTGAACAATGTTTACATGCTAGATTTAAATTGTATTCAATCTCCTACTGCTTTTTGTTTGAAAACTGTTTCTGATGAATCGTGGCTTTGGCATAGGAGACTTTGTCATTCTAGTATGAAAAATCTTAGAAAAATTACCCAAAAGAATTTGGTGAGAGGAATACCTAAACTAGACTTTACTAAGGACCATCTGTGTGATGCATGTCAATTAGGAAAACAAGTGAGGTCCTCATTTAAGTCCATTAAAGATCTTAGGACAAGTAAACCTTTAGAAATTCTACACATGGATCTTTTTGGACCAGTAAGCACTGTTAGTCTAGGAGGAAAGGTATATGGATTTGTTATAGTAGATGATTTTTCAAGATTCACCTGGGTTAAGTTTCTTTTTCATAAGAGTGAATCATTTGAGGAATTCAGAAATTTTTCAACTTGGATACAAAGAAAACTAGGATGTGAAATAATTTCTATACAAAGTGATCATGGAGGAGAATTTGAAAATGAAAGATTTGAAGATTTCTGTAAAGAAAAGGGGATTGATCACAATTTTTCTGCACCTAGAACTCCTCAACAAAATGGAGTAGTTGAAAGAAAGAACAGAACATTAATAGAAGCCGCCCGAGCAATGTTAGCAGAATACTCTCTTCCTAGGTATTTTTGGGCTGAGGCGGTTAGCACTGCATGCTATGTTCTGAATAGGGTGAATGTGAGATCTAATTTGAATAAAACACCCTATGAGTTGCTAAAAGGAAGAACACCAAATTTGTCTCATTTGCATGTATTTGGTTGCAAGGTGTTCATACATAATAATGGAAAATCTGCCTTAGGAAAATTTGATCCAAAATCAGATGAAGGAATTTTTGTTGGATATTCAAGTGTTGGAAAATCTTATAGAGTATTCAACAAAAGAACTTTAGTCATTGAAGAAACCACACATGTTGTTTTTGATGAAAATGGAAACATGGAAGAGCCAAAAGTTGTTGAAGAAGAAATTGAAGAAAACTCCCAAAATATTGATAGATTAAATTTGGAAGAAAATGTGGAAGAAAATTTAGAAAGAGAAGACCCTTTGCCTAGAGATTTGAGATTTTCTAAAAACCACCCAAAGGAATTAATCATAGGTGAACCAAGTGAGGGTGTTAGAACTAGGCGTGGATTAAATAAGGAAGTCAATCATTCAGCCTTTATTTCAACTGTTGAACCCACTAACATTGATCAAGCACTTTCAGATGAATTTTGGATATTGGCCATGCAAGAAGAGTTGAATCAATTTGTAAGAAATAAAGTTTGGGAACTAACTACAAGGCCAAAAGATCAAAGTGTTGTTGGAACCAAGTGGGTGTTCAAGAATAAAATGAATGACTCAGGAGTAGTCATTAGAAATAAGGCTAGATTAGTAGCTAAGGGGTATAACCAAATTGAAGGAATTGATTTTGAGGAAACTTTTGCCCCTGTAGCTAGACTTGAAGCAATTAGGGTTTTACTAGCCTTTGCCTGTTTTAAAGGTTTTAAATTGTTTCAAATGGATGTCAAAAGTGCCTTTTTAAATGGAGTAATTGAAGAAGATGTTTTTGTAGAACAACCTCCAGGTTTTGAAAACTCTAAATTTCCAAATCATGTTTTCAAATTAAAAAAGGCATTATATGGATTGAAACAGGCACCTAGGGCTTGGTATGAGAGGTTAAGCACCTTCCTACTTGAAAGATCTTTTGAAAAAGGAAGTGTGGATACAACTCTCTTTTTAAGGAAAATTGGAAAGGATATACTTATTGTTCAAATTTATGTGGATGACATCATCTTTGGATCTTCAAATAAACATCTTTGTGATGATTTTTCTAAAACAATGAGTAGTGAATTTGAAATGAGTCTAATGGGAGATTTAAATTACTTTCTAGGATTTAGCATTAAGCAACTTGAGGAAGGTACTTTTCTTAGTCAAACCAAATATATTAAGGACATCCTCAAAAAATATGAAATGGACAATGCTAAACCTGTTAGTACACCAATGAGTTCTTCAGTTCAGTTAGATAAAGACCTTAAGGGAAAATCTGTTGATCAAAAGAAATTTAGAGGGATAATTGGATCTTTACTTTACTTGACTGCTAGCCGACCAGATATTATGTTTAGTGTTTGCTTATGTGCTAGATTTCAATCAGATCCAAAAGAATCACATTTGACAGCAGTGAAAAGGATTTTAAGATATCTACTAGGAACTCAAAACTTAGGAATTTGGTATCCTAAGTTTAGCTCTTCATTTGAAATTATTGGTTACTCAGATTCTGACTTTGCAGGCTGTAGAGTGGATAGAAAAAACACTTCTGGAACATGTCAATTCATTGGAAATTCATTAGTTTCATGGTCTAGTAGAAAACAAAATTCAGTGGCACTATCTACTGCAGAAGCAGAATACATTGCATTAGGAAGTTGTGTGGCACAAGTACTTTGGTTAAAACAACAGTTGATTGACTTAAGATTAACTATAGGCACTATTCCAATTTATTGTGACAATACTAGTGCTATTTGCATTTCCAAAAATCTTATTCAACATTCTAGAACCAAACACATTGATATAAGGCATCATTTCATAAGGGATCATGTATCCAAAGGAGAAATTGAACTCATACATGTTTCAACTGAAAATCAACTTGCAGACATTTTTACAAAACCTTTAGCCTTTGATACCTTCAGTACTTTAAGAACAAGGCTTGGTGTTATTGATTTGAATGCTTAACCAAAATGTCTTTGCAACATTGATACTTGTTGTGTTTTGTTTTTGTGATTTTGTGAATTTTGTGTTTTTGTATGAATTGTTTTTGGATTTATGATTTTTGTCTTATGTTTTCTGTGTTTTTGATTGTTTTAGTTGTTTTTGTTAAATTAAAAAATTTAAAATCAAAAATTTTTTTTGGAGGAAATCGTCCAGGACGAAATTTTTTTTTGTACGGGACGATGTTTTAAGAAACAGTTTGCGCGAATTTAAACCGTTTTGAGAGCAGTTTTTTATTGGATCGTCTGTACGATCTGTGATCGTCCAGTACGAATTTTTTTCTTTTTCTCAAACGTCGGGACGATTGAATGCAGCGGTTGAGTGGATAAGACAGTTTTTAATACGAATTTCGTCTGTACGAAATTTTTTTCGTATGTAAGAACATGTGTCGATTCATTGTAGGGGATGGTTTTCAAGAGTCATTAAAACGAAACGCTTTCTGATCGTCTGTACGAAATATTTTTGTATATACGATCGGTCAAGTCAAAAAGCCTGTACGAAGGGACGCATCGTAAGTTGTGTTGAATACGAAAAGCCGTTACATTTTGGACGAATTGGATCGTCTGTACGAAATTACTTCGTCCAGATGAACGATAATTTTTCGTCCAGGACGAATATTTTCGTCCAGGACGAACATATCGTTTTTCTTTAAATATGAGGGCTTTCAAACTTGACAATCACACTTTCAAACATCTTTTTCAATCCCTTTCTACATCAAATCAACTATGGCCTCCTCTAGCAAAAGACAAAAAGTTTTGGTGAAGAAACCCAACAGGAATGCTTAGACAACTTCCTTTCCAAAGCAAATGAGGAATCTTTTCCTCGTTTTGCTTCTGCAAAAATCACTCCGTCTCGCATTCTTATCCAAACGGAGTTGAAATTTCGGGTATTACACCTCTTCGCCTCAACCCAATTTCATTTCATTCTTTCTCTTGTCCACCTCTACAATAAGCAAACCTACCATTACTTCCTAGCCAACATGAGTTTCAATCCTGACCACTCTATCATTAGTTCTTTTGTTTTTAAGAAAAAAGTTGAGATCACCAAGCACGATCTTGGTGCATTTTTAAACCTAAGAACTGAAGGATATAGAGCCCACACCCTAATGTCAGAAAACGTCTTCCATTGGTATGAAATCAATAGGGTAATTAGAGAAAATGGAATTGACAATCATGTTGCTAGAGTGGCCGGTATGACCCAAGATGCCCGAATCATCCAGCATATCCTTAGATCCTCAATTATTCCTAAAGCTGGTGATAGAATAAACATAACTCCTCTCCTCTCTTGTCTAACTTTTTTAATCATGAAAAGACAACCTATTGATGAAGCCCAACTCATCCTAGATCATATCTATGGGCTTTCAGAAATAGGACATCCTGATCAGAAGAGGAAGAAGAATATTTCTTTAGGGCACTTGATTACTTATGTTTTGGAAAAGAAGTACAATATAGTCCATCCTGATGAGGAATATGAAGAGCCAGTTTATTACAACGATGCATCTTTCAGACTGCTCTTCAGGGAGGAAAAAGAAAAAGAAAAAGCACATGGCAGTGCTTCAGAAGAAGAAGAAGAAGGAGTGCAAGCTTCTGCTTCTCAATCAGATTACCAGAATCTGATTGAGAGATTTGATAGACTAGAGACTCACATTGATCAAAGGTTTGATCAATTTGATGCTCACCTTACGCAGCAGCAACATGACATTGGTAATATTAGAGATGAAGTTCATGAAATAAATACCAATGTAATGTTGATGGCCTCCTACTTCAACCTCTTTGGCGGGATTCCTCCTCCTCCTCCTCCAGAACAGTAGAAGTTTTTTATGTGTGTCTGTTGTATTTTTTTGTTTTGTTGTTTTGTTTTTTTTTTTATTATTATTATCAAATATGTGTTATTGTGATTGTTGTTATGTTTTTTGTTTAAGTTCAATGTTTTTATGTAATTTTCTTTTTAATCAATGAAAGTTTGTTTGTCTTAGATTTGTTTTGAAATGTGGCTAATCTTTATGAATTTCATTAATATTATTTTTAATCTACATTGTGCTTAAATTCGATTGTAATGTGAGATTATCTATATTAGAAAATCTAGACTTTCTAAATTTATAATTTGTCTATAACTTGTTGTATTTAGAATTTTTAAATTCATGTCTATTCATTTAGACTACATAAAATTTAATATTGTTATTGCAATTTTGATGTTATCTTATTTTGTATTTCTATGCTCAAATGATATTTATGCACCTAGAAATATTTGAAATGTTAGATTATAGATTTTGGAAAGAATTGGTCAAATTACTCTTGAAAATTGTACAAATGTACAAAAATCAAAAGGGATTCGCAAAAATTTGCAAAGTGAAAAAGAGGCACAAAATAAGCCCAACCAAAGACAAATGCACAAAAATGTGCTCCAAAACTTTGAAAAGATGTGCAAAGCACCACATGAGGTAATTCTCTTCTTTCCAAATTCGTTTAATCTCTTAATTCAAGTTGATCTAATGTTCATTTATATTCTATTGAACTTTGAAATATAGAATTTTTTTTACATCTCACTTGTAATGATTTTCAATAATCAAAATGTCTAAATTGAATCATGTCTTTGATAAATTCTTCTTACTTACAATGTTATATCATTTCATAAATTTTATGAATTTCTATGATTGACCTAATATCTTTAGTTTAAAATTGCATACCCTATGTCAAATCACAATTTAGATTAAATTTTAACAATGAATTTCATATTATTATTTACATTTCTTGCGTATTTTCTTCACTTTTTGTTGCTGTCAAAAAGGGGGAGAAATTATTATGTTTGTGTTTGTGTTTTTGTTTTGTGATTTGTGTTTTCTGTTAAAACACAAATATTGTTTTTGTTTTTGTGATTTGTGTTTTCTGTGTTAAAATTTTTGAAAAACAAAAATATTGTTCTTTAATGCCTCCTTATTTTAATGTACTCATAAATTCAGGGGGAGTTTAGGAGATAAGAGATTTTGTTTTAACTTGAAACCATACTAATAATAATTGTTTTGCCATCATCAAAAAGGGGGAGATTGTTTGAATAGTTGCTATTTGAATGATTTATATTTGTGCAACTTATGTAGTTTTGATGATTCCAAACATTATTGTTCAAATGAATAGTTATCTCCTAACAATTTCAGAAGATTTGCACTTGCTCTTGTGTGTACTAACATTTCAGGAAAATCAGACTCCAGACTACGAAAACTTCAAATCAAATTCAACATGAGAAATTTTGTTTATTTGAAGTTTGTCTTTTCTTTGAATTAATTTTGAAAGGGAGTGATTGTAATTGAGTGAATAAAATCTCACACACACAAACTAAGGAGATCTTGAAATTTTATACTAATCGTACAGGACGATATATATCGTACTGGACGATCTGTCAGTTATCTCCTATAGAGCATTTGGAACGAATAGGAACTTGCTTCGAAAAATTTTTCTAAGTCCTATTCGTCCAGGACGAATTTTTATATCGTCCCCGGCGATGGGCGCTCTGGAAAATTTTCGTCCAGACGAAAATAAATATCGTACCGGACGAACAGCTCTCTGGAAAATTTTCGTCCAGACGAAACCAAATTATCGTCCCCGGCGATGGGCGCTCTGGAAAATTTTCGTCCAGACGAAATAAATAATCGTCCAGGACGATCGGCTCTCTGGAAAATTTTCGTCCAGACGAACATATTTTTGTCCAAACGATAAACCGACTTAAAACAGTTTTCAACAGTTTCTAGAACCGACCTTGTAATAACCGTTCGTACTGGACGAACCTAGTTCGTACAGGACGATCAGCTGTACGAAGTCATTTCGTACACATATACAAATTGGGTCGTTTCAGATCGTTTAAGTAAAATCGTCCAGGACGATCCATGATCGTACGGGACGATCCACTGCGTACAGAATTGAAAACTTGCAGTTTATGGGCGGTTTTTCATGTCTTTTGTATAAATACTTCAAATTAGACTGCCACCTAATCTTTTTGTCATTTGATCTTCGTGCCTATTGAGAGAATAGCTAAGGGGAGAGTGGAAGAGAGCATTCAAAGGAGGATTCCTACCATTGGAGCGAGAAGGCTTCACTTGGATTGCAAAGGTAAGAATCTCTATTTGTGAAATTGGATTTCTTCACTCTTTTCTTTTCTTCCTTCTAGATTCTTGTGAGAAGATCATTCAAGAAGGTCCGGTTCACTGCCGACACTTGGAGAGTGTGAACAGACGTGGGTTCTCTGCCTACACTAGGAGAGTGTAAAAGGAAGGAGGTTCTCTGCCTACACTTGGAAAGTGTGAACAGCCGTAGGGTTCTCTGCCCACACTAGGAGAGTGTAAAAGGACGACGGTTCTCTGCCCACACTAGGAGAGTGTGAAAGGACGACGGTTCTCTGCCAGCACTGTGGATTGTGTAAAAGGACGACGGTTCTCTGCCGCACCGGGGAGTGGTGAAAAGAGGGTTTTGTACAGGCTTCTCCGCCTTGCTGTGGGTGCTAAAGGAGAGTCACTTTGTGGTATTAGTGCAATACTCAGAGGGTGCCTCTGAGGAGTGGATGTAGGTCTGGTTATAGACCGAACCACTATAAATCTGGTGTCATTTATTTTATTGCTTTTACGTTTCCGCATTTTAAATTTCAGTTTTAACAACTCTGTGGTTGAAAAACATTTTTCTACAAACTTCTAAAGAAAATTTCATTTCGGTTCAACTTTAACTTTAAGAGGGTTTAAAATTTTTAAAACTACCAATTCACCCCCCTCTTGGTAGCCGTGGGACATTTACTTAGGCTTAACAACCTAATTACTAGACTCAACAGGAGGTTCTTGGGAGGTTTAATTCAGCAAAGGTCTGGGTTCTCTGCCCACTTCAGGAGGAAACAAAAGGAGTCGGTTCTTTGCCACACCGGGGTTGGTGAAAACGAGTCTATTGTAAAGGCTTCTTCGCCTAGCCGTGGGAGCTAAAGGAGAGACACTTAGTTAGTGCAATACTCTAAGGGTGCCTCTGAGGAGTGGACGTAGGTCAAGGATTGACCAAACCACTATAAATCCTATGTGATCTTTCTTTATTTTGGTTCTGGATTTATTTTTCTACACCTTGATTTCTATGGTGATTTGGTTTTAAGTTTTGTTGGGCTTTGCTTAAACAATTTTTTTTTAAATACCAATTCACTCCCCCCCCCCCCCCAATCTTGGTTAGCCTCAGGCTAGTTCTTAAGGGCTTAACATCCCTAACAAACTTTCAAACCTTAATTTACCTCCCTACCACCCATAAAAAATAAAACATATCTCTTTGCCACCTTATAGGGTACATTCTTCAAAATAAATATCAGCTAACCTATCTCGGTGAACCCGACAACCTACCCATTTTCTATACGGATGCCTCCTTTCATATGTTGTTTCATCAAGGACCAGAGTTGGATGAACCTGACTTTGATGAAGAAGAAGGAAATGCTTCCCCAGCAACAGCTCCTGTTCGACCATGGTGGTATGCAGCACCACAAGCCCCTGCACCAGCCTACCCTCACGATTATTTGGTCGAACGCTTCGACCAACATCAGAGTCATCTTGACACACACATACAAGAATAGCATCAACAACATGAGGAAGACATGCGGTGGTTTAGGGAACGCTTCACTTCGATTGATCACTGCTTTGACACAATCCTTCAATATTTCCAACCACAACCACCTCCACCTCCAAGTGATCAGGATTCTCCTTTTTGAAGTGTATCTATTTTTTACTTTCCTTCTTAGTTTTATTTGTGTCTCCTCTTTTTGGTGATGTTAAAAGAGGAAGAAGCCTTGTTGTAGTCAGTTCAGTCTATTGTAGTTTGTTATCTTTCTATTATAGTTTTCTTATGCTTATGTTTCCTTATGTTTCAGTGAAATGCAACTTTTTTTTTCTTCTTGTCTATTTCATGTTGCTTTTAATTAATAAAAAAATTAAAAAAAAAATGCCATGCAAATTAGTTTATAACTAACATTATTTGACATCATCAAAAAGATAAAGATTGTTGCAATCCATGATCCCTAGTTTGAGATTTTGATGATGACAAATAATGTTGTCTGAACTACTATTCATTGAATATCTTTGATTTCTATTATTTTTTATGAGTACTAACATTTTAAGAATATCACAAGTTACTCAGGACAACAAGAAGTCTCAAGACTGAGTAAGTAGGAGTGTGAGTTTGTAACATTGTAACTTTTTTATTTATTTTATTTTCTCTTTTCTTGAGTCTGGCCACAAACTGCATGTAAATCTGAGCAACCATGCACACACACAGGGGGAGAGATTTTTAAAAGAAAAATATAGATTTTTTTCTCTATTGATCATACTATAAGAATTTATGTCGTACTGCACGATCTGATCTGGTTAGAACATCTTTCTGTGAATTGGTCGTACTGTACGATTTATATAATACTATACGATATCTTACTAATCCGAAACTCTAGCCTCCAGATTAGTTTAAGTAAGTTTTATTAGCTGTTCGTATTGTACAAAAAAATTGTACTATATAATTTATTTTGAATACTTACTTAAATTAACCCGTGATTAGTGGAATAAATCAAGGATTAATCTCTGATTGGTAATCATATTGTATGAACACGTTTGTACTATACGATGAATCGAGGTTATTTTTGATCGTACTGAAGTTCGTCCTGGATGATCCCTTAATTTTTCCTAATCGTACTGTACGAAGTAGGTCTTACCCTACGATGTAAAGAGATGAGTTTAGATCGTCCCGGCTATTATCCTATACGAACAGAAGAGTTGAGGATCGTACGGTACAAGTTTATATAATACTATATGATTGTATTCATAAGTTTTTGAACTATTCATAAACCTTCGTACCAGGACGAAGCTCATTTATATTAATAGTACTGTAAGATGTGGAAACGTACTGTATGATAGTAACAGTTAATTTGAAAAATTTTAGAGTTTTTGGAGTCCATTTTATGTATCAAAAAGTAATGTTTTTAATGAGTGACTAAGAGAGTAGGAACGTGAGTAGAGAGGGAATCCTTGGGAGAGAGCTCTTGAGAAGATTTAGGGTTTAAGAGAGGAAGAAGAGAGTGAGCTTGGTGAGGGAGAAGTAGTGTGAGGGAGATCACACGGTTGCTCCGTTCTTACTACACTTTATTACTCCTCTGGCTCATGAAGATCTAGTGGGAGGCTCTCTGAGGGGGAGACTCTTCTACGTTCTTATTCTCTAAGGTACACTGCCTTCTCCAGGAAGGAGAAAAATGAGAAGGAACAATGCCATCGCCAGGAGGGTGAGAAAAGTGTCTGGCACTCTGCCACGCCGGGTTGGTGAAAGTGAGTCTTGTGAGGGCTTCTCTGCCTTGTCGAGGGAGGAAAAAGGAAAACTATAGTTTTATAGTGAAATTCCCGGAGTGGAGGACTCCAGGGAGTGGATGTAGGTAAAGTGACCGAACCACTATAAATCTCTGGTGTGATCTTTCCCTTACCGCTTTTTACTTTTGCTTGCCATTGATTTTCATTATAAATGCTTGGTGAAATTCTCTGTGGAATCCATTATTGCTATTTATGTTCAAGTATTCGCTTCCACATTAGTTAATTTTTGTCAAAAAAATTATAAACATAAAAAACTTTTAGAACTCTTATTTAGAATTTTTTTTTGTAACAAGATTTTCACAATTCACCCCCCCCCCTCCTGGCGCATCTAGTAATTTCATATCCATCCCCAAATCTTTAACTTTTTTATCACATCATCCTGAACGATATTCCTATCATCCTAGATGAAATCTTCACACTACCCTTCATCTTCAATCTGACGGTTGATATGAATTTTTTTATTGATATCATCTTGGACGATCCATTAACATCTCGGACAATTTGATTATATTTTGCTTCAATTATTTATGATCGGCCTAGATAATTCTCTTCATCCTAAACATCCTTATAAAACTCTACTCAATTATTTGTGATTATCCTGGATGATCCACCTATTCCTCCTTGATGATCCACATGGAAAAGCTATTATACGTTTTAAATTCAACCGGTACGATCCATTATTGTCGATCATCCTCGACAATCCACTTAATCATCTTGGATGATCTACTTTTTAATGGTCATCAAGCATGACTCCTCAGGACGATCGCCTGTGTCTAATCATCTCAGATGATGTATGATCATCCTGGACGATATAATCACCTTTTTGACCAATTATCCCAGACATAATAACTTTGCCTGATTGTCCTGGATGATTCTTCGATCATCATGGATGATCGGTCCATTTCTTTATAAATAGCAGCTTTCAATGGGTTTTCTCACCTCAAACCTTCCATTTCTTCATTCCTCTCCCTCAAGCATTCACATTCTTATTCAATCGCAGGTGGCAAGCGATCTAGAATACTGGCTAGAAGCTCCTCGAGCATCATTGTTGACCCTTGTTTCACTGAGGTGGCTGACCAAGCTGCCTACCTGCACTACAAAATAGCCAAGATTACCTTGTCCAGGACTGTCAATCCATGTACGCTTTCTTACCATGTTCTAGATTTTTTTGCGCATACCTCCTACACTTTCATCCTTACACTCGCCTTACATTCAATTCTGAACTGCTCTTTGAATTTTTTGCAAGCATTCGGATCAAGTCTTCTTACACTGCACTTCAATCCTACGTCAATAAACGTCATATTGAAATAACTTATCAGGATTGTCTCGAACTCCTTAAATTATCCACCACTAGAGACAAGTTCCATATCTTGTCTGAAGATCATGATTTTGACTGGGCTCCACCAATCTCCTTTTGCGAAACACTTTTGTCTCCTATCATGATGGGGCATCCAACACCTTAGTTAAGGATGTTAGGATAATCCAACATATCCTTCGTATTTTTCTATTATTCCCAAGGCTGGTGGTAGTGTCCATATAACTCGTCTCCTTTCGATTACCACCTTCTACATTATGACCCATAGTGAATTCAATGCTACTGATATTCTTTTCCATTATATTGAGCATCTCACTAGCATTAGGGATCTAAGGCATAGAAGGAAGCCTAACCTTGTCTTAGTACACATCATAGCTTATGTCCCAGAATACAAGTACTACCTTTAATATCCTACCCCACCTAACTTTCAGCCTGCTGTTGACCTCGTTTTATTTATGAGGTCACTTTAACCCCTTTCTAGACTCTAGACCCTAGAATTTCCTAGACCCTAGGATCAATCCAGATTCATATCAATTCAAATCAATTCAGTTTATAAACCCAGACATTTTAAACCTGTTGACCCTGGTCATTTCCCTTGGGTCAACCTGGTTGACCAAGTTAACCTAGGTTGACCTAGTGACCCATTAAGAGCCCAAAATGAGTCATTTGACCCAAATGACCTCCCTAAACCATGAGACCATACCCATTATACTCCAAGTGTCCAAACAAATTCATTTGATCTAAAGTTAGGTCTTGAGTCAACCTGGTTGACCAAGTCAACCTATGTTGACTAAATAACCCTTTAAGGGTTGAATGGGTCAAATCAACCCATTTACCAAACCAAACTCTAAATCCAAGGCATGATGATTATTCCAAATCAGCTCATGAAGTCCTCCTCCATGCCACATCAGCGCGTTGACTGGTTTGACTAGTCAAAGTTGTCAAACTTGCTTGATACATGGCTTTATAACCTTGGTAAGCCAAGCCTACTTGATAAATCAAGTTTTATGCAACTTGATGGCTAGAGAGGGTGTTTGATAGCTCCCAATATCTCCCCTTTATCAGGATTAGGATAGTAATCATGAGAAAGAGGTGTGAAGAACCTCACTCTTCACTCAAGACTTTGTCCTCACTCCCTACTTCCAAAAACTCCAATCCCAATAGCCCACAACCTCCTCCAAGGCATGAACCAGCCTCTCCATCTAAAACTATGCTTCTTCCAGCCATTAGAGGGCCTTGAACTAGAAACCTAAACTAAGAAGAGAGATAGAGAGAGAGGGAAAGAGAGAGAAAAGGATATTCCTGTAACAGTTTTCAATCCAGGTGTCAAAAGTTCTTGAGCCCTTCATCAAAGTTATAGAGGATATTGACAACTTTCCAACAAGCCCAAGATCATCAAAATCCATGCACAGGATTGTAAGATATCTCAACTTTCCTCTAAAACTTCAATTTGAAACTGCAGCAAATCTACGACACATGAATCCTTCAAACTTCAGGTGTTAGAAGACTACATTTCCCTCTAGCTATGTTTCAAATTTTGTTAAATTTCATTGAGTATTTTAGAATATATGAGCGTTTGAATTTCTTTAAACTATTTGACTCTAGTTTAACCAGAGTCGTCTGATCAAACCTTCAGCGTGATCGGATGGCCCAACAACTGCCAAGTAGCCCCCTCCCCAAACGCGCGTCTTCCCTTGGATTCGAACACGGGTCAGTCCAGACCGCGAGTGCTACATGGCTCGATCTGAGCTGTTGATTCTCTTCTGCAGTCGATCCAATGGTCGGATCAAAGATCCGACATGGTTAATTGGTCCATTCAAGACCTTCCACATGGCACTATGCTGTGGCGCCGCGCCGCCGTGCCAATAATTGCGCCGGCGGCCGATTTGACCAAAATTGGTCCAAAACATTGCTTCAAATCTTCCAAAATTCACAGAAAATTGATTTTTTCACAAAATTGGATGTTCTTAGGCTCGTTAAAAAGATATTTTAATGTAGTATTTATTAAAATTAAGTTTAATCAATTTTGAGCTCTGGATTATAAAAAATGAGTTTATTTGAATTTATATTTTTTTAATTTTCTTATAATCTAGAGATTAAATTAATCCCAAATTTTGGTGGAATGTTCTTGAGCATCTTAGGAATATTCTGAGATTTGTTTTAGGATTAGATGCTTTGTAATTTACTATGAAAATTCATAACTCATTAGATATTTAATATTTTGCTATAAAATTTCTGTGATGTAAAAGCATGTGTATAAGGGTTAGACATGCCAAGTTTCATGTGAATTTGAATAGTAGAGATTCTTAAGAAAAATAATTAAAGAAATGTCTAGAAAACTTAGAAAGTTTATAGAGAGTATACACACCCAATAGGGGTGAAACTTAAAAATAGTAAACTTAGTAACATTTTATAAATTTGATTGAATTTGGATATCATTAGGTTAGAAAATTAAGCATATAAATTTTCAGCCCTTTTAAGAACAAAAAAATTAAAAAAAAAATTAAAAAAAAAATTAAATTAAGTTCAAAATATGCTAATGATATCTCAAATTGACCAGAACATAATCCTCTACCCAGGGAAAATAAAATTCCTTTTACTTGGCATTCAATTTAACTTTAATTGAATTTCTAATGAAAAATAAGAATTAATTAATTTAATTAATTAAAATTATTAAAAAATCCTAAATAATTTCCAAGAACTTGAAAACACTCCCATGGGTCAAACCAAACCTTTGGGAGTGATTACTTGTAGTTTGGAATGAGTTTGGATCAAAATGATCAAAACCTTCCTAATTAAGAAATTTTAAATAAATAAGAAAACTTTGAACATTTATAACTAATTATAGAAAAATCTAAAATGAACAAACTTAATGTCATTTAACTCTAATTAAGGTCTAGTATTTATTAAAAATATCAATCCCCTAAAATTTAGTCAAAGTCAAAAAGTCAACATTTTCGTCAATCTTAGGTCAAAATCGGGTTAAAAATCTGAAAACTCCAAGATTAACTCTAATTTGAAAAGTCAACTTTTGACCCCTTAGTGTATTCATATAATTCCTAAAATTTGTTAATTCATTAAAATTCCTTAATTTCATAACTTGGTCAATAAAATTCTCAAGTAATCCTTTAAAATCAGTAACTAATTCCCTTTCTTTAATATTAATCCACCTCTAATCTTAACCAATTTAAATTAATTTAATCAACCCTGATTACTATTGGGTAACCCAGGCCTACGAGTCTATTAGCTTAGCCCCAAGGAAGGTGAAATAAACTTCACGGCCTCGATGTGAAACAAAAGTAGTAATCATTTATTATTTAAAATTTATTCAAATAAATTCTTAATATATTAATATTTAAACTCTAACATAAACCTCTCCTTAAGCCTTAATAAACTCAAATACTAAACAAGTCTAACTAATTACCCAATTGAGGACCTACTCCAATCACACGACCTTCTACACACACTTTAGATCATTTTCCAGGACAACAATCTCTAGAACTAGGTTAGGCTGGTGTTTACTTTTTTGCTATGTGCCAGATTTTTTATAATTTCACTGCATGTTGTGGATGAGATTATCTTGCTGTGTTCGTTTACTTTTTACTGCACTCTGTGGATGATTGATGTTTTTGGTGATTAGATTATCCTTAGGATAGGAATGATCTGGATATTAATTGAGTTTTCTTCATGTGGACACGCTCATGTAGGGCAATAAAAAGGGGGGTAAATCAATAAATATCAATTATAAATATGCTTGCATAGGTACTTCAGCTGCTAAAGCCCCCAAAGTAATAAAAAGAGCATGGTCAGCGCGTTTATTTATTTTTCTGCATATATATAACTGCTTGAGAATATTGATTTATTAACTACTTAGGATAACCCTGCAGGAGATTCTAGAATTTTTATTTTTATATAAATATAATTCGTGCAAGTGTTAAGTGTTGTGAAAGTGGAGTTTTGAGTTGGGATGCTCAGATCCAAAGGTTGGATTTTAAAGAGAAAAGGACACCCCTCATGGGAGTAGCCCTTTTTTATTTGGAAATTCAAATTTTGATCACTGCCTCTATACCCAAAGAGGAAATAGTGGCCTCCCCCTTAAAGGAAGTGCCCTCTTATCCATTTGGGTAGCCTACTACGAAGAATCCAAGGAACCTCAAGGAAAGGGGCATGAAGGAGAACAAGATTGAAGATCTGAAGATAAAGAGTATCCCACTCTAAATCACTTGCATCTCTACTAGGTTTAAAATTTGGGTTGTTGTCAGTGGTGCCGGCCACTTTACTTTCTGCAAGACCCTGGTTTATAATAAGCAAGGTAACTTTTTCTATGAAAATTAAGTAATTAATTCATTTATATTTGATGAGTTGAAATAATTGCGTATAGAATTACCTACTTTTTCTAGTTTTTTTATATTTGTGTGCTGCTTTTGCTTTCGCCTGGATACGTGAGACTCGTGAGGGTGTGAACGTTTTATACTCATAATTGTAATATTTAAAATTTAGTGAGTCTAAATAACATAGAAAAATAATGAATCTAGGAAATTAGCCGGGCATCGACCTCAGGGTCACATGCATATTTTTGCACTTCTTCTTTCCTTGCTTTAGACCCTTCCCCACCTGCGGGCAGAGTTTAGATAGTCTAACCTATGAGGATGAGATGTTGAACCTCGGGAAGTCCAGTCTTCTAAAAAAAATTATTTTCTAAGACTATTTTTAAACTTGCAAGCATATTTTATTTGAAGTTGTCAACTAGCATGCATTACATTAGAAACACATTTAAAAGAGTTAAAATTTTAATTGCATTAGTTCTTAGCATTTCACACCCAACATAAGTCAAAGAAGTCAATTATGGAAATCTCTAGATGTCAGCCCCAGCTCTCCAAAATTTTAAAGAAAATATCCCTACAACTCTTTCATAAAAGAGTGGATTCATGTATTTTAAATTGATTAGGTGGTTAGTTAGCTTCCCAATCTAGGTCGAGGTAAGTCCATATCTTGCACTATATTAGTTAGGTTCAGACAACTGTGGTCGAGTGTCCAAATTTAGAACTAGGATCTAGGGCAGATCTTTGATTATAAGACCCCAACATCTAGGAATATAATCCAAAATTTATAATAAAATGATCAACTCAAATTAAATCTTCTTTTAATCCAAAATGTAAAGCCTAACACTTAGATTAAGTTGGGACACTTTCGGATGGTTGCGGGATCTCAAAGTGTCTACTACTTTTCTTCCCTTGATTTTGATAATAACTGCTCAATTTTGAACCATTCCCTTTTGAATTTCCAAAATTCACCTCTTTTTGATATTACTCCAAGAAATCTAACAAAATTTTGTCACTATTTTAATCGAGAGTTTTTGTAGGGGACTCTATCTCTCTATAATGTAATTAACTACGAGGGCTTGCACTCGTAGGAGATTTAGAACCACACACTAACCTGATTTTAAAAATTGTTTTTTTCAAAATTTATATTGTATTCCTTTGGGAAAGATCAAAAGATGATTGTTATTATCGCATTCAAAGATTTATCATTGCATGGTATTTTCTCCCTTTGGGGAGATAAATCTTTCCTTGATAAAGCTTTTGATGTGAAGTTAATGATCACCCTTCTTGATTATCATAGCTGGATATTTAGTTGAACCTCATTTTGGTCATCCGAGGCCATATGAGGTCCTCTTTAGCATCCAGTTATAATATTCAAGATGAGATTCATAATTCTAAATCTGAACACTGTCATAAAATTTTATTTTCACCTTTCGACATGATATACACTTTCTAACAGGATGATTTGATTTTAGAATTAGAATTAAACTTTAATTTCAAAATTCCCAAAGAAAACTAAATTTTTCAAAACCTGCTTTGAAAATTCCACCAACAAAAAATGGCACTCTAGGTGGGACTAAATCACTCTCTCTAACTTTACTATTGGCAAAATTTTATCTCATCGGTAGTCTTAACTACCTTTCTTTCGTTGGTCCCTCTATAAATTTCCTTCTTGTGTGAGTGTTGCCAACATCTAAAAGAAAGACCTATCAAATAGAGAGGTGAATGAGGAAACCTCTGTTTAAGCTTGACTTTGACATTTTGCCTCCAAGTTAATTGGTAGAGCAAAGGAGTCAAGCCAGGTTCCTTGAATATTCTCAATCAATTTTGTAAACTCTCTTGTTGGGTAAAAACCCAACATGCTGAGGTTCAAGACTTAGAGAAAATTAATCATTCTCAAAATTCAAATTTTAATTCAAAATTAACTAACTCAAACCACTTTTCCTTAATTCCAGGAATTTAAGCACTCAAATGACTAGAAAACTCATCTTTTTCACTGGATAGAAACTTGACAATAGGAGGAATTACCTCTGACAACTAGATCCAGTTTGAAATAGAATTTCAAAACCTCAAGTTATCAGTCAGCGGAGAAGAAGTGATTGATCCCTCTGCTGGAATACAAAGGGATGTCCCATTAGTTTAGATTACTTTAGGGTCAGGAGTTGACTCCCCCATCTCTAGGATGGAGGTCGTTGTCACCCCTACAACCATTGTGCCCTCTACTAAGGAGGATAAGAACCAAGAACCATTAATAATGAAAGAATTACCATCTCAATCTGAGATTGGGTCAAGTTCTAACACCCCTGTCACCCACCAAAATAAGTAGAAGAAATACCTTAAAAGAGTTATAAAAAAGGTTGCTAAGGCCAAAAGGGATGTCGAGTCAGGAGCCTTAAAGCAAGTCAAATCTAAGGCTAGTTGAGAACTCGTTGCTTCTTACACCTACCCCCTCTATGGTTGAAATCTTTTCCACCCTACTCTTGTTACTCAAAATAGGGAGGTTGTAAAAATGAGAGTGCGATCTCCAATACACCTTCTTGACTACTACACAGAGAGAATCAATCAAGAAAGAACTAAGCAATCACCAGCAATAGACCATAAACCTCTAGTTGAGGGTTATGACCCATCCACTCTACTAGATGAAGTTTGGTCACATTACTACACGTGCCCCACTATATCATCTATAGAGGAGGAGGTGCAGAAACCACCCGGGGTGCCACTCTCATAATTACTAAGTTACTAGTAATTAGAGAGGAAAAAATAATGGATCTGAGATCTTATTAGATAGTGACACCATTTGAATTTAACTTCTAAAAGGGGTCCTATCGCGATAGATCCT
Organism: Dendrobium huoshanense; assembly: GCA_016618105.1. NCBI lineage: Eukaryota > Viridiplantae > Streptophyta > Magnoliopsida > Asparagales > Orchidaceae > Dendrobium > Dendrobium huoshanense. Next base: position 4,620,421 of record CM028357.1, on the reverse strand, counting down.
TAGATTGAGAAGATGCAGCACTAGTTATGAGTAGTGCAGACCCCACAACAATCTCTCTCTCTTAAGAGATTGTGTAAATATAATTTATATTAATATGGTATTGCCACCTGGGCATGTTATTTTGAAAGAAATCATTTTATTTCTCAATTGTACTGGGTCAAAATTTTAAAGATAGTTGATCCATATTTTTAATGAAAAATGACCTCTATTTTAAATAAAAAATAGGAGAGAGTTATGGTTGACTCCACCAGATCTTTAAAGGCCCCTCCCTCCCACCGCTTATGCAGGTAGATTTGATTTTTGAATTAAAATTTGTATCAAACTTAAGTTGGTTTTAGAAATAAAAATCTTCTTAGTCTTCTCATAGTTTTTCATCTTATAGGCTTCTCTTGCATGTTCTAAATCTATTCAACAATTTTCTAAGTCAAGTTGATATTTTTTATCAAAAGATTGGGTCTAATTTGGGGATTATTCTTCCTTGGATAAGAGAATGAATTTCCTTCACTTATACTTGCGATATAATCCTGGATTAAAACAAAAAGAGCAATCATGTTAAGGTTTTAAAGAAAGTGAAGCCTCTTGTAAAAAAAATTCAAAGGATGCACAAAACACGTTAAAAAAATTCAAAATAAAAAGAAGCGCAAAGTGCGCCAAAGATATAAAAAGGTGTGCAAAGCACGTCACAAAAAAAAAAGTGAAAGAGGCTTCCTTCTTTTTAAATCCTTAAATCTCAAAGAGCCCGATCAACTTTAATAGCTTGACTTTGAAAAATCTTAAGTCTAGATTTATGTCCTGCATAGATAGTCTATCAGATAGAAAATTCTATGCAAAAAAATTGAAAAGATTGAAATTCTCTATCCAATGTAAATCTTTTTAAAATTAATTTTAATTTAAAATTTATACAAGAGAAAATCTAATTCAGTTTCTATCAAACTTGATCTTGGTCAACATAATCAAAACCCTTGGCTCTTTTCGGGTCAATTGGAGTCACTATACTTTAAAATTTATTCCAGCTTGTTGTTCCGATAGGGTCCAAATGATTAAGAGGAAATTTTCAATAAAAAGAATGAATCTTCTTCTCCTGATAAGAACCTAGATCTCATTCTTGAGGGAAATATGTGAGTCCTTAAACATAAGCATCATTTCTTTTAAGATCCACTTTGTAAAATAACACTCTATATTGGGTCCAAATTTGTTCTCAAATAGAGGTGTGTTTTACATCGCTAGAAATTACTTTCAAAATTGAGTCACAATTGAGTAGAGTGCCCAACTCTAATTGGAGGAGCTCGAAGGCCTTGAAGAAAGTTACTTTTGAACTCAACAAAATTTGAAATTATATAAGTCGTGTATGATTCAAGCTCGTGATAAATTGTGTCACCTAAAAACTTTCCAAGAAGGAGACTTGGACATAGTCCTTTGGAGACCAATTTTAGTCCACCATAAGATTAATGGAAGCTTTGAATCAACATTGATTGGATCGTTCACCTTAGAGACGATCTATAAGGGAGGTTCATGCAAATTGATTAATTCTGAAGATACCAATAGATGATTCCTCTCATTTGGGAGGTTGTTCAAGAAATGTCATGACTAATGAGTATCAAATTAAACATCAAATTCACCCCTCCAAATTCATAAAAATCAAATCAAATCAAATTCAAAGTCATCAGTCGATTGTTTCCAGTTCTCTTTTCATTAAGGTTAGGTCCTTCTTTCCCTTAGGATTAGACCCGCTAGTGGTGGAGTATGCCCTTCATGGTACCATCCTGGCATTTATTAGGGATTAGTGGTTGAGTAAGCCCTTTGTGGCACCATCCTAATTTATACTCGCTAGTGGTGGAGTATGAAAGTTCGATGGGGATGTTAAGCCCTATGAACTTAGTCCCAAACTAACCAAGAGGGGGGGTGAATTGGTATTTTAAAAACTTCGTTTTTAAACAAAGAAATAAAGTAACATAAAACCAAATCACACCACGAAAATAATGCGGAATTAAACGTGCGGAAGCAAGAAAAGAAACACAGAGATTTATAGTGGTTCGGTCGACTCGACCTACGTCCACTCCTTGGAGGCACCCTCCAAGTATTGCACTACACAAAAAGTGACTCTCCTTTAGCCCCCCACGGCTAGGTGGAGAAACCCTCACAAGAACCTCCTTTTTGCCACCCCGGCAAGGCAGAGAACCTATCTCCTTTTGCTTCCTCCTGAAGCCGGCAGAGAACCAGAACCAACGGCACAACTCCTTACCTCTACCGACCCTTCCACGGACGAGAAACTCTAGACGAAGACGACGCAGAGAGATCCTTGAAGCAACCCTTGTGAAACCCCTCACAAGCTCCCCCTCACAAGATCCTCTCTCTCTCTTCTCTCTCTCTTTCTCTCCTCAAGGTCTTCTCAGGTCAAGGCAGCAGCCAAAGGTCTTTTAAAAACGTTGAACAAGAGCTCTTTAAATAGAAGAGCTTCAAAAGAGCTCATTAATTGCAAGTTGCCGACTTTATCGTCCAGGCCGATCTGGACATCGGCCTGGCCGATCAGTACAAATCAATGAAGATCGGCCAGAGCATAGCCCTGGATGCCAGATTGGACGATTGAAAATTAGCTTGATCGTCCAGGCCGATCTTACGATCGTCCTGGCCGATCAGTTCAAATCAGACGAAAATCGTCCTGACAATAGCCCTGAATATGGGCTGGCCGATATTGATCGTCCTGAAGTAACTTAAGGTTTTGACTAGATCGGCCTGGCCGATCTTGCGATCGTCCAGGACGATATGATCGTATCAATCATCCTTAATTACTTCCTTGATTTCCTGAACAATTATGGCATAATCTGTTAATATCGTCCAGGCCGATCCGAGGATCGTCCTGGCCGATAATTTAAAGATATGCTATACCATACTTGTCTATGGCGGCTACTTCTTTCTGTTTTGAGCTTATCGTCCTGGCCGATACACGTATCGTCCAGGCCGATCGGTTAACGTTGGCTGCCTTAATCAAGAACCCTTAATTAGACTTTCTGTTTTAAGCTGATCGTCCAGGCCGATCCAATATATCGTCCTGGCCGATATGAGTAAAAACAGAATTTCTAATTCTCTCAAGTGTGTGTGTGAAGGGTTACAAAGTATCAGTCTTTTTGGCTATTACAAGTGGACTCAAAAGGTAAAAATAAAAGTACAGACTGACTCAACCCTAACCCTACGCATTCCTGAACTTGGCTCCTTTTTGATTGTCCGATCGTCGATTCCTGAAAAGTTAGAAGCAACAAGCTATCCAAGAAAAACAGTGTTTGTCAATCATCAAAACATAAGACATGAAAAATAGATTTGCAACAATCTCCCCCTTTTTGATGATGACAAAACACAAGTAGGAAAATTAAAGATTCATTAGAAAAAAAAAAAAACAAAGGTTACAAACCACACATCCTATCCTACTCCCCCTTTTTGTCATCACAAAAAGAGAGTCCAAAAACAGTAAAAAAGAACAACAAACATCACGAGAGACTACTACAAAAAGACAAGAAACAATAAAGCACAAACTAAAAGAACGAGGGATCCTGATCATCAGATGGAGGAGGTGGAGGTGGCTGCTGAAAGTAGATTTTATGCGGAGGTTTGCAAAGAATTCTAACAGGAACTCAGAATTGAAAGGAAAAATAAGAGATAGGATGAAGCAAAGGGAAGTGTGGGCAAAGAGATCCATTACCGGGTAGGAAATGTGGGTCGGATTGATAATTCTTGAAACAGTAATTCCACATTCCTTATAGCGATGATAAGCAGCTTCATCTTCTGCTTCACGGAACCGAGGGTCAACCCTTGCCCTCGAGGAACTTCCAGAGGTCTGTCGGACGCGCTTCCCACCAGCCATATGAGAGAACTTTAAGCAGAAAATCAAAGGAGAAAGGATGAGTTGTGAGAAAACATGGCTGGATCGGCCTATATTTAAAGAATCGTCCATATCGTCCTGGCCGATCGCGAAATCGTCCAGGCCGATATGTGTCAATTATTACGTACAGGCCGATTGGTCAAAAAGGCGGTCCAATCGTCCGGGCCGATCAGATATCAGCCAGGCCGATTAGACACAGGCTATCGGCCCGAGGAGTCAGTCCGGACGACCGTTGAAAAAGCAGATCGTCCGGGCCGATGAGGTGTATCGTCCAGGACGATGCACAATAATTGATCGTACCAGCCGAAGTTAAAACGTTTTAAATGCTTGCCACGTGTATCGTCCAGGACGAACAGTGGATCGGCCCGGCCGATGGTCCAATAATGGATCGTCCGGGGCCGAATTTAAAGTTCAAAACGTACTGACACGTGGATCGTCCGCGACGGTCCAGTGTATCGGCCAGGACGATGCACATAGAATGCATCGGCCAGACAAATAAACTATCGGCCAGGACTATCACCAAGAGTTTGATCAAATCGTCCAGGACGATGATGTATCGGCCAGGACGATGAATTTCAGTAAGCATAGAAAAAGGTCAGCAGATGGATTTTGGAAAGAATTTGTCCTATCGGCCAGGACGATAAAAATATCGGCCAGGCCGATGTGACTTGAAATTGAAATTAAGAAAGGAATGGTGATGATCAAGACCCTCAAAAATAAAACAAAAGAAAAGACAGTCAAAGACACACAAAAATTAAAAATAAAACAAACACCGAATATTTTTGGATTTTAATTTTTCTATTTTTTTTTTTGTTTTATGAAGGCATCATATGAGAATTCTTTTCTTGAATTTAAATTTTTTGAAGTTTCTAGGAGATCAAGAGGTTTAACAAAATCCAAATTAGAAGAAGATTGAAAAACTGATTCTATTAACCCTAGATCGGACATTCTTCAGGGTACAAAAAATCTCTTAAAAACAACAGAGTCCTAACTTGGAATAACACAAGAGGTTTTAAGAGATCAATCAAGACTTGTTAACAACTAAAGTATCTTATAAATAATAAACCAAAATAGTTTTTCTCAATCATGGAATTTGAAATCAAATCTTTGAATGTATCACATAATCAATGAGTTTTCTAAGTTTTAAGAGTTTTACCAAAGAGATCATAGCTTGCAATTAGTGGGCTAATTTTATGCCTCTTTTTACTTTTATTGGCTCTTTGAGCATCTTTTGATTTTTGATACACTTTTGTGTATTTTTCTTTTCAATTTGGCTTCATTGGCCTCTTTCCTTTTTGTCTTTTGCAAGCTAATAACTCTTTAATATACCCTTAAAGAAAAATACTTAGTTGTGAGTATATCCTCCAAATATTAGAGAATAGGGGCTCTCTCTCTAACATAGGGAAGAACAATTCACAACACAAAATCAAAATCACGTGATGACTGCAATGGTAAGATTTCAAAAGCTTGAATGATATCAAAGAATTTTGACTATTATGCATAAGATGATTTAATGTAGCAAGATTAGAACGATATCTTAAAAAACCATTGGTTAAACTGAGTTTAGACTTTTTGTTTTATAAAAGAAAAATCATGCCACTAAACAAGGTCAGAAGAAGGGAAAACATCAATAGTTTACTCTCTTTAGCTAATTTAAAAAAAGCTAAACCCTATCTCCAAAAAAAAACTCCAATTTTTAAAAGCTTGAAAAGTTTTTATCATACGGAAGCCAAAAATAAGGACCAAAAATAAAAACAAAAACAAACAATAAGCAAACTAAAGACAACAACAAAGTCAACACAAAAACTAAAAATAAAAGTCACACAAAAACTAACGATTTCAAGCAAGTGATAAAACAACGGATTTTAGCAATTGAGCTGCAAGCCTCCTTATGTTCAGTTATCCTATGCTCCCACGAGGTCTTTGGTGAGAGCACTCCTGCAAGACTCAACAACAGTCAGTTTTAGGAACCCAAACAGATTTGGGCTCCTTCTTAGGAAATATAGAGTGCAATGCAGATGTGGTATGTATTGAATCATGCATCTTAGGTCTCCACACCCAATGTGTACTACGGTGAACTGTGCAAGTGTGTGAGATGTGTCCTAACATGCCACAAGTAAAACATTGAACTCCAGGAAAAGGTTTTCTTAAATGATTTGAGTAAAAATGCCTCTTCCTAGGTTCTGGCCTTTGATTAAAAGTTGGTGTCATCCTAGCTCTCTTACATGTATCCAAATCATTTTGAATTCTCAAGTTAGTTCTTTTCAATGCATCATTCTCAATCCTCAAATTTTTCTCAATCTCTTTAGATTTCTTAAGATCATCATTAAGTGAGGTGTGTGAAGCTTTTAATGCATTGCTTTTATCAACTAATTCCAAATGCTTCTTGTTTAATTCATCAAATTCATCAAGGAGAGCCATGTGATTTGAATCAATCGTTGCATGATCTTTGAGAAAAACTTCATGCTCTTTTTGTAGATTTGAATGTTCTAATTTTAGGCTAGCATGAGTTTTCTTTAATTTCCTATATGATGCATGGATTTTTTCACAAATTTCAAATAATTCATCATAGGTTGGTCTACATACCTCTTCCTCATCACTTTGGTTTTCTCCCATGAAACACAAGTTTGTTGTTTCTTCCTCTGGTTCAGTCTCAGAGGAATCAGTGCCAGATTCTGCCCAGAAGCCTCTTTGGATTTTCTTCTTGTCCTTCCTAGACTTAGCTTTTTCCTCACCTTTTTCCTTTTCTTTGCTTGAATGATCTTGAAGTGTAGGACAATCGGCTCTTACATGTCCAGGTTTCCTGCATTCAAAACAAACAACATCAGAAGATCCTTTAGTATGTTTATGATCCTTACCTTTTCTCCAACTTTGATGATGCTTTTGTTTCTTCCTTAGAAAGCTTTTGAATTGCCTTGTGATGAAGGCAACTCCATCGCTTTCAGACCCGGAAGATTCAGAATCCGATTTGTGTGCCTTCAATGCAATGGTTTTCTCCTTTTTCTTTTCACCTACATCAAGATTTCTTTGATTCACCCCTTGCTCGTAAGCAATGAGTGAGCCAAGCAAGTTATCAATAGAATAGGTGTTTAAATCTTTAGATTCAGTAATTGCAGTAATTTTTGCATCATAGGATGAAGGCAAGCATCTCAAAATCTTGTTAACTTTTTCATAGTTTGAAAGTTCTTTTCCTAGTGCATGCAATGAGGTAGCAATCTGAGTAAACCTAGTGTACATGTCAGAAATTGATTCATGAGGTTTCATACGAAAAAGTTCGTAGTCATGCAAGAGAATGTTTAAACGGGATTGTTTAACTTCATTAGTGCCTTCATAAGTAATGCATAGTTTATCCCAAATTTCTTTACCAGTTTTGCAAGTTGAAACACGCATGTAATCCTCAGATTTTAATGCACAGAAAAAACAATTCAAACATTTAGCATTTAGTTGAGCTAAATCTCGTTCATCAAAAGTCCATTCGGTAAAAGCAACTTCCGTTTTAAAACCGTTAATTTCACGAGAAGGTGGAGAATAACCTTCTTGAATAAGCATCCACATGCGATAATCAGTAGATTGTAAAAAAGTTGACATGCGAGTTTTCCAGAAATCAAAAGGTAGGTTATCGAACAGAGGAGGTCGGGTAATAGAATACCCTTCCGTAGTGTTGCGATTCCCAAAGTTAGACATGGATCAAATTCAAAAAGTTTTTAAACTTTAATTTTCGAAACAGGCTCTGATACCACTTGAAAGTTCGATGGGGATGTTAAGCCCTATGAACTTAGTCCCAAACTAACCAAGAGGGGGGGTGAATTGGTATTTTAAAAACTTCATTTTTAAACAAAGAAATAAAGTAACATAAAACCAAATCACACCACGAAAATAATGCGGAATTAAACGTGCGGAAGCAAGAAAAGAAACACAGAGATTTATAGTGGTTCGGTCGACTCGACCTACGTCCACTCCTTGGAGGCACCCTCCAAGTATTGCACTACACAAAAAGTGACTCTCCTTTAGCCCCCCACGGCTAGGTGGAGAAACCCTCACAAGAACCTCCTTTTTGCCACCCCGGCAAGGCAGAGAACCTATCTCCTTTTGCTTCCTCCTGAAGCCGGCAGAGAACCAGAACCAACGGCACAACTCCTTACCTCTACCGACCCTTCCACGGACGAGAAACTCTAGACGAAGACGACGCAGAGAGATCCTTGAAGCAACCCTTGTGAAACCCCTCACAAGCTCCCCCTCACAAGATCCTCTCTCTCTCTTCTCTCTCTCTTTCTCTCCTCAAGGTCTTCTCAGGTCAAGGCAGCAGCCAAAGGTCTTTTAAAAACGTTGAACAAGAGCTCTTTAAATAGAAGAGCTTCAAAAGAGCTCATTAATTGCAAGTTGCCGACTTTATCGTCCAGGCCGATCTGGACATCGGCCTGGCCGATCAGTACAAATCAATGAAGATCGGCCAGAGCATAGCCCTGGATGCCAGATTGGACGATTGAAAATTAGCTTGATCGTCCAGGCCGATCTTACGATCGTCCTGGCCGATCAGTTCAAATCAGACGAAAATCGTCCTGACAATAGCCCTGAATATGGGCTGGCCGATATTGATCGTCCTGAAGTAACTTAAGGTTTTGACTAGATCGGCCTGGCCGATCTTGCGATCGTCCAGGACGATATGATCGTATCAATCATCCTTAATTACTTCCTTGATTTCCTGAACAATTATGGCATAATCTGTTAATATCGTCCAGGCCGATCCGAGGATCGTCCTGGCCGATAATTTAAAGATATGCTATACCATACTTGTCTATGGCGGCTACTTCTTTCTGTTTTGAGCTTATCGTCCTGGCCGATACACGTATCGTCCAGGCCGATCGGTTAACGTTGGCTGCCTTAATCAAGAACCCTTAATTAGACTTTCTGTTTTAAGCTGATCGTCCAGGCCGATCCAATATATCGTCCTGGCCGATATGAGTAAAAACAGAATTTCTAATTCTCTCAAGTGTGTGTGTGAAGGGTTACAAAGTATCAGTCTTTTTGGCTATTACAAGTGGACTCAAAAGGTAAAAATAAAAGTACAGACTGACTCAACCCTAACCCTACGCATTCCTGAACTTGGCTCCTTTTTGATTGTCCGATCGTCGATTCCTGAAAAGTTAGAAGCAACAAGCTATCCAAGAAAAACAGTGTTTGTCAATCATCAAAACATAAGACATGAAAAATAGATTTGCAACAGAGTACGCCCTCCATGGCACCATCCTGGCTTTTAACCTAGGGATTAGTTGTGGAGTACGCCCTCCATGGAACCATCCTAATTCACACTCACTAGTGGTGGAGTACTCCCTTCATTGTATCATCTTAGTGTACCAATTTTGGTCCTCTGTGTGGAGCAAGTTTCCTTCCCACATGACCATTCACTAGTGATGGAGTACGCCCTCTGTGGTACCATCCTTGCTTTTAACTTGGGGATTAGTGGTGGAGTACGCCCTCCGTGGCACCATCCTAATTCACACTCGCTAGTGGTGGAGTACACCCTTCGTGAAACCATCCTAGTTTGCTAGTTTAGGTCCTCTATGTGGAGCAAGCTTCCTCCCCACATGATCTTCCCAGTTAAGCTGTCTATTATGATTAAGTCTTCTATCAGCATCCTATAGACCTAAGGTTGGGTGATGCCCTTCCTTAGACACAAGGTTAGGTGACCCCTACCTTAGTTTCTTAGTTAATCAATCTATTAGGAATAAGTCTTCTATCAGCATCCTATAGACCTAAGGTTGGGTGATGCCCTTTCTTAGACCCAATGTTAGGTGATCTCTACCTTGGTTTCCTAGTTAATCTGTCTATTAGGAGTAAGCCTTCGATCAGTATCCTATAGAGCTAAGGTTGGGTGATGCCCTTCCTTGGACTTCCAGAATCCTATTCAAATTTTTCATTCTGTCAATGCCAATATGTGCAGCAGAAGTTCCTTCAACTACATATATTGGGGGTCTATTTGTTGACCTTATTTTATTTATGAGGTCATTTTAACCCCTTTCTAGACTCTAGACCATAGAATTTCCTAGACCCTAGGATCAATCCAGATTCATATCAATTCAAATCAATTCACGTTTTAAACCCAGTCAAACTTTAACTCAATCCACCTCAAAACCCAGACTCCAGTTCAAGTCCTGATTCAACCATCAAATCAATATCAAACCTAGTTTAGGATCTATCCAATCATTAATAATTATTCAATTGATTTTAAATGATTAGGATAATTTAAACTTAGACTTTGAAATCCAAAGTCCAGTTCAAATCTATAAATTCAAACCAAAATCTAAGGTTCAAAGGCCCAGTTTTGAAAGCCTTTTTCAATATTTTTTCCAATACTTCAAAACACAATCAACTAATCTCTGATTCAAAATCTATCAATTGAATATTGATAAGACATATATCTAGGGTCAACATACCAAGTTTGAGATCAATCCGATGTCTCTAACCCTAGAAACTAAATTCAGTTCCAAAAGTTATAAAACCTTCAAAGATTTATCATCCATGCCAGTAGACCTACCATCTAGTAGAATTAAACTTTGGAGCCCCGTCCAAAACCTTTGATCCCTTCTAGTACTTTTATATTAACTTGCTATGCATTAATCTACATTTTTCTGGATTCATTTGAATCAGAATTGACCTAAGGCCAAAATGACCAAAATTCCCTTTAAGGGGATTTTTTGACTTTTAACCTAAATTTGATTTGACCTAGCTTCATCAACTTTTGAAACTTCCTTCAATCATTTTCAAATAATATTTGGGACCGATTGGACCCAATTCTAAACCTTGGGTCAACTTGGTTGACCAGGTCAACTTGGTTGACTAGGTCAACCTAATTTGACCTAAACGCCGCTTAAGGGTCAAAACAGTCATTTTGATTGAAATGACCTCCCCACGCCTTGGAATTCCTTCTAACATATTCAAAATGTCATTTTAAACTTGTTGATCATGGTCATTGCCCCTAGGTCAACTTGGTTGACCAAGTCAACCTAGGTTGACCTAGTGACCCATTAAGAGCCCAAAATGGGTCATTTGACCCAAATGACCTCCCCAAACCATGAGACCATACCCATTAGACTCCAAATGTCCAAACAAATTCATTTGAACCAAAGTTAGGTCTTGAGTAACCTGGTTGACCAAATCAACCTAGGTTGACTAAATAACCTTATAAGGGTTGAATGGGTCAAATCAACTCATTGACCAAATCAAACTCTAAATCTAAGGCTTGATGATTATTCCAAATCAGCTCATGAAGTCCTCCTCCATGCCATATCAGCCCGTTGACTAGTTTGACTAGTCAAAGTGGTCAAACTTGCTTGATATATGGCTTTATCACCTTGGTAAGCCAAGCCTACTTGATAAATCAAGTTCTATGCAACTTGATGGCTGGAGAGGATGTTTGATAGCACCCAATATCTCCCCTTTATCAGGATTAGGATAGTAACCATGAGAAGATATGGGGAGAACCTCACTCTTCACTCAAGACTTTGTCCTCACCCCTACCTTCCCAAAACACCAATCCCAGCAGCCCACAACTTCCTCCAAGGCATGAACCAGCCTCTCCATCTATAACTAGGCTTCTTCCGGCCATTAGAGAGTGCTTGCTTGAACTAGAAACCTAAACTAAGAAGAGAGAGAGGGAAAGAGAGATAAAAGGATATTCATGTACATTTTTTAATCCAACCATCAAAAGTTCTTGAGACCTTCATCAAAGTTCTAGAGGATATTGACAGCTTTCCAACAAACCTAAGATCATTAAAATCCATCCACATGATTATAAGATATCTCAACTTTTCTCTAAAACTTCAATTTGAAACTACAGTAAATATACAGCACATGAAGCCTCCAAACTTCAGGTATTGGAAGATTACATTGCCCTCTAGCTGTGTGTTGAATTTTGTTAAATTTTGTTGAGTATTTTAGATGATATGAGCATTTAAATTTCTTTGAACTATTTGACTCTAGTTCAACCAGAGCCGTCCGATCAAAGATTTAGCGCGATCGGACAGCCCTGCATCTACCACGTAGCCCCCTCCCCAAACACGCGTCTTCCTTTGGATTCGAATGAGGGTCAGTCCAGACTGCGAGTGCTACGTGGCTCAATATGAGCCATTGATTCTCTCCTGCGGTCGATCCAAAGGTCGGATCTAAGATTCGACATGGTTAAGTGGTCCATTCATGACCTGCAACATGGCACTGTGCTGAGGCGTCACGCCGCCACTCTAATGATTGCAGCAGCGGCCGATTCGACCAAAATTGGTCCAAAAAAATCAAAAAAAGCTTCAAATCTTCCAAAATATACAGAAATTTGAATTTCCCACCAAATTGGACGTTCTAATGCTCGTTAGAAATATTTTTTAATGTATTATTTATTAAAATTAAGTTTAATCAGTTTTGAGCTCTGGATTATAAGAAAAATGAGTTTATTTGAATTTAGTTTTTTTTAATTTTCTTATAATCCAGAGATCAAATTAATCCCAAATTTTGGTGAAATATTCTTGAGCCTCTTAGGCATATTCTGTGATTTTGTTTTAGGATCAGATGCTTTGTAATTTACTGTGATGTGAATTTTCAAGGTAAAGGGTCCATTTTGGACCCTAAAATTTGAAAATTAATAAATCACTAGATATTTAATATTTTGCTGTAAATTTTCTGTGATTCAAGTGCATGTGTATCAGGATTTGACAGGCCAAGTTTCATACCCATTTGAAAAGTAGAGACATCTAGGGAAAATAAATAAGGAAATGTCTAGAAAAATTAGAAAGTTTATAGGGAGCTGTACACACACCCAATAAAGGTGAAACTTGAACATAGTAAACCTAGTGACATTTTAAACCATAGGTTTAAATTTGATTGAATTTGGATATCATTAGATTAGAAAATTAGGTATGTCAATTTTTAGCCCTTTTAGGAACCAAAACATTCAAAAAAAATTAATAAATTTAAATTAAGTCAAAAAATTCAAATAATATTTAAAATTGACCAGAACATGGTCCTCTACCAAGGAAAAATAAAATCCCTTTTACTAGACTTTCAATTTAACTTTAATTGAATTTCTAATGAAAATTAATAATTAATTAATTAAATTAATTAAAATTATTAAAAAATCCTAAATAATTTCCAAACACCTGAAAACGCTCCTATGGGTCAAACCTGGCCTTTGGGAGTGATTACATGCAGTTTGGAATGAGTTTCGATCAAAATGATCAAAACCTTCCTAATTAAGAAATTTTAAGTTTCAAATAATTAAGAAAACTTTGAAAATTTATAACTAATTATAGAAAAATTCAAAATGAACAAACTTAATATCATTCAACTCCAACTAAGATCTAGTATTTATTAAAAATATCAAACACCTAAAATTTTGTCAAAGTCAAAAAGTCAACATTTTGGTCAACATAGGTCAAAATTGGGTTAAAACTTCTAAAAATCATAACTTTTCATAAAAAACTCTGAATTGAGCATGCTAATAGTCTAACAATGCGTACTAAGGTCTAGTATTTACTAAAAATCTGAAAACTCCAAGATTAACTCTAATTTGAAAAGTAAACTTTTGACCCCTTAGTTAGTGTATTCATATAATTCCTAAAATCTGTTAATTCATTAAAATTCCAGAATTTCATAATTTAGTCAATAAAATTCTTAACCAATCCTTTAAAATCAATAACTAATTCCCTTTCTTTAATATTAATCCACCTATAATCTTAACCAATTTAAATTAACTTAATCAGCCCTGATTACTACTAGGCAACCCAGGCCTACTAGGCTATTGGCTTCGCCTCAAGGAAGGTGATATAAATTTCACGGCCTCGGTGTGAAACAAAGGTAGTAATCATTTAACATTTAAAATTCTTTCAAATAAATTATTAATATATTAATATTTAAACTCTAACATAAACATCCCCTTAAGCCTTAACAAACTCAAATACTAGACAACTCTAACTAATCACCCAATTTAGGACCTACCCCAGCAACACGACCTTCTACACACACTTTAGATGGTTTGCCAGGATAACCAACTCTAGATCTAGATTAGGTCGGTGTTTACCTTTTTATTGTGTGCCTATTTTTTTGTGATTTCACTGCATGTTGTGGATGACATTATCTTGTTATGTCTGTTTACTTTTTACTAAATTAATAAATATCAATTATAAATATGCTTGCACAAGTACTTCAGCTATTAAAGACCCAAAAGTAATAAAAAGAGCATGGCCAGCGTGTTTTTTATTTTTCTGCACATATATAATTGCTTGGGAATATTCTTGATTTATTAACTACTTAAGATAACCCTGTATAAGAGTCTAGAATTTTTATTTTTAAACAAATATAATTTGTGCAAGTGTTAAGTGTTGTGAAAGTGTAGTTTTGAGTTGGGATACTTATCCAATGTTGGATTCAAAAGAGAAAAGGACACCCCTCATGGGAGTAGCCCTCTTTTATTTGGAAATCCAAATTCGGATCACTGCCTCCTGTTGGTGGAATTTTGAAAATATATTTTAAAAATATTGGTTTTTTTTTGGGAGTTAAAGTTAAATTCTAATTCTAAAATTGAATCATCCTGTTAGAAAGAATATATCACCTCGAAAAATGAAAATAAAATTTCATAACGGCGTTCAGATTTAGAATTATGAAATTCATCTTGAATATTGTGAGCGGATGCTAAAGAGAAATTCATATGACCCTGAAGGGTCAAAATGAGGTTCAATTGAATATCCAGCTACAATATTCAAGAGTGTGATCGTTAGGTTCACATCCAAAGCCTTATCAAAGAAAGATATATCTCTCCGAAGGGAGAAAATATCGTTCGATGATAATTCTTTAAATATGATAATAATGATCACTAGTATTTTAAGTTTTTCCAAAGAAATCCAATTGAGTTTTGAAAAATTAATTTTTAAAATCAGGTGTGCGTGGTTCTAAATCTCCTACGAGCGCAAGCCCTCGTAGTTAATTACACCGTAGGGAGGTAAAATCTCCTATGAAAACTCTCGATTAAAATAGTGGCAAAATTTTATTAGATTTTCTAGGAGTGATATCAAAAAGGAAGTGAATTTTTGGAAATTCAACAGGGAATGGATCAAAATTGAGTAGTTATTAACGGAATTAAAGGGGAAGAGGTAGGGGACACTTAGAGATTCCAGAACCATCCGGAAGTGTCCCAACTTAATCTAAGTGTTGGGCTTTATGTTTTAGTATTGAAATGAAGCTTTAATTAGAGTTAAGTATTTTATTAGAAATTTGGGACTATATTCCCGAAGTTTGGGGTCTTATAATCAAAGATCTGCCCTGGATCCTAAATCTATTTTGGACACTAGACCACAGTCGTCCGATCCTAACTAATGCAGTGCAAGATCTGGACTTACCCCAGCCTGGATTGGGAAGCCAGCTAACCACCTAACCGATTTAAAAGAGATGAGTCCGGTCTTTCATGAAAGAGTGATAGGGACGTTATAATTAAAGTTTTGAAGAGTTGGGGCCGACGTCTAGAGATTCTCCTATTTGGCCCATTTGACTTATGTTGGGTGCTAAAATGCTAAGGACTATGAAATTAAAATTTAGACTCTTTTAATTTGTATCTAATGCAATGCATGCTGGTTGACAATTTCCAAATCAAGTATGCTTGAAATTTTAAAAAGAGGCTTATAAAATAATTTTTTAGAAGACTGGACTTCCCCAGGTCCGGCACCTCGTCCTCATAGGTCAGACTATCCGGACTCTACCCGCAGGCGGGGAAGGGTCTAAAGCAAGGAAAGAGTAATGCAGAAATATGCATGCGACCCCGGGGTCGATCCCCGGCTAATTCCCTAGATTCGTTATCTTTCTATGTTATTTAAACTCACTAAAATTTTAGACTTTTAAGGTTATGAGTAGAAAACTTTCACACCCTCACGAGTCTCACGTATCCAGGCGAAAACAAAAAGCGGCATGCAGTCGCCAAAAAACTAGTAAAAACAAGTAATCCTAAAGGCAATCAAATCATTACATCAAATAAAAATTAATTAATAAATGTCCATGGGCAGAATTGCCTTGCTTATTACAAACCAGAGTTTTACAGAAAGTAAAGTGGCCGGGCACCACTGACAACAACCCGGATTCTAAACCTAGTAATGATGCAAGTTATTTTGAGTGGGATACTCTCAATCTTCAAATCTTCAATCTTATTTTTCTTTGGACTCCTTTTCTTCAATCTTCTTGGAATCTTCGTAGTGGATTACCCAAATGGACAAGAGGGCACTTCCCTCTAAGGGGGAAGGCCACTCTTTCCTCTTTGGGTAAGGAAGAGGTACGATCCAAATTTGGATTTCCAAATGGAAAAGAAGTATTCCCTAGAGGGGTATCCTTTCCTCTTTGGAATCCAATCTTTGGATCTATGTATCCCAACACAAAATCAACTTTCACAACACTTGACACTTACACAAATTACATTAATAACAAAATAAAAATCTAGACTCACCTGTAGGGTTATCCTAAGCAATTAATATATAAAAAACAGTTATTCCCAAGCAGTTGTATATGAGCAGAAAAGAAAGTAAACACACTGGCCACGCTCTTTTTATGATTTAGGGGCTTTAGCAGCTGAAGCACCTGTGCAAAGAGTTTATAATATTTATGCATTTTTTTAATTTGCCCCCTTTTTATATTGCCCTGCATGAGCGTGGTCACCTGCAGAAAACTGTGTCAACATCCAGATCGTACCTAACCTAAGGGTAATCTAGTCGCCAAACACATCAATCCATCCACAGAGTATAGAAAAAGTAAGCAGACACAGCAAAGCAATTTCATCCACAATATGCAGTGAAAACTACGAAAATTCCGGCACACAGCAGTAAAGTAAGCACCGGCCTAACCTAGATCTAGAGTTGGTTGTCCTAGCACATCATCTAAAGTGTGTGAGAAAGGTTGTGTGGCTGGGATAGATCCTAAAGTAGGTTATTAGTTAAAGTTGTCTAAAAGTTTGGATTTGTTAAGGCTTAGAAGGGGATTTAAATTAAAATTTAAATATTAATGAATTAAGAATTTTAATTAGACATATTTTAAAAGTTAATTGATTACTACCTTTGGTTCACACCGAGGCCGTGAAGTTTATTTCACCTTCCTTGGGGCTAAGCTAATAGCCTCGTAGGCTTGGGTTACCCAGTAGCAATCGGGGTTGATTAAGTTATTTAAATTGGTTAGAGTTAAAGGAGTGGATTGATATTAAAGGGAGTTGATTGCTGATTTTAATGGATTAGTTAGGAATTTTATTAACCTATTAAGAAAATTCTGAAATTTGGGGGAGTCAATAGATTTTAGAGGTTATCCGGATATGCTAATTAAGGGATCAAAATTTGACTTTTAAAATTAGAGTTAATCTTAAGGGTTTCAAATTTTTAACAAATACTAGACCTTATTATGAGTTGTTAGACAGTTGGCACATTCAATTTGGAGTTTTCTATCAAAAGTTATGATTTTTAGAAGTTTTGACCCGATTTTGACCTAGGGTTGACCAAAATGTTGACTTTTTGACTTTGATCAGATTTTGGAGGTTTGAAATTTTTAAAAAATACTAGATTTTAATTAGATTCATTAGCCACTGAGTTTGATTGATTTGGAATTTTCTACAATTAGTTATGAATTTTGGAAGTTTTGGCATTTATTGAAATTATTAAATTGTTTCAATTAAGGGTTATTTTAGTGATTTGATTCCAAATGAGTCTCAAACTTCTTGAAATCAACTCCAAAGATCAGAAATGATCTAAGGAGAGATCAGCAAGTGTTTAAAGATTTTTTGGGATTTTTAATAATTTTTAATTAATTAAAATTGATTAAATATTGATTTTGATAAAAATTAAATTAAAGTGGATTTTAATGTCAAATTAAAGTAATTTCAATTTTCAATGATTAAGAGTTTAAATATGGTTGATTATAGGTATTATGGGTATTTTTTGGAATTAATATAAATTTATAATGATTTATTGAATTTTTTAAGTCCTTAAAGGGGCTGAAATTTGACATGCTCCATTTTCTAACCTAATGACCTCCAAATTGAGTAAAATTTAAACCTAAGGTATCTGATGTCACTAAGTTTACTATGTTCAAGTTTCACCCCTATTGGGTGTGTTTACAATCCCCTATGAATTTTCTAAATTTTCTAGACATTTCCTTAATTATTTTTCCTAGGTGTCTCTAATATTTATATAGGCATGAAACTTGGTGTGTCTAATCCTGACATACATTTAATCATACCACAGAAATATCACAGCAAAATACTAAAACCCTAAGAAGTTATGAATTTTCAAAGTTTAGGGTCCAAAATAGACCATTTACCTTAAAAATTCATATCACAGAAATCTATTGAGCATTTAAATCTAGGAAAATTATTAAACATGCCTAAGATATTCAATAATCATCCACCAAAATGTGGGCTTCATTTGATCACTGGATTGTGAGAAAATAGCAATAAATGAAATTAACATAAACTCAAATATCTCACAATACAGACATTAAATCAATATAATTTTAATTTTAATAAATAATACATTAGATTATCTTTCCAACGAGCCCAAGAACGCCCCATTTGGTGGAGAACTCGATTTTCTGTGAATTTTTGAAGATTTGGAGCATTTAAAGCATTTTTTATTCAAATTTGGGTCAAATCAGCTGACGGTGATGTGGCAGCGTGGCGTGACGCCACGTCACCCTCCCATACCACGGGATGACCCACGTTCAAACATGGAGGAAGCCGCACGGTATACCCAGATCTGAGCCGTCTGATCGTCGATCGGACGGTCCAGATCTGCTCTATTTCATTTTGAATAGAAATATTTAAACGCTCATATCTTTCAAAATACTCAACGAAATTGCACGAAATTTGAACTGTAGCTAGAGGGCAATATGATCTTACAATGCCTGGAGTTTGGAGGCTCCATTCATTTTAAAATCGCTACAGTTTCAAATTGAAATTTAAACTTAAAATGAGCATAACGTACGATCCAACCGTCGGATTTTTGAGATTTTTGGCTTGTTGGAACGCTGCAGCAATCCTCTAACACTTTGCTGAAGACTTCAAAAGCCAGATCTTGCTGGATCGAAAGTTATATTGGAAAGTCCTCTTTCTCTCTCTAGAATGCTCTCTCCTCACTAAAATAGTGATTTGAGGCTTGGAAATGGTTGGGAAAAGCTTGGGAAGGGCTTGGTATGTGTTAGAGTGTATGGGAAGAGCTCTTAGATGGTTGGGGGCTGCTGGAGTTTGGAGATTTTGATCATATGAGAGGGAATGATGAAGAAGCCACCTTTAGGTCAAGTTTTCCCTCACTTTACCTTTGACTTTTGGATTGGATGGTTGAGATTTGATTTGGAGTGATTTTGGATTAGTTCCAAGTGTCCCTATGCTGCCCAAAGCTAGTGAATAGGGTTGGTGGTGAGTGTGACTTCTCTTGGTCCATGGGAAGAGGGGACCACACCTTTTTCCCTATTTGGATGAACCAATGCCAAGCCTTGTTAAAGGGGGGTGGTTTAAGCTCTATTATGGGAGGAAATGTGTCACATCACATCATATTTGATCAGGTTCTAGACTAAGCCATGGATTGCCAAGGTGGCTTGATGATGTGGCCAAGAGTTTGAGATCAAGGATTTGAATTTTTAAGTAAATAGATGAAGTTGGAGAGGGTTTTGACCTTTCCAAATGAGTTGACAAAGTCAACTAAAGAGGAGGATTGACTTGAAAGTCTTTGGACATGTCATGAGTGTCCAATTGAATTATTTTGAAGGATTGATTTGATTCAAATGGGTTGAATGATTGAATTTGACAAGTTTGTAGGTTAAGGGTTCATTTGGTCAACCATAGTTGACTTGGTCAACTTGGTCAAACCAAAGAGTAAGTTTGGGTTCAATGTATTCCTAAAGTCATTTAGGATCCATTGAAATGACATTTAAAGAATATTTCAAAGGTTGATAAGTCAAATCAAATTGAGTTTAGGTCAAAAGTCCAAAAATCCTCCTTTAAAGGCATTTTGGTCATTTTGGTCTCAAGTCAATTATGGGTAAAATTGAATCTAAAAAGATATGGATTATTGCTTAACAAGTCAATATCAAGGTATTAGGAGGGATCAAAAGATTTGGAGGGGGATCCAAAGTCAAATTCCACTAGGTGAAAGGCCTAGTGGCATGGATTGTAAATATTCAAAGGTTTTGCAACATTTGGAGTTGGATTAAGTTTAAAGGGTTAGAATCCTTCAAATGAGCTCAAATTTTGAAGGTTGCCTCTAGAGACATGTCTTATCACTTTGCAAGTGATAGACCTTGAATCAGAGACCATTTGACTGGGTTTTGAATTGTTTGAAAAATTCTTTGAAAAGGGTCTTTAGGACAAGACCTTAAGACTTTGAATTTGAGTTTAGACTTCTGGATTTGGAATGGATTTTAAGTTTGAATGATTAGTATTGAAGTATCCAAATCATTTACAATCATGTGATGATTGTTAATGAATGGATGAGGTCAAAGCTAGATTGAAGTTTGGATCAAAGTCTAAGTTGAAGGTTGGATTGTCAAATTGATTGGATCAAGGTTTGGATATGTTTGAAACTTGAATTAATTTGAATTTGAGTTGAATGAAGTTTGAGATTTAAATTGATCAAAGGTAGGAATCAAATTGAAGTTGGAGTTGATCAAGTGTAGGAATTGATTTGAGGTTGAGGTTGATCAAGGGTGGGGATTGATTTAAAGTTGGAGTGGTCCTAAGATTTAGAGGAGTTCTAAGATCTAGGATTTAAGGGAATCCTAGGCTCTAGAGTAGGCTCTAAGGTCTGGCTCTAGGAAAGAATCCTAAGGTCTAGAGTGGATCCTAGGATCTAAAATTAATCTGGAGTTTGGAAGGGCCTTAGTGACCTCATACAAAAATGAGGTCAACACCTCCATATCCAAATAGGAAAGAGTGGCCTCCCCCTCAAAGGAAGTGCCCTCTTATCCATTTGGGTATCCTACTACGAAGAATCTAGGGAGCCAAAAGGAAAGGGGCATGAAGAAGAACAAGATTGAAGATCTGAAGATAAAGTGTATCCCACTCAAAACCACTTCATCTACTAGGTTTAGAATCCAAGTTGTTGTAAGTGGTGCCTGACCACTTTACTTTCTGCAAGACTCTAGTTTGTAATAATCAAGGCAACTTTGCCTATGGATATTTAGTAATTTATTCATTTATATTTGATGTGTTGAGATGATTGTGTATACATTTACTTACTTTTTCTAGTTTTTGGCGTTTATGTGCCGCTTTTGCTTTAGCTTGGATACGTGAGACTCGTGAGGGTGTAAAAATTTTATACTCATAATTATAATATTTAAAATTTATTAAGTCTAAATAACATAGAAAGATAATGAATCTAGGAAATTAGCCGGGCATCAGCCCTAGGGTCACATGTATATTTCTGCACTTCTTATTTCCTTGCTTTAGACCCTTCCCCGCCTGCGGCCAGAGTTCAGATAGTCTGACCTATGAGAACGAGGTGCTGGACCTGGGAAAGCCCAGTCTTCTAAAAAAATTATTTTCTAAGCCTATTTTTAAAATTTCAAGCATATTTGATTTGAAGTTGTCAACTTGCATGCATTACATTAGAAACACAATTAAAAGAGTTAAAATTTTAATTGCATCAGTCCTTAGCATTTTGCACCCAACATAAGTCAAAGGGGCCAATTAGGGAAATTTCTAGATGTCATCCCTAGCTCTCTAAAATATTAAAGAAATTGTCCATACCACTCTTTCATAAAAGACAGATTTATATATTTTAAATTGATTAGGTGGTTAGCTAGCTCCCCAATCTAGGCCGGGGTAAGTCCAGATATTGTACTGCATTAGCTAGGTTCAAATGACTGTGGTCCAATATCCAAATTTAGATCTAGGATATGGGGCAGATATTTGATTATAAGATCCCAACCTCCATGAATATAATCTCAAATTTTTAATAAAATGATTAACTCAAATTAAATCTTCTTTCAATCCAAAATGTAAAGCCCAATACTTAGATTAAGTTGGGACACTTCTGGATGGTTCCGGGATCTCAAAGTGTCTGCTACTTTTCTTTCCTTTATTCTGATAATAATTGCTCAATTTTGATCCATTCCCTTTTGAATTTCTAAAATTCACCCCTTTTTTATATCACTCCTAGAAAATCTAACAAAATTTTGTCACTATTTTAATCGAGAGTTTTCATAAGGGGCTCTATCTTTCTACGATTTAATTAACTACGAGGGCTTGCGCTCGTAGGAGATTTAGAACCACACACTCACAAGATTTTAAAAATTGATTTTTTTCAAAATTCATATTGGATTCCTTTGGGAAAGATCAAAATATAATCATTATTATCGCATTCAAATAATTATTATTGAATGATATTTTCTCCCTTTGGGGAGAATCATCTTTCCTTGATGAAGCTTTGGATGTGAACTTAATGATCACACTTCTTGATTATCATAGCTGGATATTTAGTTGAACCTCATTTTGGTCCTCCGGGGCCATATGAGTTTCTCTTTAGCATCCAGTTACAAGATTCAAGATGAGATTCATAATTTTAAATCTGACACTGTCATGAAATTTTATTTTCACCTTTCAAAGTAATATACTCTTTCTAATGGGATGATTTAATTTTAGAATTAGAATTCAACTTTAATTTCAAAATTCCCAAAGAAAACCAAACTTTTCAAAACCTACTTTCAAAATTTCACCAACACCTGCCTTCTACACCAATAGCTCTTTCCACATTCTTCACAGTACTTGTCTCCACCCGGAGCATTAGGAAGCTAAGGGAGCTGAGGAGGAAGAGGCTTCTACGCCTATTCTTACACTGCTTTGCTCTGCCAGCACTCACAATTGGATTAGCTGGTGGAGCGGTTCGACTAGTGGGAGGCTTAGTTTGACTCCTACATTGCTACACAGGAGTATCATCATGCAGAGGATGTTGCTCGATTTGATTCATGCATGACTCACTAATAGCACCAGCACGATTAGGATATGGCTTAGAGTTGCAGATTCCATGAACTATGTTTTGATGATTAGCAAACACTCTTGCTTCTTTTCGACTATCTTTACTGCTGACATTTTCAGGATTCAAAGATTGGACGGAAATTAGAATCAGCTCAAGACAAGGTAGATTAGGGTTGAGTCAGTCTATAATTTTCTTTTTTTCTTTCTTGAGTCAATTGTAATTGTTTGAAGTGACTGATGTTAAGTAGCCCTACGAACACACTTGAGAGATTTAGAACTTGTGTTTTTACTCACATCGGCCCGGACGATATTTATATCATCCTGGACGATCGAGTTCAAAATAGAAGATTTAATCAGGATTTCTTAGTTAAGGTAGTGGTAATTAACTGATCGACCTGGATGATACCTGTATTGGCCAGGACGATATGCTCAATACAGAAAGAAATTGCCGCCATAATCAATTTAGGTATCCAGTATTTTTGGAAATCGGCTAGGACGATTCTTTGATCGGCCTGGACGATATTATATAATTATGCCTAAATTGATCTGACAATCATGGGAGTAATTAAGGATGCTTGATATGATCACATCATCTTGGATAATCGCAAGATCGGCCTGGACGATCCATTCAAAAACTCTTGGTTGCTCCTAGCCGATTTGGATCGAACAGCTTAAATTCAGGGCGATGCTCTTGACGATTTTCATTTGATTTGAACTGATCAGCCGGGACCATCGTGAGATTGTCTGGGATGATCAAGCAAATTTTCAACCATCCAATTTGCATTCAGGACGATGCTCTGGTCGATATTATGAGATTTATACTGATCGGCCAGGACGATTTCAATATCGTCCTGGACGATAAAGTCAACAACTTGCAATTAATGATCTCCTTTGATGCCCTTCTATTTAAGAGCTCTTGTTCAATATTTTTGAACATCCTTGGCTATTGTCTTGACCTGAGAAAACCTAAAGAAGAGAGAGAGAGAGAGAGAGAGAGAGAGAGAGAGAGAGAGAGAGAGGATCTTATGAGGGGGAAATAGTGAGGGAGTTCACAAGGGTTGCTCCAAGCATTATTCCACTTCTTCTTCCCTAGAGTCTCTTGTCCTTGGAAGGGTTGGTAGAGGTAAGTTTCAATAAGTGATCGTGGTTCTCTGCCTGCTTCAGGAGGAAGCAAAAGGAGTTGGGTTCTCTGCCTTGCTGGGTGTGGCAAAAAGGAGTTGTTTTTGTGAGGGCTTCTCCGCCTAGCTGTGGGGGCTAAAGGAGAGTCACGTTAGTAGTGCAATACTCGGAGGGCACCTCCGGGAATTGGACGTAGGTCAAGTAGACCGAACCACTATCAACCCTTGTGTTCTTTTTACTGCTTCCGCACTTTAATTTTCCGCATTTGTTTTTTCGTGGTGATTTTGATTTGTGATAATCGTTATTTTGTTTTTTAAATAATTTTAAAATACCAATTCACCCCTCCCCCCCTCTTGGTTAGTCTCGGGACTAGTTCATAGGGCTTAACATCCCTAATAAACTTTCAAGTTGTATCAGAGTGGGATTCATAAAAACTTGAAAGTTCGATGGGGATGTTAAGCCCTATGAACTTAGTCTCAAACTAACCAAGAGGGGGGGTGAATTGGTATTTTAAAAACTTCTTTTTAAACAAAGAAATAAAATCACATAAACCAAATCACACCACAAAATAATGCGGAATTTAAAAGTGCGGAAGCAAGAAAAAGAACACAGAAATTTATAGTGGTTCGGTCGACTCGACCTACGTCCACTCCTTGGAGGCACCCTCCAAGTATTGCACTACACAAAAAGTGACTCTCCTTTAGCCCCCACGGCTAGGTGGAGAAACCCTCACAAGAACCTCCTTTTTGCCACCCCGGCAAGGCAGAGAACCTATCTCCTTTTGCTTCCTCCTGAAGCTGGCAGAGAACCAGAACTAAAAGCAAAGCTCCTTACCTCTACCGACCCTTCCACGGACGAGAAACTCTAGACGAAGATGACGCAGAGAGATCCTTGAAGCAACCCTTGTGAAACCCCTCACAAGCTCCCCCTCACAAGATCCTCTCTCTCTCTTCTCTCTCTCTTTCTCTCCTCAAGGCCTTCTTAGGTCAAGGCAGCAGCCAAAGATCTCTTAAAAACGTTGAACAAGAAGCTCTTAAATAGAAGAGCTCCAAAAGAGCTCATTAATTGCAAGTTGCCGACAATATCGTCCAGGCCGATATGAATATCGGCCTGGCCGATCAATACAAATCAATGAAGAACGGCCAGAGCATAGCCCTGGATGTAAAGCTGGACGATTGTTAATTGGCTTGATCGTCCAGGCCGATCTCACGATCGTCCTGGCCGATCAGTTCAAATCAGAGGAAAATCGTCCTGACAATAGCCCTGAATACGGGCTGGCCGATATTGATCGTCCTGAAGTAACTTAAGGTTTTTGACTCGATCGGCCTGGCCGATCTTGCGATCGTCCAGGACGATATGATCGTATCAATCATCCTTAATTACTTCCTTGATTTCCTGAACAATTATGGCATAAATTGTTAATATCGTCCAGGCCGATACGAGGATTGTCCTGGCCGATAATTTAAAGATATGGTATACCATACTTGTCTATGGCGGCTACTTATTTCTGTTTTGAGCTTATCGTCCGGGCCGATACACGTATCATCCAGGACGATCTGTTAATGTAGGCTGCCTTAATTAAGAATCCTTAATTAGACTTTCTGTTTTAAGCTAATCGGCCAGGCCGATCAAAGAAATCGTCCTGGCCGATATGAGTAGAAACAGAATTTCTAAGTCTCTCAAGTGTGTGTGTGAAGGGTTACAAAGCATCAGTCTTTTAGACTATTACAAGAGGACTCAAAAGGTAAAAAATAAAAGTACAGACTGACTCAACCCTAAACCTACGTATTTCTGAACTTGGCTCCTTTTTGATTGTCCGATCGTCGATTCCTGAAAAGTTAGAAGCAACAAGCTGTCCAAGAAAAGCAGTGTTTGTCAATCATCAAAACATAAGACATGAAAAATAGATTTGCAACAATCTCCCCCTTTTTGATGATGGCAAAACACTAAAAAAAGATTTAATAGCAGCCAAAAAAATAACCTCATAAACTTCTCCCCCTTTTGACATATCAAAAAAGGAGGGTACATGAAAGCATAGTAAAAGAGGTTCTCCTCATAAACTTCTCCCTTTTTTTTTTTTTTTTTTTTTTTTTTTTTAAAACAAGGCACATCAATGATATAGTATTTCATGTGATTGATTTAAAAATTTGTGAGTTAACGTGTTACCAATCTCATTTAATCCATAGAATAGGAGAATATCCGTTCATGGTTTACCCTTAGCCAAAATCGTTGTCTTAGGGTAGAATCGTCTTTTGAAATCAATGACCTAACTCAAATAATTAATTGGATATGAGAAAAAGAATCTACCCACCACTTGGCATAAGGAAAGTATCTCCATAAAACAATGAGGTAGATTTGTCACAATCGAACGATAATCGAGATCAAGCCTTTGAGAATCAAAACTTCTAGGTTCTAAAAGATATAAAAAGGGAGAGTAGCTTGCTTTTGAGTGGGCTCATTTTATGCCTCTTGTCAATGTTGTGGCGCTTTGCGCATTTTTTTATAGATTTTTCAATTTTTTGGCGTCTTTGCGCTTCTTTTGTTGGCATCATTGGCCAATTTTTTTTTTTATTTTTGCAAGCTAGATTCCCTTTTAGACACTTTTAAAAAACTTAGTTGTGAATATATCTTCTCAGATATTAGAGAATAGGAGCTCTCTCTCTAATATAGGGAAGAATTACCACAAGCAGGATTAATAATCGAAGACAAGAGTAACGAGGGATCATGATGTGACAAAAAAACTTTTAATCATTGTAAATACAAGATAGATTTGCTTAAGCAAGCTTTAGAAAGGATCTTAGTTTCATAAACAATCTTTTATTTTGAGATAGACTTTTGATTAGAAAAGAAAACTATGCCACTAATACTACGTTAGGGAAAGAGACATAATCATAAGATATTCATACTATCTAGGTGTTTAAGTGGATGAAAACATATTAACTACAAATTGTTAAAGACAAGACAAGAGATATTATATCAGTGAAGATCTAAAACTAAGGTACACGAAAAGGAAAAAGAAGGTAACAAAAAAAGAAAAATTTAGCTAAAAAAGGTTTCATGCATTTATGTCAATCACACCCAATCTGGTCCTTAAAGAACTGAAAGTGTCGAAGGCCAGTGGTTTAGTAAAGATGTCTGCCAGTTGGTTTTTAGTTGTCACATGGTGTAACTCAATGTCTCCCTTAGTCACATGATCTCTAATAAAGTGATGCCTAATGTCAATGTGTTTAGTTCTTGAATGCTGGATAGGATTTTTAGAGATGCATATGGCACTAGTGTTGTCACAAAAAATTGAGATGGTGCTTTCATGTAATCCTAGATCCAATACCTGTTATTTCAACCAAAGAACTTGGGCCACACAACTTCCAAGAGCAATGTATTCAGCTTCAGCAGTGGAAAGTGCAACAGAATTTTGCTTTCTACTAGACCAAGAGACCAAGGATTGTCCAATGAATTGACAAGTTCCAGAGGTGCTCTTTCTATCCACCTTGCATCCTGCAAAATCAGAGTCAGAAAAACCAATAATTTCAAAAGAAGTGCTATGTCTAGGGTACCAAATCCCTAATCCTTGTGTCCCCAAAAGGTATCTAAAAATCCTTTTAATAGCAGTCATGTAGGATTCCTTAGGGTCAGCTTGAAACCTAGCACAAAGGCAAACACTAAACATAATGTCAGGTCGGCTTGCAGTTAAGTAAAGTAAAGATCCAATCATACCTCTGTACTTCTTCTGATCAACAGAC
Organism: Dendrobium huoshanense; assembly: GCA_016618105.1. NCBI lineage: Eukaryota > Viridiplantae > Streptophyta > Magnoliopsida > Asparagales > Orchidaceae > Dendrobium > Dendrobium huoshanense. The sequence continues at coordinate 4,592,718 of CM028357.1, read as the reverse complement.
TTACCACTTGGGTCCTTATCCAACGGAGCACTAGAAGTCATGGGAGTGTTAATTGGCTTGGCTTTGTTCATCTCATATTTCTTCAAAATGTCTTTTATGTATTTTGTTTGATTTAGAAAAGTGCCATCTTCCGATTGTTTTGTGCTAAACCCCAAAAAGTAAGACAATTCTCCCATTAATCTCATCTCAAACTCTCTACTCATTATTTTAGAAAAATCATCACACAAATTTTTATTAGAGGATCCAAAGAGTATATCATCAACATAGATCTGAACAATGAGTAAATCATCTCCAACTTTTTTAAGAAAAAGGGTGGTGTCTACGCTCCCCTTGACAAACTCCCTCTCTAGTAAGAATGTGCTAAGCCTCTCATACCAAGCTCTAGGTGCTTGTTTTAAACCATACAAAGCCTTTTTTAATTTAAATACATGATTTGGAAATTGAGAGCTCTCAAAACCTGGAGGTTGTTCTACAAACACATCTTCTTTTATCTCCCCATTTAAAAAGGCACTCTTGACGTCCATTTGAAAAAGCTTAAATCCTTTATAACAAGCAAAGGCTAGTAGCACTCTAATAGCTTCCAATCTAGCTACAGGGGCAAAAGTCTCTTCAAAGTCTATCCCTTCTATTTGATTGTACCCCTTAGCTACCAATCTTGCTTTATTCCTCACCACCACTCCTGAATCATTCACTTTGTTCTTAAATACCCACTTTGTCCCAACTACACTTTGTCCCTTAGGTCTTTCCACAAGTTCCCAAGCATCATTCCTAACAAATTGATTCAACTCTTCTTGCATTGCTAACATCCAAAACTCATCAGAGAGGGCTTGGTTAATGGTGGTGGGTTCAGTCATAGAGATAAAGGCAGAGTGGTTTACCTCCTTCCTAAGTCCATGTCTAGTCTTAACTCCACTAGAAAGGTCTCCTAAGATCAAATCCTTGGGGTGACTAGTAGAGTATCTCCAATCTCTAGGCAAAGTGTGTGAAGTTTCTCCCCTTTCATCAAAAGTTTCTATTCCTTGGTTGACTCCTTCTACTCCTCCATTGTTTAGGTGCTCACTCCCCTTCCACAAATTTTCTACTCCACTTGTAATCTCTCCAACATCATCATCATCTACTCCATGTTTCTTATGATCAGACTCATCAAAAACTACATGGGTTGTCTCTTCCACCATCAAGGTTCTCTTATTAAACACTCTAAAAGATTTCCCAACACTAGAATATCCCAAGAATACTCCTTCATCAGATTTAGGATCAAATTTTCCCAAGTGAGACTTTCCATTGTTGTGAATGAAAACCTTACAACCAAAGACATGAAGGTGGGAAAGATTGGGTGTCCTACCCTTAAGGATCTCATAGGGTGTCTTTTCTAATTTGACTCTAACATTCACCCTATTCAACACATAACATGCTGTGTTAACCGCTTCAGCCCAAAAGTATTTTGGAAGTGAATACTCAGCAAGCATGGCTCTAGCGGCTTCCACCAAGGTCCGGTTCTTCCTTTCAGCTACTCCATTCTGCTGAGGAGTCCTAGGGGCTGAAAAATTGTGGCTAATCCCCTTCTCCTCACAAAAATCTCCAAATTTTTCATTTTCAAACTCTCCCCCATGATCACTATGGATGGTCAAAATCTCACACCCTAGCTTCTTCTGAATCCAAGTAGAAAAAGTTTTAAACTCCTCAAAAGACTCATTTTTATGAGAAAGAAATCTAGTCCAAGTGAACCTCGAGTAGTCATCAACAATCACAAAACCATAGACTTTCCCTCCCAAACTTGCTATGCTGATGGGTCCAAACAAATCCATGTGAAGGACTTCTAAAGGTCTAGAGGTGCTAATGTCCTTTATGGGGTGAAACGAAGAGTGAATTTGCTTTCCTAGTTGACAGGCATCACAAAGGTGGTCTTTTGTAAACTTAAGTTTGGGGACACCTCTAACTAGGTCCTTTTGGGTCACTTTCCTAAGGGTTTTCATACTTGCATGACAAAGCCTCCTGTGCCACAACCAGGAATCATCAATGACAGTTTTTAAGCAAAAAGAAGCAGCACATTCAATACTATTTAAATCAAGCATATAGATGTTGTTTACCCTTTTTCCCTGCAAAATGGTGTTGTTACTTAAACTTACAATGCATGAATTCGTGAAGAATTGTACGATGAAGCCTTTGTCACAGAATTGACTGATGCTGAGCAAGTTGTGCTTCAATCCATCTACAAGCAAAACATTTTCATTCATAAGGTTCTTGGAATTTCTGATTATACCTGCTCCTACCACCTTCCTGGTGGTGTTGTCTCCAAGAGTAACCTTGCCTCCAGTCCTGGATTCTAGTACAACAAACTGGCTAGCATCACCAGTCATATGTCGAGAGCATCCACTGTCCAGGTACCACATACTCTCACGAGGTCTTTTGTGAGAGACTTCCTGCAAAATTATCAGATGTTAGTTTTAGGAACCCAAGCAGGTTTGGGTTCCTTCTTATGAAGAGAAGAATGCAATGCATGTGTGGTATGCTGTGGATTATGCATCTTAGGTCTCCATACCCAATGTGAACTATGATGAATTGTGCAAGTGTGTGAGATATGTCCTAGCATGCCACAAGAAAAACATCTAACTCCAGGAAAGGGATTTCTTAAGTGATTTGAGTTATAATGCCTCTCTCTAGGTTTTGGCAATTGATTAAAAGTAGAAGTCATCCTAGATTTCTTACATGCTTCTAAATCATTTTGAATCTTCAAGTTTGTGTTTTCTAAAACTTCATTTTCAATCCTCAAATCTTTTTCTATTTCTTTTGACTTCTTAAAATCAGATTCAAGAGATGTGTGTGATATTTTCAATGCATCATGCTCTTCAACTAACTTACCATGATTTTTATTTAACTCATCAAATTCATCAAGTAAAGTCATGTGATTTGAATCAATTGTTTGATGGTCTTTAATCAAAATTTCATGCTCTTTTTATAGATTTAAGAATTCTAATCTCAAGCTAGCATGAGTTTTCTTTAATTTCCTATATGATGCATGGATTTTTTCTGAAACTTCAAGAAGTTGGTCGTATGAAAGTTCACATACCTCTTCTTGATCAATTTGATCTTTTCCCATAAAACACAAGTTTGTAGTTTCTTCCTCTGGTTCGGTCTCAGAAGAATCAGTACCAGATTCTGCCCAAAAGCTCCTTTGTTTTTTCTTGTCCTTCTAAGACTTTGCTTTCTCATCAATTTTTTCTTTGCTTGATTGATCTCTAAGCTTAGGGCAATCAGTTCTCACATGTCCAGGCTTTCTACATTCAAAACAAACAACATCAAAAGATCCTTTAATATGTTTATGATCCTTACCTTTTCTCCAATTTTGATGATGCTTTTGTTTCTTCCTTAGAAAGCTTTTGAATTGCCTTGTGATGAAGGCTACTCCATCGCTTTCAGATCCGGAAGATTCAGAATCCGATTTGTGTGCCTTCAATGCAATTGTTTTCTCCTTTTTCTTCTCACCTGCATCAAGATTTCTTTGATTCACCTCTTGCTCGTAAGCAATGAGTGAGCCAAGCAAGTTATCAATAGAATAGGTGTTTAAATCTTTAGATTCAGTGATTGCAGTAATTTTTGCATCATAAGAAGAAGGCAAGTATCTCAAAATCTTGTTAACTTTTTCATAGTTCGAAAGTTCTTTTCCTAGTGCATGCAATGAAGTAGCAATCTGAGTAAACCTAGTGTACATGTCAGAAATCGATTCATGAGATTTCATACGAAAAAGTTCGTAGTCATGCAAGAGAATGTTTAAACGGGATTGTTTAACTTCATTAGTGCCTTCATAAGTAATGCACAATTTATCCCAAATTTCTTTACCAGTCTTGCAAGTTGAAACACGCATGTAATCCTCAGATTTTAAAGCACAGAAAAAATAATTCAAACATTTCGCATTTAGTTGAGCTAAATCTCGTTCATCAAAAGTCCATTCGGTAAAAGCAACTTCAGTTTTAAAACCGTTAATTTCACGAGAAGGTGGAGAATAACCTTCTTGAATAAGCATCCACATGCGATAATCAGTAGATTGTAGAAAAGTTGACATACGAGTTTTCCAAAAATCAAAAGGTAGGTTATCGAACAGAGGAGGTCGGGTAATAGAATACCCTTCCGTAGTGTTGCGATTCCCAAAGTTAGACATGGATCAAATTCAAAAAGTTTTCAAACTTTAATTTTTGAATCAAGCTCTGATACCACTTGAAAGTTTGATGGGGATGTTAAGCCCTATGAACTTAGTCTCAAACTAACCAAGAGGGGGGGTGAATTGGTATTTTAAAAACTTCTTTTTAAACAAAGAAATAAAATCACATAAACCAAATCACACTATAAAATAATGCGGAATTTAAAAGTGCGGAAGCAAGAAAAAGAACACAGAAATTTATAGTGGTTCGGTCGACTCGACCTACGTCCACTCCTTGGAGGCACCCTCCAAGTATTGCACTACACAAAAAGTGACTCTCCTTTAGCCCCCACGGCTAGGTGGAGAAACCCTCACAAGAACCTCCTTTTTGCCACCCCGGCAAGGCAGAGAACCTATCTCCTTTTGCTTCCTCCTGAAGCTGGCAGAGAACCAGAACTAAAAGCAAAGCTCCTTACCTCTACCGACCCTTCCACGGATGAGAAACTCTAGACGAAGATGACGCAGAGAGATCCTTGAAGCAACCCTTGTGAAACCCCTCACAAGCTCCCCCTCACAAGATCCTCTCTCTCTCTTCTCTCTCTCTTTCTCTCCTCAAGGCCTTCTTAGGTCAAGGCAGCAGCCAAAAGATCTCTTAAAATGTTGAACAAGAAGCTCTTAAATAGAAGAGCTCCAAAAGAGCTCATTAATTGCAAGTTGCCGATAATATCGTCCAGGCCGATATGGATATCGGCCTGGCCGATCAATACAAATCAATGAAGATCAGCCAGAGCATAGCCCTTGATGTAAAGCTAGACGTATATTAATTGGTTTGATTGTCCAAGCCGATCTCACGATCGTCCTGGCCGATCAGTTCAAATCAGAGGAAAATCGTCCTGACAATAGCCCTGAATACGGGCTGGCCGATATTGATCGTCCTGAAGTAACTTAAGGTTTTTGACTCGATCGGCCTAGCCGATCTTGCGATCGTCCAGGATGATATGATCGTATCAATCATCCTTAATTACTTCCTTGATTTCCTGAACAATTATGGCATAAATTGTTAATATCGTCCAGGCCGATACGAGGATCGTCCTGACCGATAATTTAAAGATATGGTATACCATACTTGTCTATGGCGGCTACTTATTTCTGTTTTGAGCTTATCGTCCTGGCCGATACATGTATCGTCCAGGACGATCTGTTAACGTAGGCTGCCTTAATTAAGAATCCTTAATTAGACTTTCTGTTTTAAGCTGATCGGCCAGGCCGATCAAAGAAATCGTCCTTGCCGATATGAGTAAAAATAGAATTTCTAAGTCTCTCAAGTGTGTGTGTGAAGGGTTACAAAGCATCAGTCTTTTAGACTATTACAAGAGGACTCAAAAGGTAAAAAATAAAAGTACAGACTGACTCAACCCTAAACCTACGCATTTCTGAACTTGGCTCCTTTTTTATTGTCCGATCGTCGATTCCTGAAAAGTTAGAAGCAACAAGCTGTCCAAGAAAAGCAGTGTTTGTCAATCATCAAAACATAAGACATGAAAAATAGATTTGCAACAAAATTAAGTTTGAAAACTTTTGAATTTTGATCCATGGCTAACTTTGGGAGTCGTAATACAACTGAAGGATATTTTATTACACGACCTCCCTTGTTTGACAACCTTCCTTTTGATTTTTGGAAAACATGCATCGCTACTTTTTTGAAATCAACTGACTATCATATGGATGCTTATTAAATAAAGATATTCTCCACCTACTCATGAAGTTAATAGAATTAAAACTAAAGTCACTTTTACTGAATGGACTATCGATGAAAGAGATTTAGCTCAATTGAATGCGAAGTGTTTGAACTGTTTTTTCTGTACTTTAAAGTCTGAAGATTACATGTGTGTTTCTACTTGCTCTACTTGAAAAGAAATTTGGGATAAGTTATGCATTACTTATGAAGGAACAAATGAAGTGAAACAATCTCGTTTGAATATTCTCTTGCATGACTACGAACTTTTTCGTATGAAACCTTTTAAATCAATTTTTGATATGTATACAAGGTTTACTCAAATTGTAACTTCTTTGCATGCCTTAGGAAGAGAACATTCAAATTATAAAAAAGTAAATAAAATTTTGAGATGCTTGCCTTCATCTTTTGATGCTAAAATCACTACTATAACTAAATCTAAGGATTTTAATAACTATTCGATTGATAACTTACTTGGCTCACTCATTGCTTATTAGCAATGGGTGAATCAAAGAAATCTTTATGCAGGTAAGAAAAAGAAAAAGAAAACAGTGGCACTGAAGGCGCACAAATCTCACTCTAATTCTTCTGGGTTAGAGAGCGATGACATTGCCTTTATCACAAGGCAATTCAAAAGCTTTCTAAGAAAGAAGTAAAAGCATCATCAAAATTGGAGAAAATGTAAGGATAACAAATATTCTAAAGGATCATCTGATATGGTTTATTATGAATGCAGGAAGCCCGGACACGTGAAAGCTGATTGCCCTATACTTAAGATGCACACAAGCAAGAAAAAGAGTGAGGAGAAATCCAAGTTTAAAAAAGACAAAAAGAGACTTCAAAAGACATTTTAGGCTGATTTTGCATCAGATTCATCAGAGACGGAACCAGAAGATGAGACAACAAACTTGTGTTTAATGGCAAACGATAATCTTGATTAAGAAGAGGTATGTGAACTTTCCTACGATCAACTTCTTAAAGTTTTTGAAAAAATTAATGCATCATATAGAAAACTTAAGAAAACACATGCTAGCTTGAAATTGGAATTTTTGAATTTACAAAAAGAGCATGAAGTTATTCTCAAAGATCATTCTACCTTTAATTCAAATCACATTACTCTACTTGATGAATTTGATGAGTTAAACAAAAAGCATTGTGAATTAATTGAAGAGCATGAGTCACTAAAAGTCACACACACCTCACTTGAATCTGGTTTTAAGAAATCTAAAGAGATGGAGAAAAAATTGAGGATTGATAATGATGCCTTAAAATTTACTAACTTGAGGATTCAAAATGAATTCGATACATTTAAGAAAACTAGGATGACACCAAAACTTGATCAAAAGCCAAAACCTAGGAAGAGGCATTATAACTCAAATCATTTAAAAAATCCTTATTGCAAATCTATTTTTCATGGCTTATGTTTTGATGATTGACAAACACTGTTTCTCTTGGACTGCTTGTTGCTTCTAACTTTTCAGGAATCGAAGATCAGACGATCAAGAAGAAGCCATTTCAGGATTGCGTAGGTTTAAGGTTGAGTTAGTCTGTACGTTTGATTTTCTCCTCTTGAGTCTACTTGTAATGGTCAAAGAGACTGATGCTATGTAACCCTTCACACACACACTTGAGAGACTTAGAATTTCTGTTTTTACTCATATCGGCCAGGACGATTTTTGGATCGGCCTGGATGATCAGCTTAAAACATAAATCTAATTAAGGATTCTTAATTAAGGCAGCCGACAATAACAGATCGTCCTGGACGATACGTGTATCGGACAAGACGATAAGCTCAAAATAGAAAGAAGTAGCCACCATAGTCAATTATGGTATACTGTATTTTTAAATTATCGGCCAGGACGATCCTAGGATCGGCCTGGACGATATTCACAAATTATACCATAATTGTTCAGGAAATCAAGTGAGTAATTAAGGATGATTGATACGATCATATCGTCCTGGACGATCGCAGGATCGGCCAGGACGATCCAGTCAAAAACCTTAAGTTACTTCAGGACGATCAATATCGGCCAGCCCGTATCCAGGGCTATTGTCAGGACGATTTTCCTCTGATTTGAACTAATCAGCCAGGACGATCGTGAGATCGGACTGGACGATCAAGCCAATTTTTAATCGTCCAGCTTTGCATCCAAGGCTATGCTCTGGCCGATCTTCATTGATTTGTACTGATCGGCCAGGCCGATGTCCATATCAGCCTAGATGATATTGTCGGCAACTTGTAATTAATAAGCTCCTTTGAAGCTCTTCTATTTAAGTGCTCTTGTTCAACATTTTTCAAGACCTTTGGCTTGCTGCCTTGACCTGAGAAGACCTTGAGGAGAGAAAGAGAGAGAGGAGAGAGAGAGGATCTTGTGAGGGGATTCACAAGGGTTGCTTCAAGGATCGCTCTGCTTCGTCTTCGTCTAGAGTTTCTCATCCGTGGAAGGGTCGGTAGAGGTAAGGAGTTTTCTTTTGGTTTTGGTTCTCTGCCAGCTTCAGGAGGAAGCAAAAGGATGAAGGTTCTCTGTCTTGCCGGGGTGGCAAAAGGAGGTTCTTGTGAGGGCTTCTCCGCCTAGCTGTGGGGGCTAAAAGAGAGTCACGTTTTGTAGTGCAATACTTGGAGGGTGCCTCCAAGTAGTGGATGTAGGTCGAGTCGACCGAACCACTATAAATATCTGTGTTCTTTTTCTTGCTTCCGCGCTTTTAAATTCCCCATTTATTTCTATGGTGTGATTTGGTTAATGCAATTTTCTTTTTTTGTGAAAATAGTTTTTAAAATACCAATTCACCCCCCCCCCACTTGGTTAGCTTGGGGCTAAGTTCATAGGGCTTAACATCCCTAACAAACTTTCAAGTGGTATCAGAGCCAGATTCGAAAATTAAAGTTTGAAAACTTTTTGAATTTGATCCATGGCTAACTTTGGGAATCGTAACACTAAGGAAGGGTATTCCATTACCCGACCTCCCCTGTTCGATAATCTACCTTTTGATTTTTGGAAAACTTGCATGTCAACATTTTTACAATCTACTGATTATCGCATGTAAATGCTTATTCAAGAAGGTTATTCTCCACCTTCTCGTGAAATTAATGGTGTTAAAACTGAAGTTGCTTTCACTGAATGGACTTTTGATGAACGTGATTTAGCTCAACTAAATGCAAAATGTTTGAACTATTTTTTTCTGTGCTTTGAAATCTGAAGATTACATGCGTGTTTTAACTTGCAAAACTGGTAAAGAAATTTGGGATAAATTATGCATCACTTATGAAGGTACTAATGAAGTTAAACAATCTCGTTTAAATATTCTCTTGCATGACTACGAACTTTTTTGTATGAAACCTCATGAATCGATTTCTGACATGTACACTAGGTTTACTCAGATTGCTACTTCATTGCATGCACTAGGAAAAGAACTTTTGAATTATGAAAAAGTTAACAAGATTTTGAGATGCTTGCCTTCGTCTTATGATGCAAAAATCACAGCAATCACTGAATCTAAAGATTTGAACACCTATTCTATTGATAACTTACTTGGCTCACTCATTGCTTACGAGCAAGGGGTGAATCAAAGAATTGTTGATGCTGGTGAAAAGAAAAAGGAGAAGACAATTGCACTGAAGGCGCATAAATCAGATTCTGAATCTTCCGGGTCTGAAAGCGATGAAATTGCCTTCATCACAAGGCAATTCAAAAGCTTTCTAAGGAAGAAACAAAAGCATCATCAAAGTTGGAGAAAAGGTAAGGATCATAAACATCTTAAAGGATCTTCTGATGTTATTTGTTTTGAATGCAGGAAGCCTGGACATGTGAGAGCCGATTGTCCTACACTTCAAGATCATTCAAGCAAAGAAAAGGAAAAAGGTGAGGAGAAAGCTAAGTCTAGGAAGGAGAAGAAGAAAATCCAAAGAGATTTTTGGGCAGAATCTGGTACTGATTCCTCTGAAACGGAACCAGAAAAAGAGACTACAAACTTGTGTTTCATGGGAGAAAATCAAAGTGATGAGGAAGATGTATGTAAACCAACCTATGATGAATTGTTTGAAATTTGTAAAAAAATCCATGCATCATACAAAAAACTTAAGAAAACTCATGCTAACCTAAAATTAGAACATTCAAATCTACAAAAAGAGCATGAAGTTTTTTCTCAAAGATCATGCAACGATTGATTCAAATCACATGGCTCTTCTTGATGAATTTGATGAGTTAAACAAGAAATATTTGGAGTTAATTGATGAACATAATGCATTGAAAGCTTCACACACCTCACTTAAGGATGATCTTAAAAAATCTAAAGAGATTGAGAAAAATTTGAGGATTGAGAATGATTCCTTAAAAAGAACCAACTTGAGGATTCAAAATGATTTGGAAACATGTAAAAAAGCTAGGATGACACCAACTACTAATCAAAAGCCAGAACCTAGGAAGAGGCATTTTTACCCAAACTATTTATGAAAACCTTTTCCTGGAGTTTAATGTTTTTCTTGTGGCATGCTAGGACACATCTCACACACTTACACAGTTCACCGTAGTACACATTGGGTGTGGAGACCTAAGATCCATGATTAAAAGCATACCACATCTGCATTGCACTCTACGTTTCCTAAGAAGGAGCCTAAACATGTTTGGGTTCCTAAATCTGACTGTTGTTGAGTTTTGTAGGTGTGATCTCACCAATGACCTCGTAGGAGCATAGGATAACTAGACATAAGAAGGCTTGCAGCTCGAAATTGCTTAAACTCACTGCTTTATCACTTGCTTGAAATCTTTAGTTTTTGTGTGTCTTTTATTTTATTTTTGTGCTAGTTTTTTTGTGCTCACTTTGTGTTGTTTTTTAGTTTTCTTTATTATTTTATTTTATGTGGTTTGTTTTTCACATTGTTCTTTAAATTTGGCCTTCCATATGATGAAACTTTTCAAGCTTTTAAATATAGGAGTTTTGGAGATAGGGTTTAGCTTTTCTAAATTAGTTAAAGGAAGTAATACTGTTGATGTTTTCCTTTCTTCTGACTTTATTTAGTGGCATGATTTTCTTCTCTAAAACAGAAGTCTAAACTCAGTTTAACCAATGGCTTTTTCATCTAAGATCTTTTTCTTATCTTGCTACATTAAATTATCTTATGCATAATAGAAAAAGTTTTTAGATATCATTCAAGCTTTTGAAATCTTGCCATTGCATTTATCACGTGATTTTGATTTTGAGTTGTGGATTATTCTTTCCTATGTTAGAGAGAGAGCTCCTATTCTCTAATTTTTGGAGGATATACTCACAACTAAGTCTTTTTCTTTAAGTGTATATTAAAGAGTTTTTGGCTTGCAAGAGTTAAAAAGGAAAGAGGCCAATGAAGCCAAATTGAAAAGAAACTATATATACAAAAGTGTATCAAAAATCAAAAGATGCTCAAAGAGCCAATCAAAGTGACAAGAGGCATAAAATGAGCCCACTAAATACAAGCTATCTTCTCTTTGGTGAAACTCATTGATTATGTGATACTTTCAAAGACTTGATTTCAATTTCCATGATTGAGAAAAATTACTTTGGTTTATTATTTATGAGATATTTTAGTTGTAAATAAATCTTGAATGGATCTTCTTATCCTATTTTGTTATTCTGAGTTAGGCCTCTATTTTTCAAAAGAATTTTATACCCTGAAGGATGTCCGATCTAGGGTTAACGGAATCAGATTTTCTACCTTCTTCTTGTTTGAATAGTTGCTATTTGAATGAGTTATATTTGTGCAACTTATGTAGTTTTGATGATTCCAAACATTATTGTTCAGATGTATAGTTATCTCCTAACAATTTTAGAAGATTTGCACTTGCTCTTGTGTGTACTAACATTTCAGGAAAATCAGACTCCAGACTACGAAAACTTCAAATCAAATTCAACATATGATATTTTGTTTATTTGAAGTTTGTCTTTTCTTTGAATTAATTTTGAAAGGGAGTGATTGTAATTGAGTGAATAAAATCTCACACACACAAATTAGGAGATCATGAAATTCTATACTGATCGTACAGGACGATATTTATCGTACTGGACGATCTGTCAGTTATCTCCTATAGAGCACTTGGAACGAATAGGAACTTGCTTTGAAAAATTTTTCTAAGTCCTATTCGTCCAGGACGAATTTTAATATCGCCCCGGACGATGGGTTCTTTGTAAACATTTCGTCCAGACGAATTTTACCATCGTACTGGGCAACCAGTCCTCTGGAAAATTTTCGTACAGACGAAAATAAATATCGTACCGGACGAACAGCTCTCTGGAAAATTTTCGTCCAGACGAAACCAAATTATCGTCCCCGGCGATTGGCTCTCTGGAAAATTTTCGTCCAGACGAAATAAATAATCGTCCAGGACGATCGGCTCTCTGGAAAATTTTCGTCCAGACGAACATATTTTCGTCCAAACGATAAATCGACTTAGGACAGTTTTCAGTAGTTTCTAGAACCGACCTTGTAATAACCGTTCGTACTGGACGAACCTAGTTCGTACAGGACGATCAGTTGTACGAAGTCATTTCGTACACATATACAAATTGGGTCGTTTCAGATCGTTTAAGTAAAATCGTCCAGGACGATCCAGGATCGTACGGGATGATCCACTGCGTACAGAATTGGAAATTTGCAGTTTTTGGGCGGTTTTTCTTGTCTTTTGTATAAATAGTCCAAATTAGACTGCCACCCAATCTTTTTGTCATTTGATCTTCGTGCCTATTGAGAGAATAGCCAAGGAGAGAGTGGAAGAGAGCTTTCAAAGGAGGATTCCTACCATTGGAGCGAGAAGGCTTCACTTGGATTGCAAAGGTAAGAATCTCTACTTGTGAAATTGGATTTCTTCACTCTTTTCTTTCTTCCTTCTAGATTCTTGTGAGAAGATCATTCAAGAAGGTCCGGTTCTCTGCCGACACTTGGAGAGTGTGAAAAGACGAGGGTTCTCTGCCTACACTAGGAGAGTGTAAAAGGAAGAAGGTTCTCTGCCTACACTTGGAGAGTGTGAACAGCCGTAGGGTTCTCTGCCCACACTAGGAGAGTGTGAAAGGACGACGGTTCTCTGCCCACACTAGGAGAGTGTAAAAGGACGACGGTTCTCTGCCAGCACTGTGGATTGTGTAAAAGGACGACGGTTCTCTGCCGCACCGGGTAGTGGTGAAAAGAGGGTTTTGTACAGGCTTCTCCGCCTTGCTGTGGGTGCTAAAGGAGAGTCACTTTGTGGTATTAGTGCAATACTCAGAGGGTGCCTCTGAGGAGTGGATGTAGGTCTGGTTATAGACCGAACCACTATAAATCTAGTGTCATTTACTTTATTGCTTTTACGTTTCCGCATTTTAAATTTCAGTTTTAACAACTCTGTGGTTGAAAAACATTTTTCTACAAACTTTAAAAGAAAATTTTATTTCGGTTCAACTTTAATTTTAAGAGGGTTTAAAATTTTTAAAACTACCAATTCACCCCCCTCTTGGTAGCCGTGGGACATTTACTTAGGCTTAACAACCTAATTACTAGACTTAACAAGTGGTATCAGAGCATTGTTTCAAAATCATAAGTTTGAACTACTTTTTGATTAACGTAGATGGCTACATTTGGAAATCGAAACACACCTGAGGGTATCAGAGCATTGTTTCAAAATCCTAGTTTGGAAAACACGCATGTCTACTTTCTTACAGTCACTTGATTATCGCATATGGATGTTAGTCCAGGAAGGTTACACAAAACCAACTAGATTAGTTGATGGAATTAGGGTAGATACACCCTATGCAGATTGGACTATAGAAGAACGTGACTTAGCACAATTAAATGCGAAATGTTTAAATAGTTTCTTTTGTGCTTTAAAATCTGAAGACTACATGCGAGTTTCTACTTGTAAAAGCGGTAAAGACATATGGGATAGACTTTGTATTACTTATGAAGGGACAAATGAGGTTAAGCAATCAAGACTCAATATCTTGTTACATGACTACGAATTATTTCGCATGAAACCTAATGAATCTATATCTGACATGTACACAAGATTCACTCAAATTGTCACCTCTTTGCATGCACTTGGTAGGGAATTAACTAATGCTGAAATGGTTAATAAGATTCTTCGTTGTTTACCTACTGCATACGATGCTAAAATTACTGCAATTACAGAGTCAAAAGATCTGAACATTTATTCTATTGACAATCTTCTTGGTTCACTCATTGCTTACGAGCAAGGAGTAAGTCAAAGAAAGATTGATGCAGGTGAACCAAGAAAGGACAAGAATATTGCACTAAATGTGGAAGAGTCAGAAAGTGAACACTCACAACCTGAGGATGAAGATGATATAGCACTGATGACTAGACAATTCAAAAGCTTTTTAAAGAGGAAGCAGAAGAGACGCCAGCAATGGAATAGAGGTAAGTATAACAGAAATGGCAAGGTTTCTAATGAAGTGATTTGTTATGAATGCAGGAAACCAGGTCATATAAAGACTGATTGTCCAAAACTCAAAGCCACTCCTAGCAAGGAGAAGGTAGAGGAGAAACCAATGGTAAAGAAGGGCAAGAAGAAGTTTCAAAAGGCTTTTTGGGCGGACTCAGCTTCAGACTCATCTGAGACTGAAAAAGAAGAAGAAGTCACCAACCTTTGCTTGATGGCAGATAAAGCTGAACAATCAGATCAAGAAGAGGTATGTGATTTAACCTATAATGAATTGTTTGAAGTTTCTGAACACATGCATGATGCATATAGGAAAACGAAAAAGATGCATGCTAGTTTAGTTTTAGAATTGGAAGAGCTTAATAAGGAACACGAAATCCTTAGGAAAGATCATGCTTTAATTGATAGCAACCACATGAAACTACTTGATGAATATGATGACTTGAATAAAAATTTTGAGAATTTAAAATCATCCTATGCTGAACTTGAAAAAGAATTTGAGAAATTTAAGGATGAATCTGAGCACAAGACATATAGAGTCAATTATACAAATCGAATCTTGGAGGAAATGAATTCATTTTACAAACTTACTATAAGAGCTCTCGAGGATAATAGGAACCCCCCTAAACTTGAAGATTTTACAAATCCTAATATTATCCTAAATTCATGAAATCCCTTAGAAGACAATCATATGAGAGAAAACATAGGAATATTTTTCCTAATGTTAAATGTAACAATTGTGGATTTTTGGGACATATATCTCACACCTGCACTTTAAAGATGAAACCTAATTTGGTGTGGAGAACTAAGATGCATAAACCTAGACATATCACACATGCATCTGATTATAAATTTCATAAAGGTGAACCCAAACTAGTTTGGGTTCCCAGGTCTAACATTTGAGAATTTTGCAGGTATACTCTCACACAAGACCTCGTGAGAGTATATGGTACCTGGACAGCGGATGTTCTAAGCACATGACTGGAGATACTGCTCAATTCATAACGCTGGAAGCCAGGAGTGGAGGCAAGGTTACACTTGGAGATAATACCACAAAGAAAGTGGTTGGATCAGGTATGATTGGAAATTTGAAAAACTTTTTCATAGATAATGTTTTATTAGTTGAAGGCTTAAAACATAATTTGCTTAGCATAAGTCAGCTATGTGATAAGGGCTATAATGTAAAATTTTTACCTACTAGCTGCATAATTAGCCTAAATGGAAAATTGTTTTAAATGGAAAAAGGGTGAACAATGTCTACATGCTAGATTTAAATTGTATTCAATCTCCTACTGCTTTTTGTTTGAAAACTGTTTCTGATGAATCATGGCTTTGGCATAGGAGACTTTGTCATTCTAGTATGAAAAATCTTAGAAAAATTACCCAAAAGAATTTGGTGAGAGGAATACCTAAACTAGACTTTACTAAGGACCATCTGTGTGATGCATGTCAATTAGGAAAACAAGTGAAGTCCTCTTTTAAGTCCATTAAAGATCTTAGGACCAGTAAACCTTTAGAAATTCTACACATGGATCTTTTTGGACCAGTAAGCACTGTTAGTCTAGGAGGAAAGGTATATGGATTTGTTATAGTAGATGATTTTTCAAGATTCACCTGGGTTAAATTTCTTTTTCATAAGAGTGAATCATTTGAGGAATTCAGAAATTTTTCAACTTGGATACAAAGAAAACTAGGATGTGAAATAATTTCTATACAAAGTGATCATGGAGGAGAATTTGAAAATGAAAGATTTGAAGATTTCTGTAAAGAAAAGGGGATTGATCACAATTTTTCTGCACCTAGAACTCCTCAACAAAATGGAGTAGTTGAAAGAAAGAACAGAACATTAATAGAAGCCGCCCGAGCAATGTTAGCAGAATACTCTCTTCCTAGATATTTTTGGGCTGAGGCGGTTAGCACTGCATGCTATGTTCTGAATAGGGTGAATGTGAGATCAAATTTGAATAAAACACCCTATGAGTTGCTAAAAGGAGAACACCAAATTTGTCTCATTTGCATGTATTTGGTTGCAAGGTGTTCATACATAATAATGGAAAATCTGCCTTAGGAAAATTTGATCCAAAATCAGATGAAGGAATTTTTGTTGGATATTCAAGTGTTGGAAAATCTTATAGAGTATTCAACAAAAGAACTTTAGTCATTGAAGAAACCACACATGTTGTTTTTGATGAAAATGGAAACATGGAAGAGCCAAAAGTTGTTGAAGAAGAAATTGAAGAAAACTCCCAAAAGATTGATAGATTAAATTTGGAAGAAAATGTGGAAGAAAATTTAGAAAGAGAAGACCCTTTGCCTAGAGATTTGAGATTTTCTAAAAACCACCCAAAGGAATTAATCATAGGTGAACCAAGTGAGGGTGTTAGAACTAGGCGTGGATTAAACAAGGAAGTCAATCATTCAGCCTTTATTTCAACTGTTGAACCCACTAACATTGATCAAGCACTTTCAGATGAATTTTGGATATTGGCCATGCAAGAAGAGTTGAATCAATTTGTAAGAAATAAAGTTTGGGAACTAACTACAAGGCCAAAAGATCAAAGTGTTGTTGGAACCAAGTGGGTGTTCAAAAATAAAATGAATGACTCAGGAGTAGTCATTAGAAATAAGGCTAGATTAGTAGCTAAGGGGTATAATCAAATTGAAGGAATTGATTTTGAGGAAACTTTTGCCCCTGTAGCTAGACTTGAAGCAATTAGGGTTTTACTAGCCTTTGCCTGTTTTAAAGGTTTTAAATTGTTTCAAATGGATGTCAAAAGTGCCTTTTTAAATGGAGTAATTGAAGAAGATGTTTTTGTAGAACAACCTCCAGGTTTTGAAAATTCTAAATTTCCAAATCATGTTTTCAAATTAAAAAAGGCATTATATGGATTGAAACAGGCACCTAGGGCTTGGTATGAGAGGTTAAGCACCTTCCTACTTGAAAGATCTTTTGAAAAAGGAAGTGTGGATACAACTCTCTTTTTAAGGAAAATTGGAAAGGATATACTTATTGTTCAAATTTATGTGGATGACATCATCTTTGGATCTTCAAATAAACATCTTTGTGATGATTTTTCTAAAACAATGAGTAGTGAATTTGAAATGAGTCTAATGGGAGATTTAAATTACTTTCTAGGATTTAGCATTAAGCAACTTGAGGAAGGTACTTTTCTTAGTCAAACCAAATATATTAAGGACATCCTCAAAAAATATGAAATGGACAATGCTAAACCTGTTAGTACACCAATGAGTTCTTCAGTTCAGTTGGATAAAGACCTTAAGGGAAAATCTGTTGATCAAAAGAAATTTAGAGGGATAATTGGATCTTTACTTTACTTGACTGCTAGCCGACCAGATATTATGTTTAGTGTTTGCTTATGTGCTAGATTTCAATCAGATCCAAAAGAATCACATTTGACAGCAGTGAAAAGGATTTTAAGATATCTACTAGGAACTCAAAACTTAGGAATTTGGTATCCTAAGTTTAGCTCTTCATTTGAAATTATTGGTTACTCAGATTCTGACTTTGCAGGCTGTAGAGTGGATAGGAAAAGCACTTCTGGAACATGTCAATTCATTGGAAATTCATTAGTTTCATGGTCTAGTAGAAAACAAAATTCAGTGGCACTATCTACTGCAGAAGCAGAATACATTGCATTAGGAAGTTGTGTGGCACAAGTACTTTGGTTAAAACAACAGTTGATTGACTTGGGATTAACTATAGGCACTATTCCAATTTATTGTGACAATACTAGTGCAATTTGCATTTCCAAAAATCCTATTCAACATTCTAGAACCAAACACATTGATATAAGGCATCATTTCATAAGGGATCATGTATCCAAAGGAGAAATTGAACTCATACATGTTTCAACTGAAAATCAACTTGCAGACATTTTTACAAAACCTTTAGCCTTTGATACCTTCAGTACTTTAAGAACAAGGCTTGGTGTTATTGATTTGAATGCTTAACCAAAATGTCTTTGCAACATTGATACTTGTTGTGTTTTGTTTTTGTGATTTTGTGAATTTTGTGTGTTTTTGTGTATGAATTGTTTTTGGATTTATGATTTTTGTCTTATGTTTTCTGTGTTGTTGATTGTTTTTGTTGATTTTGTTAATTTAAAAAATTTAAAATCAAAAAAATTTTTTTTGGAGGAAATCGTCCAGGACGAAATATTTTCGTACGGGACGATGTGTTAAGAAACAGTTTGCGCGAATTTAAACCGTTTTGAGAGCAGTTTTTTATTGGATCGTCTGTACGATCTGTGATCGTCCAGTACGAATTTTTTCTTTTTCTCAAACGTCGGGACGATTGAATGCAGCGGTTGAGTGGATAAGACAGTTTTTAATACGAACTTCGTCTGTACGAAATTTTTTTTCGTATGTACGAACATGTGTCGATTCATTGTAGGGGACGGTTTTCAAGAGTCATTAAAACGAATCGCTTTTCGATCGTCTGTACGAAATTTTTTCGTATGTACGATCGGTCAAGTCAAAAAGCCTGTACGAAGGGACGCATCGTAAGTTGTGTTGAATACGAAAAGCCGTTACATTTTGGACGAATTGGATCGTCTTTACGAAATGACTTCGTCCAGACGAACGATAATTTTTCGTCCAGGACGAATATTTTCGTCCAGGACGAACGTATCGTTTTTCTTTAAATATGAGGCTTTCAAACTTGACAATCACACTTTCAAACATCTTTTTCAATCCCTTTCTACATCAAATCAACTATGGCCTCCTCTAGCAAAAGACAAAAAGTTTTGGTGAAGAAACCTAACAGGAATGCCCCAGACAACTTCCTTTCCAAAGCAAATGAGGAATCTTTTCCTCGTTTTGCATCTGCAAAAATCACTCCGTCTCGCATTCTTATCCAAACGGAGTTGAAATTTCGGGTATTACACCTCTTCGCCTCAACCCAATTTCATTTCATTCTTTCTCTTGTCCACCTCTACAATAAGCAAACCTACCATTACTTCCTAGCCAACATGAGTTTCAATTCTGACCACTCTATCATTAGTTCTTTTGTTTTTAAGAAAAAAGTTGAGATCACCAAGCACGACCTTGGTGCATTTTTAAACTTAAGAACTGAAGGATATAGAGCCCACACCCTAGCATCAGACAACACCTTCCATTGGTATGAAATCAATAGGGTAATTAGAGAAAATGCAATTGACAATCATGTTGCTAGAGTGGCCGGTATGACCCAAGATGCCCGAATCATCCAGCATATCCTTAGATCCTCAATTATTCCTAAAGCTGGTGATAGGATTAACATTACTCCTCTCCTCTCTTGTCTAACTTTTTTAATCATGAAAAGACAACCTATTGATGAAGCCCAACTCATCCTAGATCATATCTATGGGCTTTCAGAAATAGGACATCCTGATCAGAAGAGGAAGAAGAACATTTCTTTAGGGCACTTGATTACTTATTTTGGAGAAGAAGTACAATATAGTGCATCCTGATGAGGAATATGAAGAGCCAGTTTACTACAACGATGCATCATTCAGACTGCTCTTCAAGGAGGAAAAAGAAAAAGAAAAAGCACATGGCAGTGCTTCAGAAGAAGAAGAAGAAGGAGTGCAAGCTTCTGCTTCTCAATCAGATTACCAGAATCTGATTGAGAGATTTGATAGACTAGAGACTCACATTGATCAAAGGTTTGATCAATTTGATGCTCATCTTACGCAGCAGCAACATGACATTGGTAATATTAGAGATGAAGTTCATGAAATAAATACCAATGTAATGTTGATGGCCTCCTACTTCAACCTCTTTGGCGGCATTCCTCCTCCTCCTCCTCCAGAACAGTAGAAGTTTTTTTTTTATGTGTGTCTGTTGTATTTTTTGTTTTGTTGTTTTGTTTTTTATCTTATATGTGTTATTGTAATTGTTGTTATGTTTTTTTTTGTTCAATGTTTTTTTTTGTAATTTTTTTTAATCAATGAAAGTTTGTTTGTCTTAGATTTGTTTTGAAATGTGGCTAATCTTTATGAATTTCATTAATATTGTTTTTAATCTACATTGTGCTTAAATTCGATTGTAATGTGAGATTATCTATATTAGAAAATCTAGACTTTCTAAATTTATAATTTGTTTATAACTTGTTGTATTTAGAATTTTTAAATTCATGTCTATTCATTTAGACTACATAAAATTTAATATTGTTATTGCAATTTTGATGTTATCTTATTTTGTATTTCTATGCTCAAATGATATTTATGCACCTAGAAATATTTGAAATGTTAGATTATAGATTTTGGAAAGAATTGGTCAAAATACTCTTGAAAATTGTACAAATGTACAAAAATCAAAAGGGATTCGCAAAAATTTGCAAAGTGAAAAAGAGGCACAAAATAAGCCCAACCAAAGAACAAATGCACAAAAATGTGCTCCAAAACTTTGAAAAGATGTGCAAAGCACCACATGAGGTAATTCTCTTCTTTCCAAATTCGTTTAATCTCTTAATTCAAGTTGATCTAATGTTCATTTATATTCTATTGAACTTTGAAATATAGAATTTTTTTTACATCTCACTTGTAATGATTTTCAATAATCAAAATGTCTAAATTGAATCATGTCTTTGATAAATTCTTCTTACTTACAATGTTATATCATTTCATAAATTTTATGAATTTCTATGATTGACCTAATATCTTTAGTTTAAAATTGCATACCCTATGTCAAATCACAATTTAGATTAAATTTTAACAATGAATTTCATATTATTATTTACATTTCTTGTCTTTTTCTTCTTCACTTTTTGTTGCTGTCAAAAAGGGGGAGAAATTATTATGTTTGTGTTTGTGTTTTTGTGGTTTGTATTTTCTGTGTTAAAAATTTTTGAAAAACAAAAATATTGTTCTTTAATGCCTCCTTATTTTAATGTACTCATAAATTCAGGGAGAGTTTAGGAGATAAGAGATATTGTTTTAACTTGAAATCATACTAATAATAATTGTTTTGCCATCATCAAAAAGGGGGAGATTGTTTGAATAGTTGCTATTTGAATGAGTTATATTTGTGCAACTTATGTAGTTTTGATGATTCCAAACATTATTGTTCAGATGTATAGTTATCTCCTAACAATTTTAGAAGATTTGCACTTGCTCTTGTGTGTACTAACATTTCAGGAAAATCAGACTCCAGACTACGAAAACTTCAAATCAAATTCAACATATGATATTTTATTTATTTGAAGTTTGTCTTTTCTTTGAATTAATTTTGAAAGGGAGTGATTGTAATTGAGTGAATAAAATCTCACACACAAAAATTAGGAGATCATGAAATTCTATACTGATCGTACAGGACGATATTTATCGTACTGGACGATCTGTTAGTTATCTCCTATAGAGCACTTGGAACGAATAGGAACTTGCTTTGAAAAATTTTTCTAAGTCCTATTCGTCCAGGACGAATTTTAATATCGTCCCGGACGATGGGTTCTTTGTAAACATTTCGTCCAGACGAATTTTACCATCGTACTGGGCGACCAGTCCTCTGGAAAATTTTCGTACAGACGAAAATAAATATCGTACCGGACGAACAGCTCTCTGGAAAATTTTCGTCCAGACGAAACCAAATTATCGTCCCCGGCGATTGGCTCTCTGGAAAATTTTCGTCCAGACGATATAAATAATCGTCCAGGACGATCGGCTCTCTGGAAAATTTTCGTCCAGACGAACATATTTTCGTCCAAACGATAAACCGACTTAGGACAGTTTTCAGCAATTTCTAGAACCGACCTTGTAATAACCGTTCGTACTGGACGAACCTAGTTCGTACAGGACGATCAGCTGTACGAAGTCATTTCGTACACATATACAAATTGGGTCGTTTCAGATCGTTTAAGTAAAATCGTCCAGGACGATCCAGGATCGTACGGGACGATCCACTGCGTACAGAATTGGAAATTTGCAGTTTTTGGGCGGTTTTTCTTGTCTTTTGTATAAATAGTCCAAATTAGACTGCCACCCAATCTTTTTGTCATTTGATCTTCGTGCCTATTTAGAGAATAGCCAAGGAGAGAGTGGAAGAGAGCTTTCAAAGGAGGATTCCTACCATTGGAGCGAGAAGGCTTCACTTGGATTGCAAAGGTAAGAATCTCTACTTGTGAAATTGGATTTCTTCACTCTTTTCTTTCTTCCTTCTAGATTCTTGTGAGAAGATCATTCAAGAAGGTCCGGTTCCATGCCGACACTTGGAGAGTGTGAAAAGGACGAGGGTTCTCTGCCTACACTAGGAGAGTGTAAAAGGAAGAAGGTTCTCTGCCTACACTTAGAGAGTGTGAACAGCCGTAGGGTTCTCTGCCCACACTAGGAGAGTGTGAAAGGACGACGGTTCTCTGCCCACACTAGGAGAGTGTAAAAGGATGACGGTTCTCTGCCAGTACTGTGGATTGTGTAAAAGGACGACGGTTCTCTGCTGCACCGGGTAGTGGTGAAAAGAGGGTTTTGTACAGGCTTCTCCGCCTTGCTGTGGGTGCTAAAGGAGAGTCACTTTGTGGTATTAGTGCAATACTCAGAGGGTGCCTCTGAGGAGTGGATGTAGGTCTGGTTATAGACCGAACCACTATAAATCTGGTGTCATTTACTTTATTGCTTTTACGTTTCCGCATTTTAAATTTCAGTTTTAACAACTCTGTGGTTGAAAAACATTTTTCTACAAACTTTAAAAGAAAATTTTATTTCGGTTCAACTTTAATTTTAAGAGGGTTTAAAATTTTTAAAACTACCAATTCACCCCCCTCTTGGTAGCCGTGGGACATTTACTTAGGCTTAACAACCTAATTACTAGACTCAACACTTCTGATTGGGATTTGTTAAACTTCTTGATCTCTTGGAACTTTAAAAGTTTAATTTTTGAAAAGAATTCTCATATGATGCCTCCATAAAACAAAAAAAATTAGAAAATTTAAAATCCAAAAATATTCGGTGTTTGGTTTTTCATTGTGTTGTTTTTATTTTTCTGCGTCTTTGACTGTTTTTTCTTTTGTTTTATTTTTGAGGGTCTTGATCATCACCATTCTTCTCTTGATTTCAATTTCTAGTCACATCGGCCTGGCCGATCATTTTATCGTCCCGGACAATGTGACAAATTTTCTTCAAAAAAACCATCTGCTGAACTTTTCTATGCTTAATATTACTCTTCGTCCTGGATGATCATATAACATCCTGGACGATTTGATCGAACTCATGGTGATAGTCCTGGCAGATAGTATATTTGTCTGGCCGATGCATTTTATCTGCATCATCCTGGCCGATACACTGGATCATCCTGGACGATCCATGTGTCAACACGTTTGATTTTTAAATTCGGCCCCGGACGATCTATTACTGTATCCAGAATCATCAATCATGTCCACATCTCTTACCCGGTAATGGATCTTTTTGCTCACACCTCCCGTTGCTTCATTTTGCCTCTTGCCTTCCCTTTCAATTCAGAATTTTTTCGAGAATTTTTTGCAAACCTTCGCATCAACTCTACCTTCATAGCCCTGACCTCCTATGTGAATCGACGCCCTGTCAAAATCACATATCAGGATTGTGTTGATCTTTTACAGCTATCCACCACCGGGGATAAGCTGCACATAATCGCCTCTGACCCTGATCTTGACTGGTCCACAGCGAATCACTTTCTTCGCCAGATCAATGTACTTTACCATGTTGGAGAGACTAGCTCTTTAGTTAGAGATGCTAGGACAATCCAACATGTCCTTCGTACCTCAGTCATTCCAAAAGCCAGTGATCGGGTCCACATCACCCCTCTACTTTCCCTCACTACTTTCTACATCATGGCTCATAGGGAATTTAATACTGCGGACCTAATTTTTTGATACATTGATCACTTAACCACAATTCGCGATCCAGGCCACAAAAGAAAACCAAATCTAACCTTAGGACACATCATAGCCTATGTTCTTGAAACCAAATACCAACTTCAGTATCCTATTCCACCAAACCTTCCAACTCCCTTCTACTCAAACAATTCCTTCAGCACCCTTCACAGTACTCGTCTCCACCCTGAGGAACCTCGGGGGGCTAGAGAGGAGGAGGCACCCGCTCCAGCTGTAACATCAAATCTGCTCCAGGATCGTCCAGGCCGATCTGGATCATCCCGGGACGATTAGTTCAGAAATTGTTCCAGATTTTGTACAGAAGTTCCATGAAACTTTTCCTGTAGGTATCGTCCGGGCCAATCTGGGATCGTCCCGGGACGATCAGTGTATGGGTACAAGTCAGAGAATAAGGGATTTTTTCGTCCAAGGAAATTCAGCATCGTCCTGAGAAATCGTCCAAGGACGATTTGATTTGTTCTGATCGGCCAGGATGATCGTGCGATCGGCCGGGCCGATCTGAAGTAAATATAAGGGAAATCAGTCATTTTGAAGAGAGAGAAAATCATAAAATAAAATATCTGATTTCTGAGGAGAGAGAAAGTCGAGAAGAAAAGTGGAAAAGCTGATTTTCGGGCGATGCCGGTCTGTTTTCGTCTGACGAGATTGTTCGAGAAAGTGTTGTACGCAAGGTAAGGCACATTCTGCCTTTCTCAATTTTCAGAACGGTGAAGTTTGAACGACTTTTCTGTCCGGATTTCGTTTTTGTTAGCGAATTTTGTCCGTATTTTCCGATTGGTTCAGTGTTTACCGCGTAACTTTTGATATGTTTCTGAGGTGCCGAGTGTGCACATTTTGATTATTTTCTCGAGAATTTTGATCGGGTAATTTTGATTCTGCGGTATTTTCTTTCGACTGCAATTTTTGACGATGTCTAAAAATATTGTGACAGTAGAACAAAAGTCTTATATTATTGCTGTGAATGTTCTGTGGTAATTTGGTAAAATTCTGATTCTGACAATTTAGTGTAAATTTCGAATACTGCCGTTACGCTGCCGGATTTTCGTACGATTTTTGAAATTATTCGGATTTGTTCTGAAATGAATTGATATGATTGTTGTTGCAAATCTATTTTTCATGTCTTATGTTTTGATGATTGACAAACACTGCTTTTCTTGGATAGCTTGTTGCTTCTAACTT
This sequence comes from Dendrobium huoshanense, assembly GCA_016618105.1. Taxonomy (NCBI): domain Eukaryota; kingdom Viridiplantae; phylum Streptophyta; class Magnoliopsida; order Asparagales; family Orchidaceae; genus Dendrobium; species Dendrobium huoshanense. The sequence goes on along the minus strand of CM028357.1, from coordinate 4,567,405 downwards.
TTCAGGAATCGACGATCGGACAATCAAAAAGGAGCCAAGTTCAGGAATGCGTAGGGTTAGGGTTGAGTCAGTCTGTACTTTTGTTTTTATCTTTTGAGTCCACTTGTAATAGCTAAAAAGACTGATACTTTGTAACCCTTCACACACACACTTGAGAGAATTAGAAATTCTGTTTTTACTCATATCGGCCAGGCCGATATCTTTTATCGGCCTGGACGATCAGCTTAAAACAGAAAGTCTAATTAAGGATTCTTGATTAAGGCAGCCAACGTTAACCGATCGTCCTGGACGATACGTGTATCGGCCAGGACGATAAGCTCAAAACAGAAAGAAGTAGCCGCCATAGACAAGTATGGTATAGCATATCTTTAAATTATCGGCCAGGACGATCCTCGGATCGGCCTGGACGATATTAACAGATTATGCCATAATTGTTCAGGAAATCAAGGAAGTAATTAAGGATGATTGATACGATCATATCGTCCTGGACGATCGCAAGATCGGCCAGGACGATCTAGTCAAAACCTTAAGTTACTTCAGGACGATCAGTATCGGCCAGGCCATATTCAGGGCTATTGTCAGGACGATTTTCCTCTGATTTGAACTAATCGGCCAGGACGATCGTAAGATCGGCCTGGACGATCAAGCTATTTTTCAATCGTCCTGTTTTCCATTCAGGGCTATGCTCTGGCCGATCTTCATTAATTTGTACTGATCGGCCAGGCCGATGTCCATATCGGCCTGGACGATAAAGTCGGCAACTTGCAATTAATGAGCTCTTGTGAAGCTCTTCTATTTAAAGAGCTCTTGTTCAACGTTTTTCAAGACCTTTGGCTGCTGCCTTGACCTGAGAAGACCTTGAGGAGAGAAAGAGAGAGAGAAGAGAGAGAGAGGATCTTGTGAGGGGGAGCTTGTGAGGGGTTTCACAAGGGTTGCTTCAAGGATCTCTCTGCGTCGTCTTCGTCTAGAGTTTCTCGTCCGTGGAAGGGTCGGTAGAGGTAAGGAGTTGTGCCGTTGGTTCTGGTTCTCTGCCGGCTTCAGGAGGAAGCAAAAGGAGATAGGTTCTCTGCCTTGCCGGGGTGGCAAAAAGGAGGTTCTTGTGAGGGTTTCTCCACCTAGCCGAGGGGGGCTAAAGGAGAGTCACTTTTTGTGTAGTGCAATACTTGGAGGGTGCCTCCAAGGAGTGGACGTAGGTCGAGTCGACCGAACCACTATAAATCTCTGTGTTTCTTTTCTTGCTTCCGCACGTTTAATTCCGCATTATTTTCGTGGTGTGATTTGGTTTTATGTTACTTTATTTCTTTGTTTAAAAACGAAGTTTTTAAAATACCAATTCACCCCCCCTCTTGGTTAGTTTGGGACTAAGTTCATAGGGCTTAACATCCCATCGAACTTTCAAGTGGTATCAGAGCTTGTTTCGAAAATTAAAGTTTAAAAACTTTTTGAATTTGATCCATGTCTAACTTTGGGAATCGCAACACTACGGAAGGGTATTCTATTACCCGACCTCCTCTGTTCGATAACCTACCTTTTGATTTCTGGAAAACTCGCATGTCAACTTTTTTACAATCTACTGATTATCGCATGTGGATGCTTATTCAAGAAGGTTATTCTCCACCTTCTCGTGAAATTAATGGTTTTAAAACGGAAGTTGCTTTTACCGAATGGACTTTTGATGAACGAGATTTAGCTCAACTAAATGCTAAATGTTTGAACTGCTTTTTCTGTGCTTTAAAATCTGAGGATTACATGCGTGTTTCAACTTGCAAAACTGGAAAAGAAATTTGGGATAAATTGTGCATTACTTATGAAGGCACTAATGAAGTTAAACAATCCCGTTTAAATATTCTCTTGCATGACTACGAACTTTTTCGTATGAAACCTCATGAATCAATTTCTGACATGTACACTAGGTTTACTCAGATTGCTACCTCATTGCATGCACTAGGAAAAGAACTTTCAAACTATGAAAAAGTTAACAAGATTTTGAGATGCTTGCCTTCGTCCTATGATGCAAAAATTACTGCAATTACTGAATCTAAAGATTTAAACACCTATTCTATTGATAACTTGCTTGGCTCACTCATTGCTTACGAGCAAGGGGTGAATCAAAGAAATCTTGATGTAGGTGAAAAGAAAAAAGAGAAAACCATTGCATTGAAGGCACACAAATCGGATTCTGAATCTTCCGGGTCTGAAAGCGATGGAGTTGCCTTCATCACAAGGCAATTCAAAAGCTTTCTAAGGAAGAAACAAAAGCATCATCAAAGTTGGAGAAAAGGTAAGGATCATAAACATACTAAAGGATCTTCTGATGTTGTTTGTTTTGAATGCAGGAAACCTGGACATGTAAGAGCCGATTGTCCTACACTTCAAGATCATTCAAGCAAAGAAAAGGAAAAAGGTGAGGAAAAAGCTAAGTCTAGGAAGGACAAGAAGAAAATCCAAAGAGGCTTCTGGGCAGAATCTGGCACTGATTCCTCTGAGACTGAACCAGAGGAAGAAACAACAAACTTGTGTTTCATGGGAGAAAACCAAAGTGATGAGGAAGAGGTATGTAGACCAACCTATGATGAATTATTTGAAATTTGTGAAAAAATCCATGCATCATATAGGAAATTAAAGAAAACTCATGCTAGCCTAAAATTAGAACATTCAAATCTACAAAAAGAGCATGAAGTTTTTCTCAAAGATCATGCAACGATTGATTCAAATCACATGGCTCTCCTTGATGAATTTGATGAATTAAACAAGAAGCATTTGGAATTAATTGATAAAAGCAATGCATTAAAAGCTTCACACACCTCACTTAATGATGATCTTAAAAAATCTAAAGAGATTGAGAAAAATTTGAGGATTGAGAATGATACATTGAAAAGAACTAACTTGAGAATTCAAAATGATTTGGATACATGTAAGAAAGCTAGGATGACACCAACTCTTAATCAAAGGCCAAAACCTAGGAAGAGGCATCTCTACTCAAATCATTTAAGAAAACCTTTTCCTGGAGTTCAATGTTTTACTTGTGGCATGTTAGGACACATCTCACACACTTGCACAGTTCACCGTAGTACACATTGGGTGTGGAGACCTAAGATGCATGATTCAATACATACCACATCTGCATTGCACTCTATATTTCCTAAGAAGGAGCCCAAATCTGTTTGGGTTCCTAAAACTGACTGTTGTTGAGTCTTGCAGGATTGCTCTCACCAAAGACCTCGTGGGAGCATAGGATAACTGAACATAAGGAGGCTTGCAGCTCAATTGCTAAAATCCGTTGTTTTATCACTTGCTTGAAATCGTTAGTTTTTGTGTGTGACTTTTATTTTTAGTTTTTGTGTTGACTTTGTTGTTGTCTTTAGTTTGCTTATTGTTTGTTTTTGTTTTTATTTTTGGTCCTTATTTTTGGCTTCCGTATGATAAAAACTTTTCAAGCTTTTAAAAATTGGAGTTTTTTTTGGGAGATAGGGTTTAGCTTTTTTAAATTAGCTAAAGAGAGTAAACTATTGATGTTTTCCCTTCTTCTGACCTTGTTTAGTGGCATGATTTTTCTTTTATAAAACAAAAAGTCTAAACTCAGTTTAACCAATGGTTTTTTAAGATATCGTTCTAATCTTGCTACATTAAATCATCTTATGCATAATAGTCAAAATTCTTTGATATCATTCAAGCTTTTGAAATCTTACCATTGCAGTCATCACGTGATTTTGATTTTGTGTTGTGAATTGTTCTTCCCTATGTTAGAGAGAGAGCCCCTATTCTCTAATATTTGGAGGATATACTCACAACTAAGTATTTTTCTTTAAGGGTATATTAAAGAGTTATTAGCTTGCAAAAGACAAAAAGGAAAGAGGCCAATGAAGCCAAATTGAAAAGAAAAATACACAAAAGTGTATCAAAAATCAAAAGATGCTCAAAGAGCCAATAAAAGTAAAAAGAGGCATAAAATTAGCCCACTAATTGCAAGCTATGATCTCTTTGGTAAAACTCTTAAAACTTAGAAAACTCATTGATTATGTGATACATTCAAAGATTTGATTTCAAATTTCATGATTGAGAAAAACTATTTTGGTTTATTATTTATAAGATACTTTAGTTGTTAACAAGTCTTGATTGATCTCTTAAAACCTCTTGTGTTATTCCAAGTTAGGACTCTGTTGTTTTTAAGAGATTTTTTGTACCCTGAAGAATGTCCGATCTAGGGTTAATAGAATCAGTTTTTCAATCTTCTTCTAATTTGGATTTTGTTAAACCTCTTGATCTCCTAGAAACTTCAAAAAATTTAAATTCAAGAAAAGAATTCTCATATGATGCCTTCATAAAACAAAAAAAAAAAATAGAAAAATTAAAATCCAAAAATATTCGGTGTTTGTTTTATTTTTATTTTTTGTGTGTCTTTGACTGTCTTTTCTTTTGTTTTATTTTTGAGGGTCTTGATCATCACCATTCCTTTCTTAATTTCAATTTCAAGTCACATCGGCCTGGCCGATATTTTTATCGTCCTGGCCGATAGGACAAATTCTTTCCAAAATCCATCTGCTGACCTTTTTCTGTGCTTACTGAAATTCATCGTCCTGGCCGATACATCATCGTCCTGGACGATTTGATCAAACTCTTGGTGATAGTCCTGGCCGATAGTTTATTTGTCTGGCCGATGCATTCTATGTGCATCGTCCTGGCCGATACACTGGACCGTCCCGGACGATCCACGTGTCAGTACGTTTTGAACTTTAAATTCGGCCCCGGACGATCCATTATTGGACCATCGGCCGGGCCGATCCACTGTTCGTCCTGGACGATACACGTGGCAAGCATTTAAAACGTTTTAACTTCGGCCGGTACGATCAATTATTGTGCATCGTCCTGGACGATACACCTCATCGGCCCGGACGATCTGCTTTTTCAACGGTCGTCCGGACTGACTCCTCGGGCCGATAGCCTGTGTCTAATCGGCCTGGCCGATATCTGATCGGCCCGGACGATTGGACCGCCTTTTTGACCAATCGGCCTGTACGTAATAATTGACACATATCGGCCTGGACGATTTCGCGATCGGCCAGGACGATATGGACGATTCTTTAAATATAGGCCGATCCAGCCATGTTTTCTCACAACTCATCCTTTCTCCTTTGATTTTCTGCTTAAAGTTCTCTCATATGGCTGGTGGGAAGCGCGTCCGGCAGACCTCTGGAAGTTCCTCGAGGGCAAGGGTTGACCCTCGGTTCCGTGAAGCAGAAGATGAAGCTGCTTATCATCGCTATAAGGAATGTGGAATTACTGTTTCAAGAATTATCAATCCGACCCACATTTCCTACCCGGTAATGGATCTCTTTGCCCACACTTCTCTTTGCTTTATCCTATCCCTTATTTTTCCTTTCAATTCTGAGTTCCTGTTAGAATTCTTTGCAAACCTCCGCATAAACTCTACCTTCACAGCCCTGTCCTCCTATGTGAATCGACGCCCTGTCGAAATCACATATCAGGACTGTGTTGAACTTTTACAGCTATCCACCACCGGAGATAAGCTGCACCTTATTGCCCCTGACCCTGATTTTGACTGGTCCACGGCAAACCACTTTCTTCGCCAGACCAATGCCCGTTACCATGTTGGAGAGACTAGCTCTCTAGTCAGAGATGCTAGGACAATCCAACATGTCCTTCGCACCTCTGTCATTCCAAAAGCCGGCGACCGTGTCCACATTACCCCTTTACTTTCCCTCACTACCTTCTACATCATGGCACATAGGGAATTTAACACTGCAGATCTATTTTTTCGTTACATTGATCACCTCACAACAATTCGCGACCCAGGCCACAGAAGAAAGCCAAATCTAGCCTTAGGACATATCATAGCCTATGTTCTTGAGACCAAATACCAAATTCAATATCCCAATCCACCAGATTTCCCAACTCTCTTCTACTCGAACAATTCTTTCAGCACCCTTCACAGCACTCGTCTCCACCCGGACGAACCACGGGAGGCTAGAGAGGAGGAGGCTCCCGCTCCAGCTCCCTTTCCTGACCCTGTCCCTCTCCACCAACATTCACCGGTAGAACAGCTGATTGCAAGATTTGATCGTTGGGAGACCAGGTTTGATGCATATGTTGCTGCCCAAGAGCAGCAACACTCTGAGGACATCGCCTGGTTCAATGCTCAGTTTACTACCCTTGCCAGCTACTTTCAGCAGCCACCTCCACCTCCTCCATCTGATGATCAGGATCCCTCGTTCTTTTAGTTTGTGCTTTATTGTTTCTTGTCTTTTTGTAGTAGTCTCTCGTGATGTTTGTTGTTCTTTTTTACTGTTTTCGGACTCTCTTTTTGTGATGACAAAAAGGGGGAGTAGGATAGGATGTGTGGTTTGTAACCTTTGTTCTTTTTTAATGAATCTTTAATTTTCCTACTTGTGTTTTGTCATCATCAAAAAGGGGGAGATTGTTGCAAATCTATTTTTCATGTCTTATATTTTGATGATTGACAAACACTGCTTTTCTTGGATAGCTTGTTGCTTCTAACTTTTCAGGAATCGACGATCGGACAATCAAAAAGGAGCCAAGTTCAGGAATGCGTAGGGTTAGGGTTGAGTCAGTCTGTACTTTTGTTTTTATCTTTTGAGTCCACTTGTAATAGCTAAAAAGACTGATACTTTGTAACCCTTCACACACACACTTGAGAGAATTAGAAATTCTGTTTTTACTCATATCGGCCAGGCCGATATCTTTTATCGGCCTGGACGATCAGCTTAAAACAGAAAGTCTAATTAAGGATTCTTGATTAAGGCAGCCAACGTTAACCGATCGTCCTGGACGATACGTGTATCGGCCAGGACGATAAGCTCAAAACAGAAAGAAGTAGCCGCCATAGACAAGTATGGTATAGCATATCTTTAAATTATCGGCCAGGACGATCCTCGGATCGGCCTGGACGATATTAACAGATTATGCCATAATTGTTCAGGAAATCAAGGAAGTAATTAAGGATGATTGATACGATCATATCGTCCTGGACGATCGCAAGATCGGCCAGGACGATCTAGTCAAAACCTTAAGTTACTTCAGGACGATCAGTATCGGCCAGGCCATATTCAGGGCTATTGTCAGGACGATTTTCCTCTGATTTGAACTAATCGGCCAGGACGATCGTAAGATCGGCCTGGACGATCAAGCTATTTTTCAATCGTCCTGTTTTCCATTCAGGGCTATGCTCTGGCCGATCTTCATTAATTTGTACTGATCGGCCAGGCCGATGTCCATATCGGCCTGGACGATAAAGTCGGCAACTTGCAATTAATGAGCTCTTGTGAAGCTCTTCTATTTAAAGAGCTCTTGTTCAACGTTTTTCAAGACCTTTGGCTGCTGCCTTGACCTGAGAAGACCTTGAGGAGAGAAAGAGAGAGAGAAGAGAGAGAGAGGATCTTGTGAGGGGGAGCTTGTGAGGGGTTTCACAAGGGTTGCTTCAAGGATCTCTCTGCGTCGTCTTCATCTAGAGTTTCTCGTCCGTGGAAGGGTCGGTAGAGGTAAGGAGTTGTGCCGTTGGTTCTGGTTCTCTGCCGGCTTCAGGAGGAAGCAAAAGGAGATAGGTTCTCTGCCTTGCCGGGGTGGCAAAAAGGAGGTTCTTGTGAGGGTTTCTCCACCTAGCCGAGGGGGGCTAAAGGAGAGTCACTTTTTGTGTAGTGCAATACTTGGAGGGTGCCTCCAAGGAGTGGACGTAGGTCGAGTCGACCGAACCACTATAAATCTCTGTGTTTCTTTTCTTGCTTCCGCACGTTTAATTCCGCATTATTTTCGTGGTGTGATTTGGTTTTATGTTACTTTATTTCTTTGTTTAAAAACGAAGTTTTTAAAATACCAATTCACCCCCCCTCTTGGTTAGTTTGGGACTAAGTTCATAGGGCTTAACATCCCATCGAACTTTCAATTGTGTGCTATAAAAAGGGAGTTATAAGAGGTCAGGATCCTGTGAGATCCTGTCTGTGTCAGGGAAAATCTGAAATGAGCTCTAAAATATGTTTCTGAATACAAGTTCCGGATCCGATGATAAGTTCTGTTCCGGTGCTATAAGCACATCTGTTTTGGTGCCATGAGCAAAAAGGGAGGCATAAGGGGCCAGAATCCGAGAGATTCTGTCAGTGTCTGGGAAGGGAGGCATAAGGGACCATAATCCGTTGAGATTCTGTCAGTGTCAGGGAATCTGTTCTGTCTTTTGATCTGTTATGAAATGATATGATTTTCAATTTTTGTATGATATAGTTCGATCTAATTTGTATGATTATGTTCTGATATGAATGCTGATCTGATATGATTTAATCTGATTTTTTATTTTGGTATGTTCTGTCACTTCTGATATGATGTATTTCTGTTCTGTTCTGATTTGATCTGATCTATACGATTCTGATTCTGTTCTGATTTGATATACGATTCTGTTCTGATTTCTGTTCAGATTTTTGTCTAATGTGTTTGATGTGGACTCTGAGATTTTGATTGGAGGTTTGTTGTCTTGCTGAGCTGTTGTAGCTCATCCTTGTTTTCTGCGTGGTTTTTAGGTTTTGAGAAGGGGAAGGAAGTCCAGGAATAGAAGTTCAGAGTCTGATTCCGTATAGGTATTTTTTTGGACTTTTGATTTTTATACAGTCATGGCTTTTCTATTCTGTTATTCTTTCTGTCTAAAAGTCATAATCTGTATTTATATATGATTGTAATTTCTGATGAATGAAAAGATAGATGATATGTTTCGCTGCATTTGATGTTTCTAGTAGCTCTGTGTCTTTTTGTGTCTGTTTCTGTTTGGAAGAAAGTTCTGAAACAAATTCCAAAGCCAGATCCTGGAATCAGTTTGGTCAGTTTGAGTCTAGTCGCGACCCAATGCGAGCGGGATCCGTCCCGGTCGGGTTGGGTCGTGACAAGCTTTAGTGGTATCAGAGCAATGGTTTTGGAATTTGGAATTTGGAATTTGGATTGTATGACAGAGCTATAGGAAGTGATCTGAGTCTGTTTGGGGTAGTTTTGGTCTGTTAGGATTTTTATTATGTTGTTTTTGTGCTTAGTTTTCCGGATTTTCTGGATTTTCTGAATGGATCTGCCAGACCCTGATATGACAGACGGTCAGAGTGCCAGTCAGGCAGCACCAGTGGGTAGTACAGCCCCAGTGGTTGGTGTAGATACGCTTTCCCAGTTTGCTACTTTGGTTGCTCAGATGATGAGTGAGACTCACAGTAGAGCCTCTACTGTTCGATATGAGGATATTGATAGACATCTGCATATGTTTCTGAGATTGAAGCCACCGAGGTTTGAGGGCGCTGTTGAGCCCAGAGCAGCTGAGGAGGTTGGAAAAGACTTTTGACGGCATGCAGTGTCCGTCAGACAGGAAAGTACCGTTGGCAGTATTTTTGTTGGATGGGGAAGCTGAGCACTGGTGGGTATGCCAGCAGGAGGCAAAGTTTCAGGGCAGATTGAACTCTTTGATTACTTGGGAAGAGTTTACTGAGGCATTTCGAGATTGGTTTGTTCCCCCATCTGCCGTGCAGCAGATGCAGGAGAGTTTTCTAAGGCTGGTTCAGGGGAGCAAGACAGTGATGCAGTATGAGGCAGAGTTTACTGCCTTTGCCCGATATGCTCCGCAGTTGGTGAGTACTTCTGCTGCGAAGTGCTACTGATTTTTGAGGGGACTATGAGATAGTCTGAGGCAGCCCCTGGTACCCTTTCACATTTCTAATTTCTCTGAGCTTGTGGAGAGAGCTCGTCTGATAGAGAACGATCTGATAGCTACTCAGCAGCGGTGGACTATGAGTAGGAAGAGGTTTGGAGGTGAGTCGAGCAGTAGTTCCTCTGGCAAGAGGAGATTTATTTATGGTTCTGGAGACTCCAAGAGGAGTGGACAGTCAGGATTTTCTGGTACTGCTACCAGTACGACTAGTTCTGGATCTGTCAGTGGGGCACCTGTGTGCCAGAGTTGTGGACGACGGCATTTTGGCCAGTGCTACAGGATGACTGGTCAGTGCTTCAGATGTGGTCAGCCTGGACATCGGATAGTAGAGTGTCCACAGGCTGGATTTGATCGACGATCCGAGAGCTTTATTCGACCTGCCAGTTCAGCAGGGAGACCGAGGACTGTTCCTCCACGCCCTGTGACTGAGGGATCTTGTAGAGGTGGTGGTTTTAGTTCTGTACCACGGAGACCACCTACTGTTCAGAGGGAGCCGAGTAGTTCTATTGCTTCAGCTCCAGCTCCAGTTCAGCCACGAGTGTATAGTCTGAGTCAGCAGGAGGCTCGAGATGCTCAAAATGTGGTGACAGGTACGATTTACATTTCTGATCAGCCCTGTCGTGTTTTGTTTGATTCTGGAGCCAGTCACTCGTTTTTGTCCGAGCATTATTTTGATGCTTTGCATATGGATTCGATTTTACTTTCGGTTTCCCTTTCTGTGATTTTGCCGGCTGGAAGTAATTTGATTGCTCGGAAGTTTTGTGTTTGTGAGGCTGAGATTACTGACAAGAAGTGGAAAGCAAATTTGATTTTATTGCCGATTTCTTCGTATGATGTGATTTTGGGCATGGATTAGCTGAGTCTGTATGAGGCCCAGATTGACTGTTTGAAGAAGCAAGTGAGCTTGATTATGTCTGGAGAGAGGTGTGTATTTCAAGGCTTATGAGGTGTTCTCTCCAGTCTGATTTCTGGGTTGGAAGTGAAAAGAATGTGGAAGAAGGATTGTTCAGTCTTTTTGGCTTCGGTGCGGGATATGAATATAGATATTGGTTCTATTTCTGATATCCCGGTGGTACGAGAGTTTGCTGATGTATTTCCTGAGGAGTTGGTTGGTTTACCTCCGGATAGAGATGTGAATTCTCTATTGATATTTTTTCGGGTACAGCTCCGATATCAAAAGCTCCGTAAAGGATGGCACCGAAGGAACTTTCTGAGTTGAAAGTTCAGCTTCAGGAGTTGGTGGATAGAGGATTTGTTTGTCCTAGAGTTTCTCCTTGGGGAGCATGTTAGAATAGTTGCTATTTGAATGCCTTTACATTTTTTGCAACTTGAATAGTTTTGATGATTTCAAACATTATTGTTCAAATGTGAAGTTATCTCCTAACAATTTTAGAAGATTTGTATTTGCTCTTGTGTGTACTAATATTTCAGGAAAATCAGACTCCAGACTACGATAACTTCAAATCAAATTCAACATGAGATACTTTATTAATTTGAAGTTTGCATTTTTTCTTTGAATTAATTTTGAAAGGGAGTGATTGTAATTGAGTGAATAAAAAACATACACACACACATAAGGAGATCATAAAATTTTATACTGATCATACTGGACGATATCCTATCGTACGGGACGATCAGACAGTTATTTCCTATAGGGCACATGGAACGAATAGGAACTTGCTCGGAAAATTTTTTTTTAAGTCCTATTCATCCATGACAAAATTAATTATCGTACCAGACGATTGGTTCTCTGTAAAACTTTTGTCCAGACGAATTTTATTATCGTACGTGGCGACTGGTCCTCTGGAAAATTTTCGTCCAGACGAAATTAAATATCGTCCAGGACGATCGGGTCTCTGGAAAAGTTTCGTCCAGACGAAAATAAATTATCGTCCGTGGCGATTGGTCCTCTAAAATATTTTCGTCCATACGAAGTAAAAAATCATCCAGGACGATCGGGTCTCTGGAAAATTTTCGCCAGACTCCAAACGATTAACCGACTTAGAACAATTTTCAGCAGTTTCTAGAATCGACCTAGTAATAACCGTTCGTACTGGACGAACCTAGTTCGTACAGGACGATCATCTGTACGAAGACATTTCGTACACATATTCAAATAGGGTCGTTTCAGATCGTTTAAGTAAAATCGTCCAGGACGATCCACGATCGTACAGGACGATCCACTGCGTACAGAATTGAAAACTTGCAGTTTTTGAGCGGTTTTTCTTGTCTTTTATATAAAAAGTCTAAATTAGACTGCCACCCAATCTTTTTGTCATTTGATCTTCGTGCCTCTTGAGAGAATAGCCAAGGAGAGAGTGGAAGAGAGCATTCAAAGGAGGATTCCTACCACTGGAGCGAGAAGGCTTCACTTGGATTTCAAAGGTAAGAGTCTCTACTTGTGAATTTGGATTACTTCACTCTTTTCCTTCTTCCTTCTAGATTCTTGTGAGAAGATCAGTCAAGGAGATCCGGTTCTCTGCCGACACTTGAAGAGTGTGAACAGCCGAAGGGTTCTCTGCCTACACTTGAAGAGTGTGAACAGCCGTAGGGTTCTCTGCCCACACTAGGAGAGTGTAAAAGGATGACGGTTCTCTGTCAACACTGTGGATTGTGTAAAAGGATGACGGTTCTCTACCAGCACTGTGGATTGTGTAAAAGGATGACGATTCTCTGCCGCACCGAGTAGTGGTGAAAAGAGTGTGTTGTAAAGGCTTCTCCGCCTTGCTGTGGGTGCTAAAGGAGAGTCACTATTGGTTTTAGTGCAATACTCAAAGGGTGCCTCTGAGGAGTGGATGTAGGTCTGGTTATAGACCAAACCACTATAAATCTGGTGTCATTTACTTTATTGTTTTTACGTTTCCGCACTTTAAATTTCAGTTTTAACAACTCTGTGGTTGAAAAATATTTTTCTACAAACTTTAAAAGAAATTTTTATTTCGGTTCAACTTAATCTTCAAAGAGGGTTTAAAATTTTTAAACTACCAATTCACCCCCCTCTTGGTAGCCTTGGGACATTTACTTAGGCGTAACAACCTAATTACTGGACTCAACAAGTGGTATCAGAGCATAGTTTCAAAATCATAAGTTTGAACTACTTTTTGATTAACGTAGATGGCTACATTTGGAAATCGAATCACACCTGAGGGTTACTCTATCACTAGACCTCCACTGTTTGACAATATTCCTTTTAATTTTTGGAAAACACGCATGTCTACTTTCTTACAGTCACTTGATTATCGCATGTGGATGCTAGTCCAGGAAGGTTACTCAAAACCAACTAGATTAGTTGATGGAGTTAGGGTAGAAACACCCTATGCAGATTGGACTATTGAAGAACGTGACTTAGCACAATTAAATATGAAATGTTTAAATAGTTTCTTTTGTGCTTTAAAATTTGAAGACTGCATGCGAGTTTCCACTTGTAAAAGTGGAAAGGACATATTGGATAGACTTTGTATAACTTATGAAGGGACAAATGAGGTTAAGCAATCAAGACTCAATATCTTGTTACATGACTATGAATTATTTCCCATGAAACCTAATGAATCTATTTCAGACATGTACACAAGATTCACTCAAATTGTCACCTCTTTGCATGCACTTGGTAGGGAATTAACTAATGCTGAAATGGTCAATAAGATTCTTCGTTGTTTACCTACTGCATACGATGCTAAAATTACTGCAATTACAGAGTCTAAAGATCTGAACATTTATTCCATTGACAATCTTCTTAGTTCACTTATTGCTTATGAGCAAGGAGTAAGTCAAAGAAAGATTGATGCAGGTGAATCTAGAAAGGACAAGAATATTGTACTAAATGTGGAAGAGTCAGAAAGTGAACACTCACAACCTGAGGATGAAGACGATATTGCATTGATGACTAGACAATTCAGAAGCTTTTTAAAGAGGAAGCAGAAGAGACGCCAGCAATGGAATAGAGGTAAGTATAACAGAAATGGCAAGGTTTCTAATGAAGTGATTTGTTATGAATGCAAGAAACCAGGTCATATAAAGACTGATTGTCCAAAACTCAAAGCCACTCCTAGCAAGGAGAAGGTAGAGGAGAAACCAATGGTAAAGAAGGGCAAGAAGAAGTTTAAAAGGGCTTTTTGGGCGGACTCAGCTTCAGACTCATCTGAGACTGAAAAAGAAGAAGAAGTCACCAACCTTTGCTTGATGGCAGATAATGTTGAACAATCAGATCAAGAAGAGGTATGTGATTTAACCTATGATGAATTGTATGAAGTTTCTGAACACATGCATGATGCAAATAGGAAAATGAAAAAGATGCATGCTAGTTTAATTTAGAATTGGAAGAGCTTAATAAGGAATACGAAATCCTTAGGAAAGATCATGCTTTAATAGATAACAACCACATGAAACTACTTGATGAATATGATGACTTGAATAAAAATTTTGAGAATTTAAAATCATCCTATGCTGAACTTGAAAAAGAATTTAAGAATTTTAAGGATGAATCTGAGAGCAAGACATATAGAATCAATTATACCAATCGAATCTTGGAAGATATGAATTCATTTTACAAACTCACAATAAGAGCTCTCGAGGATAATAGGAACCCCCCTAAACTTGAAGATTTTACAAATCCTAAATATTATCCTAAATTCATGAAATCCCTTAGAAGACAATCATATGAAAGAAAACATAGGAATATTTTTCCTAATGTTAAATGTAATAATTGTGGATTTTTGGAACACATATCTCACACCTGCACTTTAAAGATGAAAACTAATTTGGTGTGGATAACTAAGATGCATAAACCTAGATATATCATACATGCATCTGATTATAAATTTCATAAAGGTGAACCCAAACTTGCTTGGGTTCCCAGGTCTAACATTTGAGAATTTTGCAGGAGTACTGTCACACAAGACCTCGTGAGAGTATATGGTACCTGGACAGTAGATGTTTAAAGCACATGACTGGAGATACTGCTCAATTCATAACGCTGGAAGCCAGGAGTGGAGGCAAGGTTACACTTGAAGATAATACCACAAAGAAAGTGGTTGGATCAGGTATGATTGGAAATTTGAAAAACTTTTTCATAGACAATGTATTATTAGTTGAAGGCTTAAAACATAATTTGCTTAGCATAAGTCAGCTATGTGATAAGGGCTATAATGTAAAATTTTTACCTACTAGCTGCATAATAAGCCTAAATGGGAAAATTGTTTTAAATGGAAAAAGGGTAAACAATGTCTACATGCTAGATTTAAATTGTATTCAATCTCTTACTGCTTTTTATTTGAAAACTGTTTCTGATGAATCATGGCTTTGGCATAGGAGACTTTGTCATTCTAGTATGAAAAATCTTAGAAGAATTACCCAAAAGAATTTGGTGAGAGGTATACCTAAACTAGACTTTACCAAGGACCATCTTTATGATGCATGTCAATTAGGAAAACAAGTGAAGTCCTCTTTTAAGTCAAATAAAGATCTTAGGACCAGTAAACCTTTAGAAATTCTACACATGAATCTTTTTGGACCTGTAGGCACTGTAAGTCTAGGAGGGAAGGTATATGGATTTGTTATAGTAGATAATTTTTCAAGATTCACCTGGGTTAAATTTCTTTTTCATAAGAGTGAATCATTTGAGGAATTCAAAAAATTTTCAACTTGGATACAAAGAAAATTAGGATGTGAAATAATTTCTATACAAAGTGATCATGGAGGAGAATTTGAAAATGAAAGATTTGAAAATTTCTGTAAAGAAAAGGGGATTGATCACAATTTTTCTGCACCTAGAACTCCTCAACAAAATGGGATAGTTGAAAGGAAGAACATAACATTAATAGAAGCCGTCCGAGCAATGTTAGCAGAATACTCGCTTCCTAGATATTTTTGGGCTGAGGCGGTTAGCACTGCATGCTATGTTCTGAATAGGGTGAATGTGAGATCAAATTTGAATAAAATACCCTATGAGTTGCTAAAAGGTAGAACACCAAATTTATCTCATTTGCATGTATTTGGTTGCAAGGTGTTCATACATAATAATCGAAAATTTGTCTTAGGAAAATTTGATCCAAAATCAGATGAAGGAATTTTTGTTGGATATTCAAGTAGTAAAAAATCTTATAGGGTATTCAACAAAAGAACTTTAGTCATTGAAGAAACCACACATGTTGTATTTGATGAAAGTGGAAACTTGGAAGAGCCAAATGTTGTTGAAGAAGAAATTGAAGAAAACTCCCAAAAGATTGATAGATTAAATTTAGAAGAAAATGGGGAAGAAAATTTGGAAAGAGAAAACCCTTTGCCTAGAGATTTGAGATTTTCTAAAAACCACCCAAATGAATTGATTATAGGTGAACCAAGTGAGGGTGTTAGAACTAGGCGTGGATTAAACAAGGAAGTCAATCATTCAGCCTTTATTTCAACTATTGAACCCACTAACATTTATCAAGCACTTTCTGATGAATTTTGGATATTGGCCATGAAAGAAGAGTTAAATCAATTTGTAAGAAATAAAGTTTGGGAATTAACTACAAGGCCAAAAGATCAAAGTATTGTTGGAACCAAGTGGGTATTCAAAAATAAAATGAATGACTCAGGAGTAGTCATTAGAAATAAGGCTAGATTAGTAGCTAAGGGGTATAATCAAATTGAAGGAATTAATTTTGAGGAAACTTTTGCCCCTGTAGCTAGACTTGAAGCAATTAGGGTTTTACTAGCTTTTGCCTGTTTTAAAGGTTTTAAATTATTTCAAATAGATGTCAAAGGTGCCTTTTTAAATTGGGTAATTGAAGAAGATGTTTTTGTAGAACAACCTCCAGGTTTTGAAAATTCTAAATTTCCAAATCATGTTTTCAAATTAAAAAAGGCTTTATATGGAATGAAACAGGCACCTAGGGCTTGGTATGAGAGGTTGAGCACCTTCCTACTTGAAAGATCTTTTGAAAAAAGAAGTGTGGATACAACTCTCTTTTTAAGGAAAATTGGAAAGGATATACTTATTGTTCAAATTTATGTGGATGACATCATCTTTGGATCTTCAAATAAACATCTTTGTGATGATTTTTCTAAAACAATGAGTAGTGAATTTGAAATGAGTCTAATGAGAGATTTAAATTACTTTCTAGGATTTAGCATTAAGCAACTTGAGGAAGGTACTTTTCTTAGTCAAACTAAATATATTAAGGACATCCTCAAAAAATATGAAATGGACAATGCTAAACCTGTTAGTACACCAAAGAGTTCCTCAGTTCAGTTGGATAAGGACCTTAAGGGAAAATCTGTTGATCAAAAGAAATTTAGAGGGATAATTGGATCTTTACTTTACTTGACTGCTAGCCAACCAGATATTATGTTCAGTGTTTGCTTATGTGCTAGATTTCAATCAGATCCAAAAGAATCACATTTGACAGCAGTGAAAAGGATTTTAAGATATCTACTAGGAACTCAAAACTTAGGGATTTGGTATCCTAAGTTTAGCTCTTCATTTCAAATTATTGGTTACTCAGATTCTGACTTTGCAGGCTGTAGAGTGGATAGGAAAAGCACTTCTGGAACATGTCAATTCATTGGAAATTCATTAGTTTCATGGTCTATTAGAAAATAAAATTCAGTGGCACTATCAACTGCAGAAGCAGAATACATTGCATTAGGAAGTTGTGTGGCACAAGTACTTTGGTTAAAATAACAGTTGATTGATTTAGGATTAAATATAGGCACTATTCTAATTTATTGTGATAATACTAGTGCTATTTGCATTTCCAAAAATCCTATTCAACATTCTAGAACCAAACACATTGATATAAGGCATCATTTCATAAGGGATCATGTATCCAAGGGAGAAATTGAACTCATACATGTTTCAACTGAAAATCAACTTGCAGACATTTTTACAAAACATTTAGCCTTTGATACCTTGAGTACTTTAAGAACAAGGCTTGGTGTTATTAATTTGAATGCCTAAACAAAATGTCTTTACAACATTGATATTTGTTTTGTTTTGTTTTTGATTTTGTGAAATTGTGTGTGTTTTGAATGAATTATTTTTGGGTCTATGGTTTTGTTTTATGTTTTCTGTGTTTTTTGAATGTTTAGTTTGATTTTCTTAATTTAAAAATCAAAATTAAAAAATTTGGAGGAAATCGTCCGGGTCGAATCTGGTTTCGTACGGGACGATATGTGAAAGAACAGTTTGCGCGAATTTTAACCGTTTGGAGAGCAGTTTTTAATTAGATCGTCTGTACGATCTGACGATCGTCCAGGACAAAAATATTTTTTCTCAAACGTCGGGTCCTTCAGATTGCTCTTCAAGGAGGAAAAAGGAAAAGCACATGCCAGTGCTTCAGAAGAGGAAGAAGAGGGAGTGCAAACTTCTGCTCATCAATCAGATTATCAGAATCTGATTGAAAGATTTGATAGATTAGAGACTCACATTGATCAAAGGTTTGATCAATTTGATGCTCAACTTACGCAGCAGCAACAAGACATTGGTAATATTAGAAATGAAGTACATGAAATTAATACCAATATAATGTTGATGGCCTCCTACTTCAATCTTTTTGGCGGCATTCCTCCTCCTCCTCCAAAACAGTAGAGATGAATTTCTGTGTGTTTGTTGTATTCGTATTTTATGTTTTTATTGTGTTAGTTTCAATGTTAAGTGTCTGTGTTTATGTTTTTTTTTTCCTTTTAAGTTCAATGTATTTTCTTACTTTTTTTTTTTGATATTATGAAATGTGTAATCCGTTCATTAATATCAATGGATGTTGTACTTTTTTCAAATTTGATTTGTTTTTGGAATGTGGTTAATGTTTATGAATTTCATTAGTATTATTTAATCTTCATAGTGCTTAAATTAGATTGTAATTTGAGATTATCTATATTAGAAAATCTAGTCTTTCTAAATTTAAAAGTTGTTTATAACTTGTTGTAAATAGAACTTTTAAATTCATGTCTATTCTTTTAGACTACATAAAAGTTAATATTACTATTGCAATTTAGATGTTTTCTTATTTTGTATTTCTATGATCAAGTGATATTTATGCACTTAGAAATATCTGAAATTTTATATTATTGATTTTGGAAAGAATTATTCTCAATTACTCTTGAAAATAGTACAAAATGTACAAAAATCAAAAGGAATTCGCAAAGATTTGCAAAGTGAAAAAGAGGCACAAAATAAGCCCAACAAAGAAAAATTGCACAAAAATGTGCCCCAAAAATTTTGAAAAAGATGCGCAAAGCGCCACATGTGGTAATTCTCTTCTTTCCAAATTCTTTCAATCTCTTAATTCAAATTGATCTTATGTTCATTTATATTCCATTGAACTTTGAAATATAAATTTTTTTTAACATCTCTCTTGTAATGATTTTCCATACTTGAATGTCTAAATTGAATAATGTCTTTAAAAATTTCTTCTTACTTACAATGTTATATCACTTCTTAAATTTTATGAATTTCTATGATTGACCTAATATTTTTAGTTTAAAATTGCATACCTTATGTCAATCACCATTTAGATTAAATTTTAAAATGAATTTCATATAATTACTTACATTTCTCGTGTATTTCTTCTTCACTTTTTGTTGCTGTCAAAAAGGGGGAGAAATTATTCTGTTTTCTGTTGTTGATTATTCTGTTTGCAAGTATTTGACTTTGTGGTTGTTTGTGTTAAAATTTTTTAAAAACAAAAATATTGTTCTTTATGCCTCCTTATTTTAATGTACTCATCAATTCAGGGGGAGTTTAGGAGATAGGAGATTTGTTTAACTTGAAACCATACAAATAATAATTGTTTTGCCATCATCAAAAAGGGGGAGATTGTTAGAATAGTTGCTATTTGAATGCCTTTACATTTTTTGCAACTTGAATAGTTTTGATGATTTCAAACATTATTGTTCAAATGTGTAGTTATCTCCTAACAATTTTAGAAGATTTGTATTTGCTCTTGTGTGTACTAACATTTTAGGAAAATTAGACTCCAGACTACGATAACTTCAAATCAAATTCAACATGAGATACTTTGTTAATTTGAAGTTTGCATTTTTTCTTTGAATTAATTTTGAAAGGGAGTGATTGTAATTGAGTGAATAAAAAATATACACACACACATAAGGAGATCATAAAATTTTATACTGATCGTACTGGACGATATCCTATCGTACGGGACGATCAGACAGTTATCTCCTATAGGGCACATGGAATGAATAGGAACTTGCTCGGAAAATTTTTTTTCTAAGTCATATTCGTCCAGGACAAAATTAATTATCATACCAGACGATTGGTTCTCTATAAAATTTTCGTCCAGACGAATTTTATTATCGTACGTGGCGACTGGTCTCTGGAAAATTTTCATCCAAAAGAAATTAAATATCGTCGAGGAAGATCGGGTCTCTAGAAAAGTTTCGTCCAGACGAAAATAAATTATCGTCCATGGCGATTGGTCCTCTGAAATATTTTCATCCAGACGAAGTAAAAAATCGTCCAGGACGATCGGGTCTCTGGAAAATTTTCGTCCAGACGAACATATTCTCGTCCAAACGATTAACCGACTTAGAACAGTTTTCAGCGGTTTCTAGAACCGACCTAGTAATAACCGTTCGTACTGGACGAACCTAGTTCGTACAGGATGATCATCTGTACAAAGACATTTCGTACACATATTCAAATAGGGTCGTTTCAGATTGTTTAAGTAAAATTGTCCAGGACGATCCACGATCGTACAGGACGATCCACTGCGTACAGAATTAAAAACTTGCAGTTTTTGGGCAGTTTTTCTTGTCTTTTATATAAAAAGTCCAAATTAGACTGCCACCCAATCTTTTTGTCATTTGATCTTCGTGCCTCTTGAGAGAATAGCCAAGGAGAGAGTGGAAGATAGTATTCAAAGGAGGATTCCTACCACTGGAGCGAGAAGGCTTCACTTGGATTTCAAAGGTAAGAGTCTCTACTTGTGAATTTGGATTACTTCACTCTTTTCCTTCTTCCTTCTAGATTCTTGTGAGAAGATCAGTCAAGGAGATCCGGTTCTCTGCCGACACTTGGAGAGTGTGAACAGTCGAAGGGTTCTCTTCCTACACTTGGAGAGTGTGAACAGTCGTAGGGTTCTCTGCCCACACTAGGAGAGTGTAAAAGGACGACGATTCTCTGCCAATACTGTGGATTGTGTAAAAGGACGACGGTTCTCTGCCAGCACTGTGTATTGTATAAAAGGACGATGGTTCTCTACCGCACCGGGTAGTGGTGAAAAGAGTGTGTTGTAAAGGCTTCTCCGCCTTGCTGTGGGTGCTAAAGGAGAGTCACTATTGGTTTTAGTGCAATACTCAGAGGTTGCCTCTGAGGAGTGGATGTAGGTCTGGTTATAGACCGAACCACTATAAATCTGGTGTCATTTACTTTATTGTTTTTACGTTTCCGCACTTTAAATTTCAGTTTTAACAACTCTGTGATTGAAAAATATTTTTCTACAAAGTTTAAAAGAAATTTTTATTTTGGTTCAACTTAATCTTCAAAGAGGGTTTAAATTTTTAAACTACCAATTCACCCCCCTCTTGATAGCCTTGGGACATTTACTTAGGCTTAACAACCTAATTACTTGACTGAACAGAGCACCTATTTTGTTTATGAAGAAGAAGGACGGAACACTCCGTATGTGTGTTGACTACAGAGATTTGAATAAGGTAATGATCAAGAATAAGTATCCTTTGCCATGGATTGACGACTTGTTTGACCAGCTTTCTGGTTCTTCTGTGTTTTCGAAGATTGATTTGAGATATGGATACTATCAGGTGGAGGTAAAGGAAGCTGATGTGGTGAAGATAGCTTTCAGTACTCGATACGGACACTACAAATTCTTGGTTATGCCTTTTGGGGTAACCAATGCACCTGCTATTTTTATGGATCTGATGAACAGAGTGTTCAGGGAGTATCTGGATCAGTTTATGATCGTCTTCATCGACGATATTCTGGTGTATTCCGCTTCTAAGGAGGATCATGCTAGGCATTTGGGCATGGTGTTAGAGACTCTGAGACGGCATCAGTTGTATGCTAAGTTCTCCAAGTTTGAATTCTGGCTGAAGAGCATTTCATTTCTGGGGCATGTGGTTAGCGGTGAAGGAATTTCTGTTGATCCTCAAAAGATTCAGGTTGTTGCGGGTTGGCCAAGGCCTACTACGGTATTTGAGGTACGTAGTTTCTTAGGCATGGTTGGATATTACCAGAAGTTTGTGAAGGGATTTTCTCAGATTGCTATGCCTTTGACGAGACTGACTCAGAAGTCAGTAGTTTTTTTTTTTTTGACACCAGAGTGTGAGGCTAGTTTTCAGAGATTGAAGGATTGTCTGACTTCAGCTCCAGTGTTAGCACTTCCGTCAGGTACGGAAGGATTTCAGGTGTTCAGTGATGCTTCACTGAAAGGTTTGGGATGTGTGCTGATGCAGAATGGTAGGGTAATTGCTTATGCTTCAAGACAGTTAAAACCACATGAGAAGAATTACCCGACCCATGATTTGGAATTAGCTGCAGTTATTTTTGCTTTATAGATTTGACGTCACTATCTGTATGGCGTCAGATGTGAGATTTTCACGGATCACAAGAGCTTGAAGTACATTTTCACTCAGAAGGATCTGAATTTGAGGCAAAGAAGGTGGCTTAAGTTGATCAAGGATTATGATCTGACGATTCAGTATCAGCCTGGTAAGGCTAATGTGGTAGCAGATGCTTTGAGCAGGAAATCTTCTGGATTATCAGATATTCAGCTCACTTCTGATGATTTTCTGATTCGTGATATGGAACGGTTGCAGTTGGAGGTGATTTCCTCTAGAAGTTTGGATTCTGGAGTTTTGACTCAGTTGAGTATTCAGTCTTCGCTTGAAGAAAGGATTCAGGAAGCTCAGAAGTTAGATTCTGATTATTCGACGTTGATTGCTAAGATTAATTATGGTAAGAAGCCTGAACTCTGAATTTCTAATTCTGGTACCATTTTCTGCAAGAACAGGTTGTGGATTCCTGTGTTTGGAGATTTAAGGAAAGAGATTATGTATGAATCTCATCATTCAGGCTACACTGTTCATCCGGGAAGTGGTAAGATGTACGGAGATATGAAGAGTTTGTTCTGGTGGCCGGGAATGAAAAAGGATGTAGCAGATTTTGTTGCTAGATGCGAGTCTTGTCTGTTGGTGAAGGCAGAGCATCAGCGACCAGGAGGACTTTTGCAGTCGTTGCCTATCCCTGAATGGAAGTGGGAGGAGATAACAATGGATTTTGCTATGAGTTTTCCTTGATCAAGGCAAGGGCACGATGCCATTTGGGTTATTGTGGATCGACTGACGAAGTCTGCTCATTTTCTTCCGATCAGGCAGACCGATCCGGTGGATCGATTGGCACAGGTATATGTGAAAGAGATTATCAGATTTACGGTGTGCCTAAGGTGATTGTTTCTGATCGAGATGGACGGTTTACTTCCAGACTTTGGAAGGGTATTCAGCAAGGTTTGGGTACGAAGTTACATTTCAGTACCGCTTTTCATCCGCAGACTGACGGACAGTCTGAGAGGACTATTCAGGTACTGGAAGATCTGTTGAGGCTTTGTGTTTTAGATTTTGGAGGAAGCTGGGAAGATGACATTCCTCTGATTGAGTTTGCTTACAAAAACAGTTTTCAGTCCAGTATTGGTATGGCACCTTATAAAGCTCTGTATGGTCGGAAATATAGAACTCCTTTGACTCTGACTGAGGTTGGAGATAGACAGGAGATGGGTGCCACTTTTGTAGAAGAAACTGTTAAGAAAGTCAATTTGATAAAAGAAAGGTTGAAAGCTGCACAAGATCGACAGCAGAAATATTACAATCAGAAGCACAGGTTTGTTGAATTTCAAGTTGGTGACTTTGTGTATGTCAAAGTCAGTCCGATGAAGGGTGTGAGCAGATTTGGCAGAATAAGTAAGCTCAGTCCAAGGTATATTGGACCTTTTAAAATCCTTGAGAGGATTGGGAAATCTGTTTATAGACTGTTGCTATCTGATTAGATGTCTGATGTGCACAATGTGTTCCACGTATCTACTTTGAGAAAGTGAATATCTGACTCTGGAAAGAAAGTATCTGCTGATGAGATTGCGATTCAGGAGAATCTGAGTTATACGGAAGAACCCGAGTTGATTCTAGCTTACGACGTGCACAAGTTGAGAAGTAAAGAGATTTCGATGGTTAAGGTGCAGTGGAAGCACCAAACTGCATGGGAAGTGACTTGGGAGAAAGAGTTAGATATGAGGAAGTCGTATCCGTACTTGTTTTGACTGAGTTTTGATCGGACAATATCGAGGACGACATTTTTTTGAAGTTGGGGAGATTATAACATCAAATTTTCTCCAGGATCGTCCGGGCCGATCTGGATCGTCCCGGGACGATCAGTTCAGAAATTGTTCCAGATTCTGTACAGAAGTTCCAGGAAAATTTTTCTGTAGGTATCGTCCAGGCCGATCTGGGATCGTCCCGGGATGATCAGTGTATGGGCACAAGTCAGAGAATAAGGGATTTTTTCGTCCAAGGAAATTCAACATCGTCCTGAGAAATCATCCCATGATGATTTGATTTGTTCTGATCGGCCAGGACGATCGTGCGATAGGCCGGGCCGATCTGAAGTAAATATAAGGGAAATCAGTCGTTTTGAAGAGAGAGAAAATCATAAAATAAAATATCTAATTTCTGAGGAGAGAGAAAGTCAAGAAGAAAAGTGGAAAAGCTGATTTTTGGGCGACGCCGGTCCATTTTCGTCTGACGAGATTGTTCGAGAAAGTGTTGTACGCAAGGTAAGGCATATTCCGCCTTTCTCAATTTTCAGAACGGTGAAGTTTGAACTACTTTTCTGTCCGGATTTCATTTTTGTTAGCGAATTTCGTCCGTATTTTCCGATTGGTTCAGTTTTTACCGCGTAACTTTTGATATGTTTCTGAGGTGCCGAGTGTGCATATTTTGATAATTTTTTGAAGAATTTTGATCAGGTAATTTTGATTATACGGTGTTTTCTTTCGACTGTAATTTTTGACGATGTCTAAAAATGTTGTGACAGTAGAACAAAAGTCTTATATTATTGCTGTGAATGTTCTGTGGTAATTTGGTACAATTCTTATTCTGTCAATTTTGTGTAAATTCCGTATACTGCCGTTACGCTGCCGGATTTTCGTACGATTTCTGAAATTGTCTGGATTTGTTCTGAAATGAATTGATATGATTGTGTGCTATAAAAAAGGAGTTATAAGGGGTCAGGATCCTGTGAGATCATGTCTGTGTCAGGGAAAATCTGAAATGAGCTCTAAAATATGTTTCTGAATACAAGTTCCGGATCCGATGATAAGTTCTATTCCGGTGCTATAAGCACATCTGTTCTGGTGCCATGAGCACAAAGGGAGGCATAAAAGGGCCAGAATCTGAGAGATTCTGTCAGTGTCTAGGAAGGGAGGCATAAGGGGCCAAAATCCGTTGAGATTCTGTCAGTGTCAGGGAATCTGTTCTGTCTTTTGATCTGTTCTGAAATGATATGATTTCCGATTTCCGTATGATATAATTCAATCTGATTTTTATGATTATGTTCTGATACGAATGCTGATCTGATATGATTTAATCTGATTTCTAATTTTGGTACGTTCTGTCAGTTCTGATATGATGTATTTCTATTCTGTTCTGATTTGATCTGATCTGTACGATTCTGATTCTGTTCTGATTTGATATACGATTATGTTCTGATTTCTGTTCAGATTTCTGTCTGATGTGTTTGATGTGGACTCTGAGGATTTTGATTGGAGGTTTGTTGTCTTGCTGAGCTGTTGTTGTTCATCCTTGTTTTCTGCGTGGTTTTCAGGTTCTGGGAAGGGGAAGGAAGTCCAGGAATATAAGTTCAGAGTCTGATTCCGTATAAGTATTTTTTTGGACTTTTGATTTTTGTACAGTCATGGCTTTTCTATTATGTTGTTCTTTCTGTCTGAAAGCCATGATCTGTATTTGTATATGATTGTAATTTCTGATGAATGAAAAGATAGAGGATCTGTTCCGCTGCATTTGATGTTTATAGTAGCTCTGTGTCTTTTTGTGTATGTTTCTATTTGGAAGAAAGTTCTGAAACAAATTCCAAAGCCAGATCCTGGAATCAGTTCGGTCAGTTTGAGTCTAGTCGCGACCCGATGCGAGCGAGATTCGTCCCGATCGGGTTGGGTCGTGACACCAGCTCCCTTTCCTGACCCTTTTTCTCTCCACCATCACTCACCGGTTGATCAGTTGATTGAGAGATTTGATAGATGGGAGACCCAGTTTGATGCCTATGTTGCTGCACAGGAGCAACAACACTCTGAGGACATTGCCCATTACGAGCATCACCGCGCTGAGGATTTAGCCCAATTTGACAGTTTCCTTACTCACCAGCAGCAGCAGCATGACCAGGACATTGTCTGGTTCAATGCTCAGTTTACCACACTTACAAGTTACTTTCAGCAGCCACCTTCACAACCTCCATCTGATGATCAGGATCCCTCGTTCTTTTAGTATGTGCTTTGTGTTGTTTGTTTATTGTCTTCTTGTAGTTTGCTTGTTAGTCTTTTGTGATGTTTTTCTATTATTTCTGGACCCTCTTTTTGTGATGACAAAAGGAGGAGCAGGATAGGGTGTGGTAGGAAAAAGCTGTTGTAACTTTGATTTTCTAATGAACCTGTTTTTTTTTTTTTAATTTTTCATACTACTTGTGTTTTCCATCATCAAAAAGGGGGAGATTATTGCAAATCTATTTTTCATGGCTTATATTTTGATGATTGACAAAAACTGTTTCTCTTGGACTGCTTGTTGCTTCTAACTTTTCAGGAATCGAAGATCGGACGATCAAGACGAAGCCAGTTCAGGATTGCGTAGGCTTAGGATTGAGTCAGTCTGTATGTTTGATTTTTACCTCTTGAGTCTACTTGTAATGGTCAAAGAGACTGATGCTAAGTAATCCTTCACACACACACTTGAGAGACTTAGAATTTCTGTTTTTACTCATATTGGCCAGGACGATTTTTGGATCGGCCTGAACGATGAGCTTAAAACATAAAGTCTAATTAAGGATTCTTAATTAAGGCAACCGGCATTAACAGATTGTCCTGGACGATACGTGTATCGGCCAAAATGATAAGCTCAAAACAGAATGAAGTAGCCACCATAGTCAATTATGGTATACTGTATTTTTAAATTATCGGCCAGGACGATGCTAGAATCGGCCTGGACGATATTCAAAAATTATGCCATAATTGTTCATTAAATCAAGAGAGTAATTAAGGATGATTGATACGATCATATCGTCCTGGACGATCGCAGGATCGGCCAGGACGATCCAGTCAAAAACCTTAAGTTACTTCAGGACGATCAATATCGGCCAGCCCGTATCCAGGGCTATTGTCAGGACGATTTTCCTCTGATTTGAACTGATCGGCCAGGACGATCGTGAGATCGGCCTGGATGATCAAGCCAATTTTCAATCGTTCAGCTTTGCATCCAGGGCTATGCTCTGGCCGATCTTCATTGATTTGTACTGATCGGCCAGGCCGATGTCCATATCGGCCTGGACGATATTGTCGGCAACTTGCAATTAATGAGCTCCTTTGAAGCTCTTCTATTTAAGAGCTCTTGCTCAACATTTTTCAAGACCTTTGGCTACTGCCTTGACCTGAGAAGACCTTGAGGAGAGAAAAAGAGAGAGAGAGGAGAGAGAGAGGATCTTGTGAGGGGGAGCTTACGAGGGGATTCACAAGGGTTGCTTCAAAGATCGCTCTGCTTCGTCTTCGTCTAGAGTTTCTCGTCCGTGGAAGGGTCGGTAGAGGTAAGGAGTTTGCTTTTGGTTTTGGTTCTCTGCCAGCTTCAGGAGGAAGCAAAAGGAGGAAGGTTCTCTGCCTTGCCGGGATGGAAAAAAGGAGGTTCTTGTGAGTGCTTCTCCGCCTAGCTGTGGGGGCTAAAGGAGAGTCACGTTTTGTAGTGCAATACTTGGAGGGTGCCTCCAAGGAGTGGATGTAGGTCGAGTCGACCGAACCACTATAAATATCTGTGTTCTTTTTCTTGCTTCCACGCTTTTAAATTCCGCATTTATTTCTGTGGTGTGATTTGGTTTATGCAAATTTCTTTCTTTGTGAAAATAGTTTTTAAAATATCAATTCACCCCCCCTCTTGGTTAGCTTGGGACTAAGTTCATAGGGCTTAACATCCCTAACAAACTTTCAAGTGGTATCAGAGCAAGACTCAAAAATTAAAGTTTGAAAACTTTTTGAATTTGATCCATGGCTAACTTTGGGAATCGTAACACTACGGAAGGGTATTCCATTACCCGACCTCCCCTGTTCGATAACCTACCTTTTGATTTTTAGAAAACTCGCATGTCAACATTTTTACAATCTACTGATTATCGCATGTGGATGCTTATTCAAGAAGGTTATTCTCAAGCTTCTCGTGAAATTAATGGTGTTAAAACTGAAGTTGCTTTCACTGAATGGACTTTTGATGAACGTGATTTAGCTCAACTAAATGCGAAATGTTTGAACTGTTTTTTCTGTGCTTTGAAATCTGAAGATTACATGCATGTTTCAACTTGCAAAATTGGTAAATAAATTTGGGATAAATTATGCATCACTTATGAAGGTACTAATGAAGTTAAACAATCCCGTTTAAACATTCTCTTGCATGACTACGAACTTTTTCGTATGAAACCTCATGAATTGATTTCTGACATGTACACTAGGTTTACTCAGATTGCTACTTCATTGCATGCACTAGGAAAAGAACTTTCGAATTATGAAAAAGTTAACAAGATTTTGAGATGCTTACCTTCGTCTTATGATGCAAAAATCACTGCAATCACTGAATCTAAAGATTTGAACACCTATTCTATTGATAACTTACTTGGCTCACTCATTGCTTACGAGCAAGGGGTGAATCAAAGAATTGTTGATGCAGGTGAAAAGAAAAAGGAGAAGACAATTGCACTGAAGGCGCATAAATCAGATTCTGAATCTTCCGGGTCTGAAAGCGATGAAATTGCCTTCATTACAAGGCAATTCAAAAGCTTTCTAAGGAAGAAACAAAAGCATCATCAAAGTTGGAGAAAAGGTAAGGATCATAAACATCTTAAAGGATCTTCTGATGTTGTTTACTTTGAATGCAGGAAAACTGGACATGTGAGAGCCGATTGTCCTACACTCCAAGATCATTCAAGCAAAGAAAAGGAAAAAGGTGAGGAGAAAGCTCAGTCTTTGAAGGAAAAGAAGAAAATCCAAAGAGGTTTTTGGGCAGAATCTAGTACTGATTCCTCTGAAACTGAACCAGAGGAAGAGACTATAAACTTGTGTTTCATGGGAGAAAATCAAAGTGATGAGGAAGAGGTATGTAAACCAACCTATGATGAATTGTTTGAAATTTATGAAAAAATTCATGCATCATACAAGAAATTTAAGAAAACTCATGCTAACCTAAAATTAGAACATTCAAATCTATAAAAAGAGCATGAAGTTTTTCTCAAAGATCATGCAACGATTGATTCAAATCACATGGCTCTTCTTGATGAATTTGATGGGTTAAGCAAGAAATATTTGGAGTTAATTGATGAACATAATGCATTGAAAGCTTCACACACCTCACTTAATGATGATCTTAAAAAATCTAAAGAGATTGAGAAAAATTTGAGGATTGACAATGATGCCTTAAAAAGAACCAACTTGAGGAATCAAAATGATTTGGAAACATGTAAGAAAGCTAGGATGACACCAACTACTAATCAAAACACAGAACCTAGGAAGAGGCATTTTTACCCAAACCATTTAAGAAAACCTTTTCCTAGAGTTCAATGTTTTTCTTGTGGCATGCTAGGACACATCTCACACACTTGCACAGTTCACCGCAGTACACATTGGGTGTGGAGACCTAAGATGCATGATTCAAAGCATACCACATCTGCATTGCACTCTACGTTTCCTAAGAAGGAGCCCAAACCTATTTGGGTTCCTAAATTTGACTGTTGTTGAGTTTTGCAGGTGTGCTCTCACCAAAAACCTCGTGGGAGCATAGAATAACTAGACATAAGGAGGCTCACAGCTCGAAATTGCTTAAACTCACTGCTTTATCACTTGCTTGAAATCTTTAGTTTTTGTGTGTCTTTTATTTTATTTTTGTGCTAGTGTTTTTGTGCTCACTTTATGTTGTTTTTTAATTTGCTTTATTATTTTATTTTATGTGGTTTGTTTTTCACATTGTTCTTTAAATTTGGCCTTCCATATGATGAAACTTTTCAAGCTTTTAAATATAGGAGTTTTGGAGATAGGGTTTAGCTTTTCTAAATTGGTTAAAGAAAGTAATACTGTTGATGTTTTCCTTTCTTCTGACTTTGTTTAGTGGCATGATTTTCTTCTCTAAAATAGAAGTCTAAACTCACTTTAATCAATGACTTTTTTATCTAAGATCTTTTTCTTATCTTGATATATTAAATTATCTTATGCATAATAGCCAAAGTTCTTAGATATCATTCAAGCTTTTGAAATCTTGTCATTGCATTTATCACGTGATTTTGATTTTGTGTTTTGGATTGTTGTTCTCTATGTTAGAGAGAGAGCTCCTATTCTCTAATATTTGGAGGATATATTCACAACTAAGTCTTTTTCTTTAAGGGTATATTAAAGAATGTTTGGCTTGCAAGAGTTAAAAAGGAAAGAGGCCAATGAAGCCAAATTGAAAAGAAAACTATATACACAAAAGTGTATCAAAAATCAAATGATGCTAAAAGAGCCAATCAAAGTGACAAGAGGCATAAAATGAGCCCACTAAATGCAAGCTATCCTCTCATTGGTGAAACTCTTAAAACTTAGAAAACTCATTGATTATGTGATACTTTCAAAGACTTGATTTCAATTTCCAAGATTGAGAAAAATTACTTTGGTTTATTATTTATGAGATACTTTAGTTGTAAACAAGTCTTGAATGGATCTTCTTATCCTATTTTGTTATTCCGAGTTAGGCCTCTGTTTTCCAAAAGAATTTTGTACCCTGAAGGATGTCCGATCTAGGGTTAACGGAATCAGATTTTCTACCTTCTTCTGATTGGGATTTGTTAAACTTCTTGATCTATTGGAACTTTAAAAGTTTAATTTTTGAAAATAATTCTCATATGATGCCTCCATAAAACAAAAAAAATTAGAAAAATTAAAATCCAAAAATATTCGGTGTTTGGCTTTTCATTGTGCTGTTTTTATTTTTCTACGTCTTTGACTGTTTTTTCTTTTGTTTTATTTTTGAGGGTCTTGATCATCACCATTCTTTTCTTGATTTCAATTTCTTGTCACATCAACCTGGCCGATCATTTTATCGTCCCGGACGATGTGACAAATTTTCTTCAAAAAATCCATCTGCTGAACTTTTCTGTGCTTAATATTACTCTTCGTCTTGGACGATCATATATCATCCTGGACGATTTGATCGAACTCATCGTGATAGTCCTGGCCGATAGTATATTTGTCTGGCCGATGCATTTTATGTGCATCGTCCTGGCCGATGCACTGGATCGTCCTGGACGATCCACGTGTCAGCACGTTTGATCTTTAAATTCGGCCCCGGACGATCCATTATTGGACAATTGGCCGGGCCGATCCACTGTTCGTCCTGGATGATACACGTGGCAAGAATTTTAAACGTTTTAACTTCGGCCGGTATGATCAATTATTGTGCATCGTCTTGGATGATACACCTAATCGGCCTGGACAATCCGCTTTTTCAACGGTCGTCCGGATTGACTCCTCGGGCTGATAGCCTGTGTCTAATCGGCCTGGCCGATCTCTGATCGGCCCGGACGATTGGACCGCCTTTTTGACCAATCGGCCTGTACGTAATTATTGAACCATATCGGCCTGTACGATTCTGCGATCGGCCAGGACGATATAGCCGTTTCTTTAAATTCAGGCCGTTCCAGCCATGGTTTTTCACTTCCAACCCTTTCTCCTCTTGTGTTCTTTGCTTAGTGCTCTCAAATGGCTGGTAGGAAATGCGCCTGACAGATTTCTGGGAGTTCCTCGAGGGCAAGGATTGACCCTCATTTCCGGGAAGCAGAAGATGAAGCCGCCTATCATTGTTACAAAGAGTGTGGAATTACTGTCTCCAGAATCATCAATCCTGTCCACATCTCTTACCCGGTAATGGATCTTTTTGCTCACACCTCCCTTTGCTTCATTTTGTCTCTTGCCTTCCCTTTCAATTCAGAATTTCTTCGAGAATTTTTCGCAAACCTTCGTATCAACTCTACCTTCACAGCCCTGACCTCCTATGTGAATCGACGCCCTGTCAAAATCACATATTAGGATTATCTTGATCTTTTACAGCTATCCACCACCGGGGATAAGCTGCACATAATCGCCTCTGACCCTGATCTTGACTGGTCCACGGCGAATCACTTTTTTCGCCAGACCAATGTACCTTACCATGTTGGAGAGACTAGCTCTTTAGTTAGAGATGCTAGGACAATCTAATATGTCCTTCGCACCTCAGTCATTTTAAAAGCCGGCGACCGAGTCCACATCACCCCTCTACTTTCCCTCACTACTTTCTACATCATGGCTCATAGGGAATTTAATACTGCGGACCTAATTTTTTGATACATTGATCACCTAACCACAATTCGTGATCCAGGCCACAAAAGGAAACCAAATCTAGCCTTAGGACACATCATAGCCTATGTTCTTGAAACCAAATACCAACTTCAGCATCCTATTCCAGCAAACCTCCCAACTCCCTTCTACTCAAACAATTCCTTCAACACCCTTCACAGTACTCGTCTCCACCCTGAGGAACTTCGGGGGGCTAGAGAGGAGGAGGCTCCACTCCAGCTCCCTTTCCTGACCATGTTCCTCTCCACCAGCACTCACCGATTGATCAGTTGATTGAGAGATTTGATAGATGGGAGACCCGGTTTGATGCATATGTTGCTGCACAGGAGCAGCAACACTCTAAGGATATTGCCCGTTACGAGCATCACCGCGCTGAGGATTTAGCCCGATTTGATAGTTTTCTTACTCACCACCAGCAGCAGCATGACCAGGACATCGCCTGGTCCAATGCTCTGTTTACCACACTTGCCGCTTACTTTCAGCAGCCACCTCCACAACCTCCATCTGATGATCAGGATCCCTCGTTCTTTTAGTCTGTGCTTTGTGTTGTTTGTTTATTATCTTCTTGTAGTTTGCTTGTTAGTCTTTTGTGATGTTTTTTTATTATTTCTGGACCCTCTTTTTGTGATGACAAAATGGGGAGTAGGATAGGGTGTGGTAGGAAAAAGCTATTGTAACTTTGATTTTCTAATGAACCTGTTTTTTTTTTTAATTTTTCCTACAACTTGTGTTTGCCATCCTAAAAAATGGGGAGATTGTTGCAAATCTATTTTTCATGGCTTATGTTTTGATGATTGATAAACACTGCTTCTCTTGGATTGCTTGTTGCTTCTAACTTTTCAGGAATCGAAGATCGGACGATCAAGAAGAAGTCAGTTCAGGATTGCGTAGGTTTAGGGTTGATTCAGTCTATACGTTTAATTTTCACCTCTTGAGTCTACTTGTAATGGTCAAAGAGACTGATGCTATGTAACCCTTCAAACACACACTTGAGAGACTTAGAATTTCTGTTTTTACTCATACTGGCCAGGATGATTTTTGGATCGGCCTGAACGATCAGCTTAAAACAGAAAGTCTAATTAAGGATTCTTAATTAAGGCAGCCGACATTAACAGATCGTCCTGGACGATACGTGTATCGGCCAGGACGATAAGCTCAAAACAGAAAGAAGTAGCCGTCATAGTCAATTATGCTATACTGTATTTTTAAATTATCGGCCAGGACGATCCTAGGATCGGCTTGGACGATATTCACAAATTATGCCATAATTGTTCAGGAAATCAAGAGAATAATTAAGGATGATTGATACGATCATATCGTCCTGGACGATCGCAGGATCGGCCAGGACGATCCAGTCAAAAACCTTAAGTTACTTCAGGACGATCAATATCGGCCAGCCCGTATCCAGGGCTATTGTCAGGACGATTTTCCTCTGATTTGAACTGATCGGCCAGGACGATCGTGAGATCGGCCTGGATGATCAAGCCAATTTTCAATCGTTCAGCTTTGCATCCAGGGCTATGCTCTGGCCGATCTTCATTGATTTGTACTGATCGGCCAGGCCGATGTCCATATCGGCCTGGACGATATTGTCGGCAACTTGCAATTAATGAGCTCCTTTGAAGCTCTTCTATTTAAGAGCTCTTGCTCAACATTTTTCAAGACCTTTGGCTACTGCCTTGACCTGAGAAGACCTTGAGGAGAGAAAAAGAGAGAGAGAGGAGAGAGAGAGGATCTTGTGAGGGGAGCTTACGAGGGGATTCACAAGGGTTGCTTCAAAGATCGCTCTGCTTCGTCTTCGTCTAGAGTTTCTCGTCCGTGGAAGGGTCGGTAGAGGTAAGGAGTTTGCTTTTGGTTTTGGTTCTCTGCCAGCTTCAGGAGGAAGCAAAAGGAGGAAGGTTCTCTGCCTTGCCGGGATGGAAAAAAGGAGGTTCTTGTGAGTGCTTCTCCGCCTAGCTGTGGGGGCTAAAGGAGAGTCACGTTTTGTAGTGCAATACTTGGAGGGTGCCTCCAAGGAGTGGATGTAGGTCGAGTCGACCGAACCACTATAAATATCTGTGTTCTTTTTCTTGCTTCCACGCTTTTAAATTCCGCATTTATTTCTGTGGTGTGATTTGGTTTATGCAAATTTCTTTCTTTGTGAAAATAGTTTTTAAAATATCAATTCACCCCCCCTCTTGGTTAGCTTGGGACTAAGTTCATAGGGCTTAACATCCCTAACAAACTTTCAAGTGGTATCAGAGCAAGACTCAAAAATTAAAGTTTGAAAACTTTTTGAATTTGATCCATGGCTAACTTTGGGAATCGTAACACTACGGAAGGGTATTCCATTACCCGACCTCCCCTGTTCGATAACCTACCTTTTGATTTTTAGAAAACTCGCATGTCAACATTTTTACAATCTACTGATTATCGCATGTGGATGCTTATTCAAGAAGGTTATTCTCAAGCTTCTCGTGAAATTAATGGTGTTAAAACTGAAGTTGCTTTCACTGAATGGACTTTTGATGAACGTGATTTAGCTCAACTAAAATGCGAAATGTTTGAACTGTTTTTTCTGTGCTTTGAAATCTGAAGATTACATGCATGTTTCAACTTGCAAAACTGGTAAATAAATTTGGGATAAATTATGCATCACTTATGAAGGTACTAATGAAGTTAAACAATCCCGTTTAAACATTCTCTTGCATGACTACGAACTTTTTCGTATGAAACCTCATGAATTGATTTCTGACATGTACACTAGGTTTACTCAGATTGCTACTTCATTGCATGCACTAGGAAAAGAACTTTCGAATTATGAAAAAGTTAACAAGATTTTGAGATGCTTACCTTCGTCTTATGATGCAAAAATCACTGCAATCACTGAATCTAAAGATTTGAACACCTATTCTATTGATAACTTACTTGGCTCACTCATTGCTTACGAGCAAGGGGTGAATCAAAGAATTGTTGATGCAGGTGAAAAGAAAAAGGAGAAGACAATTGCACTGAAGGCGCATAAATCAGATTCTGAATCTTCCGGGTCTGAAAGCGATGAAATTGCCTTCATTACAAGGCAATTCAAAAGCTTTCTAAGGAAGAAACAAAAGCATCATCAAAGTTGGAGAAAAGGTAAGGATCATAAACATCTTAAAGGATCTTCTGATGTTGTTTACTTTGAATGCAGGAAAACTGGACATGTGAGAGCCGATTGTCCTACACTCCAAGATCATTCAAGCAAAGAAAAGGAAAAAGGTGAGGAGAAAGCTCAGTCTTTGAAGGAAAAGAAGAAAATCCAAAGAGGTTTTTGGGCAGAATCTAGTACTGATTCCTCTGAAACTGAACCAGAGGAAGAGACTATAAACTTGTGTTTCATGGGAGAAAATCAAAGTGATGAGGAAGAGGTATGTAAACCAACCTATGATGAATTGTTTTGAAATTTATGAAAAAATTCATGCATCATACAAAAATTTAAGAAAAACTCATGCTAACCTAAAATTAGAACATTCAAATCTATAAAAAGAGCATGAAGTTTTTCTCAAAGATCATGCAACGATTGATTCAAATCACATGGCTCTTCTTGATGAATTTGATGGGTTAAGCAAGAAATATTTGGAGTTAATTGATGAACATAATGCATTGAAAGCTTCACACACCTCACTTAATGATGATCTTAAAAAATCTAAAGAGATTGAGAAAAATTTGAGGATTGACAATGATGCCTTAAAAAGAACCAACTTGAGGAATCAAAATGATTTGGAAACATGTAAGAAAGCTAGGATGACACCAACTACTAATCAAAACACAGAACCTAGGAAGAGGCATTTTTACCCAAACCATTTAAGAAAAACCTTTTCCTAGAGTTCAATGTTTTTCTTGTGGCATGCTAGGACACATCTCACACACTTGCACAGTTCACCGCAGTACACATTGGGTGTGGAGACCTAAGATGCATGATTCAAAGCATACCACATCTGCATTGCACTCTACGTTTCCTAAGAAGGAGCCCAAACCTATTTGGGTTCCTAAATTTGACTGTTGTTGAGTTTTGCAGGTGTGCTCTCACCAAAAACCTCGTGGGAGCATAGAATAACTAGACATAAGGAGGCTCACAGCTCGAAATTGCTTAAACTCACTGCTTTATCACTTGCTTGAAATCTTTAGTTTTTGTGTGTCTTTTATTTTATTTTTGTGCTAGTGTTTTTTTTGTGCTCACTTTATGTTGTTTTTTAATTTGCTTTATTATTTTATTTTATGTGGTTTGTTTTTCACATTGTTCTTTAAATTTGGCCTTCCATATGATGAAACTTTTCAAGCTTTTAAATATAGGAGTTTTGGAGATAGGGTTTAGCTTTTCTAAATTGGTTAAAGGAAGTAATACTGTTGATGTTTTCCTTTCTTCTGACTTTGTTTAGTGGCATGATTTTCTTCTCTAAAATAGAAGTCTAAACTCACTTTAATCAATGACTTTTTTATCTAAGATCTTTTTCTTATCTTGATATATTAAATTATCTTATGCATAATAGCCAAAGTTCTTAGATATCATTCAAGCTTTTGAAATCTTGTCATTGCATTTATCACGTGATTTTGATTTTTGTGTTTTGGATTGTTGTTCTCTATGTTAGAGAGAGAGCTCCTATTCTCTAATATTTGGAGGATATATTCACAACTAAGTCTTTTTCTTTAAGGGTATATTAAAGAATGTTTGGCTTGCAAGAGTTAAAAAGGAAAGAGGCCAATGAAGCCAAATTGAAAAGAAAACTATATACACAAAAGTGTATCAAAAATCAAATGATGCTAAAAGAGCCAATCAAAGTGACAAGAGGCATAAAATGAGCCCACTAAATGCAAGCTATCCTCTCATTGGTGAAACTCTTAAAACTTAGAAAACTCATTGATTATGTGATACTTTCAAAGACTTGATTTCAATTTCCAAGATTGAGAAAATTACTTTGGTTTATTATTTATGAGATACTTTAGTTGTAAACAAGTCTTGAATGGATCTTCTTATCCTATTTTGTTATTCCGAGTTAGGCCTCTGTTTTCCAAAAGAATTTTGTACCCTGAAGGATGTCCGATCTAGGGTTAACGGAATCAGATTTTCTACCTTCTTCTGATTGGGATTTGTTAAACTTCTTGATCTATTGGAACTTTAAAAGTTTAATTTTTGAAAATAATTCTCATATGATGCCTCCATAAAACAAAAAAAATTAGAAAAATTAAAATTCAAAAATATTCGGTGTTTGGCTTTTCATTGTGCTGTTTTTATTTTTCTACGTCTTTGACTGTTTTTTCTTTTGTTTTATTTTTGAGGGTCTTGATCATCACCATTCTTTTCTTGATTTCAATTTCTTGTCACATCAACCTGGCCGATCATTTTATCGTCCCTGACGATGTGACAAATTTTCTTCAAAAAATCCATCTGCTGAACTTTTCTGTGCTTAATATTACTCTTCGTCTTGGACGATCATATATCATCCTGGACGATTTGATCGAACTCATCGTGATAGTCCTGGCCGATAGTATATTTGTCTGGCCGATGCATTTTATGTGCATCGTCCTGGCCGATGCACTGGATCGTCCTGGACGATCCACGTGTCAGCACGTTTGATCTTTAAATTCGGCCCCGGACGATCCATTATTGGACAATTGGCCGGGCCGATCCACTGTTCGTCCTGGACGATACACGTGGCAAGAATTTTAAACGTTTTAACTTCGGCCGGTATGATCAATTATTGTGCATCGTCTTGGATGATACACCTAATCGGCCTGGACAATCCGCTTTTTCAACGGTCGTCCGGATTGACTCCTCGGGCTGATAGCCTGTGTCTAATCGGCCTGGCCGATCTCTGATCGGCCCGGACGATTGGACCGCCTTTTTGACCAATCGGCCTGTACGTAATTATTGAAACCATATCGGCCTGTACGATTCTGCGATCGGCCAGGACGATATAGCCGTTTCTTTAAATTCAGGCCGTTCCAGCCATGGTTTTTCACTTCCAACCCTTTCTCCTCTTGTGTTCTTTGCTTAGTGCTCTCAAATGGCTGGTAGGAAATGCGCCTGACAGATTTCTGGGAGTTCCTCGAGGGCAAGGATTGACCCTCATTTCCGGGAAGCAGAAGATGAAGCCGCCTATCATTGTTACAAAGAGTGTGGAATTACTGTCTCCAGAATCATCAATCCTGTCCACATCTCTTACCCGGTAATGGATCTTTTTGCTCACACCTCCCTTTGCTTCATTTTGTCTCTTGCCTTCCCTTTCAATTCAGAATTTCTTCGAGAATTTTTTGCAAACCTTCGTATCAACTCTACCTTCACAGCCCTGACCTCCTATGTGAATCGACGCCCTGTCAAAATCACATATTAGGATTATCTTGATCTTTTACAGCTATCCACCACCGGGGATAAGCTGCACATAATCGCCTCTGACCCTGATCTTGACTGGTCCACGGCGAATCACTTTCTTCGCCAGACCAATGTACCTTACCATGTTGGAGAGACTAGCTCTTTAGTTAGAGATGCTAGGACAATCTAATATGTCCTTCGCACCTCAGTCATTTTAAAAGCCGGCGACCGAGTCCACATCACCCCTCTACTTTCCCTCACTACTTTCTACATCATGGCTCATAGGGAATTTAATACTGCGGACCTAATTTTTTGATACATTGATCACCTAACCACAATTCGTGATCCAGGCCACAAAAGGAAACCAAATCTAGCCTTAGGACACATCATAGCCTATGTTCTTGAAACCAAATACCAACTTCAGCATCCTATTCCAGCAAACCTCCCAA
Organism: Dendrobium huoshanense; assembly: GCA_016618105.1. NCBI lineage: Eukaryota > Viridiplantae > Streptophyta > Magnoliopsida > Asparagales > Orchidaceae > Dendrobium > Dendrobium huoshanense. The sequence goes on along the minus strand of CM028357.1, from coordinate 4,528,300 downwards.
CTCCCTTCTACTCAAACAATTCCTTCAACACCCTTCACAGTACTCGTCTCCACCCTGAGGAACTTCGGGGGGCTAGAGAGGAGGAGGCTCCACTCCAGCTCCCTTTCCTGACCATGTTCCTCTCCACCAGCACTCACCGATTGATCAGTTGATTGAGAGATTTGATAGATGGGAGACCCGATTTGATGCATATGTTGCTGCACAGGAGCAGCAACACTCTAAGGATATTGCCCGTTACGAGCATCACCGCGCTGAGGATTTAGCCCGATTTGATAGTTTTCTTACTCACCACCAGCAGCAGCATGACCAGGACATCGCCTGGTCCAATGCTCTGTTTACCACACTTGCCGCTTACTTTCAGCAGCCACCTCCACAACCTCCATCTGATGATCAGGATCCCTCGTTCTTTTAGTCTGTGCTTTGTGTTGTTTGTTTATTATCTTCTTGTAGTTTGCTTGTTAGTCTTTTGTGATGTTTTTTTATTATTTCTGGACCCTCTTTTTGTGATGACAAAATGGGGAGTAGGATAGGGTGTGGTAGGAAAAAGCTATTGTAACTTTGATTTTCTAATGAACCTGTTTTTTTTTTTAATTTTTCCTACAACTTGTGTTTGCCATCCTAAAAAATGGGGAGATTGTTGCAAATCTATTTTTCATGGCTTATGTTTTGATGATTGATAAACACTGCTTCTCTTGGATTGCTTGTTGCTTCTAACTTTTCAGGAATCGAAGATCGGACGATCAAGAAGAAGTCAGTTCAGGATTGCGTAGGTTTAGGGTTGATTCAGTCTATACGTTTAATTTTCACCTCTTGAGTCTACTTGTAATGGTCAAAGAGACTGATGCTATGTAACCCTTCAAACACACACTTGAGAGACTTAGAATTTCTGTTTTTACTCATACTGGCCAGGATGATTTTTGGATCGGCCTGAACGATCAGCTTAAAACAGAAAGTCTAATTAAGGATTCTTAATTAAGGCAGCCGACATTAACAGATCGTCCTGGACGATACGTGTATCGGCCAGGACGATAAGCTCAAAACAGAAAGAAGTAGCCGTCATAGTCAATTATGCTATATTGTATTTTTAAATTATCGGCCAGGACGATCCTAGGATCGGCTTGGACGATATTCACAAATTATGCCATAATTGTTCAGGAAATCAAGAGAATAATTAAGGATGATTGATACGATCATATCGTCCTGGACGATCGCAGGATCGGCCAGGACGATCCAGTCAAAAACCTTAAGTTACTTCAGGACGATCAATATCGGCCAGCCCGTATCCAGGGCTATTGTCAGGACGATTTTCCTCTGATTTGAACTGATCGGCCAGGACGATCGTGAGATCGGCCTGGACGATCAAGCCAATTTTCAATCATCCAGCTTTGTATCCAGGGCTATGCTCTGGCCGATCTTCATTGATTTGTACTGATCGGCCAGGCCGATATCCATATCGGCCTGGACGATATTGTCGGCAACTTGCAATTAATGAGCTCCTTTGAAGCTCTTCTATTTAAGAGCTCTTTTTCAACGTTTTTCAAGACCTTTGGCTGCTGCCTTGACCTAAGAAGACCTTGAGGAGAGAAAGAGAGAGAGGAGAGAGAGAGGATCTTGTGAGGGGGAGCTTGTGAGGGGATTCACAAGGGTTGTTTCAAGGATCGCTCTGCTTCGTCTTCATCTAGAGTTTCTCATCCGTGGAAGGGTCGGTAGAGGTAAGAAGTTTGCTTTTGGTTTTGGTTCTCTGCCAGCTTCAGGAGAAAGGAAAAGGAGGAAGGTTTTCTGCCTTGCCGGGGTGGCAAAAAGGAGGTTCTTGTGAGGGCTTCTCCGCCTAGCTGTGGGGCCTAAAGGAGAGTCACGTTTTGTAGTGCAATACTTGGAGGGTGCCTCGAAGGAGTGGATGTAGGTCGAATCGACCGAACCACAATAAATATCTGTGTTCTTTTTCTTGCTTCCGCGCTTTTAAATTCCGCATTTATTTCTGTGGTGTGATTTGGTTTATGTAATTTTCTTTCTTTGTGAAAATAGTTTTTAAAATACCAATTCACCCCCCTTCCTCTTGGTTAGCTTGGGACTATGTTCATAGGGCTTAACATCCCTAACGAACTTTTAATCTTTTTCTAGGTGTTAGATATTTTTCATGTGGCATGCTAGGACACATCTCACACACTTGCACTATTCACCATAGTACACGTTGGGTGTGGAGATCAAAGGTGAATGATTTACAGCATACCACACATGCATTGCATTCTACTTTTCATAAGAAGCGACCCAAACCTGTTTGGGTTCCTATATCTGATATTTGATAATTTTGTAGGTGGGCTCTCACAAAAGGCCTCATGAGAGTATGTGGTACTTGGACGGCGGATGCTCTCGACATATGATTGGTGATACCAATCAATTTGTTTCACTGGAGTCCAGGACTGGAGGAAAGGTTACTCTTGGAGACAACACCACCAAGAAGGTGGTAGGCTCAGGTATAATTGGTAATTTCAAGAACCTTATGATTGAAAATATTTTTCTTATAGATGGATTAAAACACAACCTGGTCAGCATCAGTTAACTTTGTGACAAAGGCTTCATCGTACAATTCTTTGCAAATTCATGCATTAGAAGTTTAAGTAACAATACTATTTTGCAGGGAAAAAGGATCAACAACGTCTACATACTTGATTTAAATAATATTGAATGTGATGCTTCATTTTACTTAAAGATAGTTGTTAATGATTCATGGTTGTGGCACCGGAGATTTTGTCATGCAAGTATGAAAAACTTTAGGAAAGTGACCCAAAAAGACCTAGTTAGAGTTGTCCCCAAACTTATGTTTTCAAAAGACCACCTTTGTGATGCCTGCCAACTAGGAAAGATAGTCCACTCCACTTTTCACCCCACTAAGGATATTAGCACCTCTAGACCTTTAGAAGTCCTTCACATAAATTTATTTGGACCCATTAGCACTGCCAACTTGGGAGGGAAAGTCTATGGTTTGGTGATTGTTGATGACTACTCGAGGTTCACTTGGACTAAAATTCTTTCACATAAACATGTGTCTTTTGAGGAGTTTAGAACATTTTCTACTTAGATTCAAAAAAAGCTATGTTGTGATATCTTGACCATCCATAGTAATAATGGAGGAGAGTTTGAGAATGAAAGATTTATAGATTTTTGTGAGGATAAGCGGATTAGCCATAACTTCTCAGCTCCTAGGACCCCTCGGCAGAATGGGGTAGCTGAAAGGAAGAATCAAACCTTGGTGGAAGCCGCTAGATCCATGCTTGCTGAGTATTCACTTCCAAAATATTTTTGGGATGAAGCGGTTAACACAGCTTGTTATGTGTTGAATTTGGTGAATGTTAGAGCCAAACTAGATAAGACACCCTATAACATCCTTAAGGGTAGGACACCCAATCTTTCCCACCTTCATGTCTTTGGTTGTAAGGTTTTCATTCACAACAATGGGAAGTCTCACTTGGGAAAATTTGATCCTAAATATGATGGAATGTTCTTGGGATATTCTAGTGTTGGGAAGTCTTTTAGGGTATTTAACAAGAGGACTTTGAGGGTGGAAGAGACTACACATGTAGTATTTGATGAGTCTGATCCTAAAAAGGCTGGAGTTGAGGATGATGATGATGTTGGAGAGGTTACCACTGGAGTAGAAAACTTGGATAAGGGAGTAGGTCACCAAAACATTAAAGGAGTAGGAGATGTCACCCAAGGAGTAGAAAATATAAATCTGGAGGAAAGGGTTGGACCGTCTCACACTTTGTCTAGAAATTGGAGATACTCTACAAGTCTCCCAAAGGATTTGATCTTAGAAGACCCTTCTAATGGAGTTAAGACTAGACATGGACTTAGGAAGGAGGTGAACCACTCTGCCTTTATCTCAATGACTGAACCCACCAACATAAACCAAGCCCTTACTGATGCGTTTTGGATTTTAGCCATGCAAGAGGAGTTGAATCAATTTATTAGGAATGATGTTTGGGAGCTTTTAGAAAGACCTAAGGGACAAAGTATAGTTGGAACAAAGTGGCTCTTTAAGAACAAGGTGAATGATTCTGGAGTTGTGATTAGGAATAAAGCAAGATTAGTGGCTAAGGGGGTATAACCAAATAGAAGGGATAGACTTTAAGGAGACTTTTGCCCCTGTAGTGAGATTGGAAGCCATTAGAGTGCTATTAGCCTTTGCCTGTTATAAAGGATTTAAGCTTTTTCAAATGGATGTTAAGAGTGCCTTTTTAAATGGAGAAATAAAAGAGGATGTGTTTGTAGAACAACCCCCCAGGTTTTGAGAGCTCCCAATATCCAAATCATGTTTTTAAATTAAAAAAGGCTTTATATGGGTTAAAGTAGGCACCAAGAGCTTGGTATGAGAGGCTTAGCACATTTTTACTAGAAAGGGAGTTTGTTAAGGGGAGAGTAGACACCATCCTTTTTCTTAGGAAAGTTGGAGATGATTTGCTCATTGTTCAGATTTATGTGGATGACATACTTTTTGGATCTTCTAAAATAATGAGTAAAGAGTTTGAGATGAGTTTGATGGAAGAGTTGTCCTACTTTTTGGGTTTTAGTATAAAACAATTGGATGATGGAACCTTTTTAAATCAAACAAAATACATAAAGGACATTTTGAAGAAGTATGAGATGGATAAAGCTAAACCAATTAATACTCCCATGACTTTTAGTGTTCCATTGGATAAGGACCCAAGTGGTAAGTCTGTTGATCATAAGAAGTATAGAGGAATGATTGGCTCCTTACTTTACCTGATTGTTATCCGACCTGATATTATGTTTAGTGTTTGCCTTTGTGCTAGGTTTCAAGCTGAACCCAAGGAGACCCACCTGACTGCTGTTAAGAGAATTTTTAGATACCTTTTGGGGACCCAAAACTTAGGGATTTGGTATCCAAGGCACAACACTTCTTTTGAGATAATTAGATTTTTTTACTCTGATTTTGTATGATGTAAGGTGGATATAAAAAGCACTTCAGGAACTTGTCAATTCATAGGACAATCTTTGGTCTCATGGTCTAGTAGAAAGCAAAACTCTGTTGCACTTTCCACTACTGAAGTGGAGTACATTGCTTTGGGGAGGTGTGTGGCCCAAGTCCTTTGGTTGAAACAATAGGTATTGGATTTAGGATTATCTGTAGGCACCATCTCAATCTTTTATGGCAACACTAGTGCCATATGTATTTCTAAGAATCCTATCCAACATTCAAGGACTAAGCACATTGACATTAGGCATCACTTTATTAGAGATCATGTGACTAAGGGAGACATTAATTTACACCATGTGACTACTGAAAATCAAATGGCTGACATCTTTACTAAACCACTGGCCTTCGATACTTTCAGCTCTTTATGGGCCAGATTGGGTGTGATTGACATAACTGCATGAACTTGATCTTTTACTTTCTTCCTTTTGCTTTTGTTCTTTTTATTTTTGATTTGCTTTTCCTTTTTACTCTTTATTGTTCTTTTCTCCTTTTTGCTTTACTTTTAGTTTGTGTTTGATTTTTTTACTTCTATGTTCTTTTAATTTGATTTTCCAAAATCATCGCTGAAACGATATCGTATGTCTTGTCCTTGGTTTTGAAAATTTGTAGTCAATGTTTCACATCTCTTAAATCTATTAGATGGTAAAAATATACCGTTAATTGTGTCTCTTTCTCTAATATATTTTAGTGGCACGGTTTTCTTTTTTAATCAAAAGTTTATTTCAAAGTAACAATTGTATGTGAAATTAAGATATTTTCTAAACTTGCCAAAGCAAATCTATCTTGTATTTATAATGATCAAAGTCTTTCTAGCACATCAAGATTCATCATTATTCTTGTCATTGGTTATTGATTCTGTTTTGTGAATTGTTCTTTCCTATGTTGGAGAGAGCTCATATTCTCTAATATCTAGAAGATATACTCAAAACTAAGATTATTTTTAAGAGTTTTTGATAGAGAATGAAGCTTGTAAAAATAAAATTTTTGGCCAATGATGCAAACAAAAGATGCGCAATGACGCCAAAATTGAAAAAAAAATTATATACACAAAGTGTATCAATTGACAAGAGGCATAAAATGAGCCCAACAAAAGCAAACTCTCCTCTCCTTTCAAATATTTTAAAACTTAGAAGATTTCATATATCAAAGGCTTGATTTCGATTGTTTTGCTATTGTGATAAATTCACTTTGGTTCATTATTCTATAAGAGCTTTTTTCAAGAAATAAGTAATGAATGGATTCTTTTTTCTATCCATTTGATTTCTTTGAGTTAGGTCATTGATTTTCAAACACAATTCAACCCTAAAAGAAAGTATGAGCTAAGGGTAATCATGATCGGATATTATACCGTTTTATGGATTTTTTGATGTTGATTCATTAGCTCACAAATTTTTTACAAATCAATCACATGAAGTACTACATCATGTTCATGCCTTAGTTAAAAAAAAATCTTATGATTTGTTTCTTAGTTTCCTCGTCCTTTTTGAGATGTCAAAAAAGGGAGAGGGGTTCTTTTGTATGCTTACACTTTCAATTCCATGTTTTACACTACTATTTTTGGATTAATTATCAAAGTGTTTGCCATCATCAAAAAGGGGGAGATTGTTATAGATTTCATGAATTATGTTTTAATGATTAGCAAACACTCTTGCTTCTTTTCGACTGCCTTTACTGCTGACATTTTTAGGATTCAAAGATCGGACAGAAATCAGAATCAGTTCAAGACTTGGTAGATTAGGGTTGAGTCAGTATGTAATTTTCTTTTTTCTTTCTTGAGTCAATTGTAATTATTTGAAGTGACTGATGTTAAGTAACCCTACACACACACACTTGAGAGATTTAGAACTTGTGTTTTTACTCACATCGGCCTAGATGATATTTATATCGTCCTGGACGATCGAGTTCAAAATAGAAGATCTAATCAGAATTTCTTAGTTAAGGCAGGCGTAATTAACTGATCGGCCTGGACGATACCTGTATCGGCCAGGACGATATGCTCAAAATAGAAAGAAATTGCCACCATGATCAATTTAGGTATTCTGTATTTTTGGAAATTGGCCATGACGATTCTTTGATCGTCCTGGACGATATTATATAATTATGTCTAAATTCATTTGACAATCATGGGAGTAATTAAGGATGATTTATTCAATCAGATTATCCTGGACGATCGCAAGATCGGCCTGGACGATCCATTCAAAAACCCTTGGTTGCTCCTGGCCAATTTGGATCGGACAGCTCAAATTAAAGACGATGCTATGGATGATTTTCCTCTGATTTGAACTGATAGGCCGGGTAAATCGTGAGATCAGCCAGGACAATCAAGCAAATTTTAAATCGTCCAATTTGCATTCAAGGCGATGCTCTAGCCGATCTTATGAGATTTGTACTGATCGGCCAGGACAATTTCAATATCGTCCTGGACGATAAAGTTGGCAACTTGCAATTAATGAGATCCTTTGAAGCACTTCTATTTAAGAGCTCTTGTTCAACATTTTTGAACATGCTTGGCTACTGTCTTGACCTGAGAAAATCTAAAGGAGAGAGAGAGAGAGAGAGGACCTTGTGAGAGGGAGCTTATGAAGGAGTTCACAAGGGTTGCTCCAAGCATTGTTCCACTTCTTCTTCCCTGAAGTCTCTTTTCCTTGGAAGGGTTGGGAGTGATAAGTTTCAGCAAGTGATCGTGGTTCTCTGCCTGCTTCAGGAGGAAGCAAAAGGAGTTGGGTTCTCTGCTTTGTCGGGTGTGGCAAAAAGGAGGTGTTTTTTTAGGGCTTCTCCACCTAGTTGTAGGGGATAAAGGAGAGTCACATTGGTAGTGCAATACTCAAAGGGCGCCTCTGGGGAGTGGACGTAGGTCAAGTTGACCGAACCACTATAAACCCTTGTGTTCTTTTTACTGCTTTCGCACTTTAATTTTTCGCATTTATTTTTTCGTGGCAATTTTGTTTTGTGATAATCGTTCTTTTGTTTTAAAGAATTTTAAAATACCAATTCACCCCCCCCCCCCCCCCTCTTGGTTAGCCTCGGGACTAGTTCATAGGGCTTAACATCCCTAACGAACTTTCACTTAGTTTGGGGAGCAGTTCGCTACTCTTTATAGTCTCTTTTAGCCGCTACCACCACCTCCTTTTAATGATCAGGGCCTGTCTTACTTATAGTTTATTTTCCTTATGTCATTTTCTGTGATGTAGTTTGTTTCTTTTTGGTAGTTTCTATTCTTTTTTTTTCTTTTATAGTTCCCTCCTCCTTTTTGTAATATCAAAGGGGGGGTAGTGGTAATGTTTTATTTTGTTTCATTATACTATTTTCTTTTAGTATTTGTATTATCTGTTTATTTTTTGTAAATTTTGAACTTTTAGATTCACATTATATTTCCTTGTGATGTTTTAATTAAATTGCTTAAATTAATTTTTCTCCCAAATGTTTGTCATCATCAAAAAAGAGGAGATTATTACAAATCTGGATTCAGGAATTATAATTTTGATAATTGTTAAAATTTATAACACTTTTATTTCTTCTACAATTGCCTTACATATTAACATTTCAGGTCCACAAGATCAAATTGTAAATCAAGCTAGCTCAAGATTGGATAGATTATGACTGAGTCAGTCTGTAAGTGTATGTCAAGAGTCTTTTCCTTTTCTTGAGTCAAATGTAACAAAGTGAGTCCTAATGCTAAGTAACCTTGCACACACACACACTTAGAGAAATTTTTTGTCTATTTTTAGAGTTCTCTATTTTTTATTATATCATCCAACACAATCCCAAATCGTCTTGGAGGGTCAGTTAAAAATATAAACCCTAATTAGGGCATCCTGGTTAAGGAAAATGAAACTAAGCCAATCGTCCTAAACAATATTAGAATCATTCTAGACGATAGAAGCAAATAAAAAAGAATCAACTGCCAACTCTTTTAGGCATATTTTATTTTTGGAAATCATTCAACACATCATCCAGGACATCACCCTGGATGATGCCATATAATTATGCCTAAATTATTCTGATAACTAAGCTAAATAATTAAGATTTGATTGCTCGATCATATCATCTCGGACGATCAATTAATCAAACTTTTATTTCTTCTTAGACGACTAGTGCGATGTTATAGACGATACTTGATGTTTTGAACCAATCATATATGACGATACATAATTCGTCTTGGATGATCAGTTATTTTTTCATCATCCAAACATGTAACAAGGGAAATGTTCTACATGATATTTGACATTTTGAACTAATCGACCAGGACGATCGTGAAATCATCCTGGACGATCAGTTATTCATCATCCAAGCCATGTAAAGTTTAGCCAAATAGAGCAACTATTTGGACGATATTTGATGTTTTGAACTAATCGTATAGGATGATGGCCTATCATCTTGGTCGATATGAACAAAGAAACCTTCTAGTCATCTAACCTCTCCCAGATTGTCCTAGCTGATTGAGCTAAATTTGTACTAATCGTACAGGATGAGTTTTCGATCATCCTGGATGATATTTATCAATTTATTACAATTTAGGACAAATTTGAAGCCCTTCTTTATAAGGCCTCTTGTTTACTTAAGGGATATTCTTTTGCTGTTGTCCTAACCTGTGAGAGCAAAGAGGAGAGGGAGAGCAAAGGGGAGAGAGAGAGAGAGAGAAGATCTTATGAGGGGGAGTATGTGAGGGGTTTCAAAAAGGTTGCTCCAAGCAAGGATCTGAGTCATCCTCTCTGGTTTTCATCCCGTGTTCCTTGGAGGTTCTAGAGAGGTCTACTTCAGTGAGATATCAAGGTTCTCTGCCTGCTTCAGGAGGAAGTGAAAGGAGTTTGGTTCTCTACTTCACTAGGGTCAGTGGTAAGGAGTTTTTGTACGGGATTCTCTGCCTTATTATGGGGGGAAAAGGAGAGACATTGAGTTTAGTGCAATACTCTAAGGAGAGGCTCTAGGGAGTGGACGTAAGTTAAGTTGACCGAATCACTATAAAATTTGGTATGTTCTTTCCTATTGCATTTTTTCGCATTAAATTTCTACTCTTTATTTTTGAGATGATTGTTTGATTGTGATTGTGATTTTGTTTGAGAAATTTTTTAAAACACCAATTCATCCCCCCTCTTGGTTAGCCTCAGACTAGTTCATAAGAGCTTAACATCCCTAACAAACTTTCAATCTTATGGAAAGAAGAATAAAATGCATGCATGTTATAATGTGAATTTTAAAGTTTTGGTCCCCACAATAAATAAACTTTGTGGTGAATAGAGTAAGTGTGGGAGATATGTTCTAGCAAGCCACAATAAAAGCATCTAACACCAGGAAAATGATTTATTAATCTATCTTGGTTATAGTGTCTCTTCCTAGATTTGAATGATGCATGCTAATGTGATGGATTATGAAACTCTTCAAGTGTAGGTGGTTTTTTATTTTCTTTGAAAGCATTTAATTTAGCTTCTTAAAACTTATTTGCACTTTTAAGAATTGACTTTTTTATTTTCAATGCATTCTTCCTACTATCTAAATAATATGAAAGAATATCAAAGTTCTTATATGCATTTTCTAGTTCAACATGTAAACTTTTCAAGGAATAATACTCATTAGTTAAATCTATAAGCTTTTTATTTAATTCATCAAATTCATCAAGTAAAGTCATATGATTGCTATCTAAAGTGGAATAATCTTTTCTCAATCTTTCATGCTCTTTTTATAGAATTAAAAAATTAATTTTAAGGCTAGATGCAGTTTCTTAATCTTCCTATATGAAGAATGAATTTTTTTATAAATTTCAAGTAATTAATTATAAGTTAGCCCACATACCTCCTCTTGATCAAAGTGATCAAGATGATCGTCATCCATTAAGCACAGGTTTGTTACCTCTTCTTCTACTCCAGTTTTAGAAGATTTTGATGCCGAGTCTGCCTAGAAAGCCTTTTGGGTCATTTTCTTATCCTTCCTGAACTTGAGTTTTTTCTTCACCCTTCTCTTTTCTGAGGTAAGCTTTAAGAGTTGGGCAATTATACGTCAGGTGCCCTGGCTTCCTACATTCAAAATAAATCACATCAGAAGAAACTTTAGAATTCTTATTATTCTTACACTTGTTCCATTTCTAATGATGATTTTTCTTTTTCTTAAGAAACTCTTGAATTGCCTATTATTAAAATGATGTCATCATTTTTAGAATAAGAAGAATCAGTATCATAAGCATTAGCCTTTAAGGCTACAATATTCTCTTTTTTCTTCTCACCTGCATCAAGCTGCCTTTGGTTCACTTCTTTCTTATAAAAAATGAGTTATCCAAGTAAGTTATTAATTGAATAAGCATTCAAATTCTTAGATTCAGTAATGGCAATAATTTTTGTATCAAAGGAAAAGGTAAATATCTCATAATCTTGTTAACTTTTTCATAGTTGGTAGTTCTCTTCCTAAGGCATGTAAGGATGTAAAAATTTGTATAAACCAAGTATACTTTTTAGAAATAGATTCACCATGTTTCATGCAAAAAAGTTCATAATCATATAGAAGAATGTTTAGTCTAGATTGTTTAACTTCGTTTATACCTTCATATGTTATGTATAGTTTGTTCTAAATTTCCTTGCTAGTAGAATAAGTTGAAACACATATATATTCTTCAAATTTTAAGGCACATAAAAAAAAGTTCAAACACTTAGCATTTAATTTTAACTTCCAAGTCTAGTTATGATAAATTATTGTTAGTACCTTTTGTTTCTTTCATGATGTTTACTTCTAATTAAAAATCCTTATGCTTAAATTATTGTATATTATTATATACAATTATTACAATTGATTACTTATTTAGTCAAAATAAAAATTATAATTAAAAGTTATGTAAATTTAGGATAATAATAAAACCATATATTATAGTTTGAATGAACATTATACAATAATTTATAATTTGGAAAACTTAACAATTAACTAATCCAGATAATTTAAGTTATTGACTTAATTTTGAATTTAAAAACTAAACATTAACTTATATTGAGAATTAAATTAAATCTGAATAAATAAGTTTAAGGATTGCATAAGAATAGCTTAAATTAGGGAACTCATAATTAAACTTTAAGTAGTAACTAGTGAACCTATTAAATTTTTACTTAAATTCAATAGGATTGTAAAAAAAGAAAGAAAAAACTAATATTCCAAATCATCAAGTATGTATTTCATACATAATAAAGAAAACAAATTATTAAAAAATTAAAATAAAAATGATGCAAATTGAAAAAAGATGAGTACATTAAAAAATTGGTATTAGTTATAGCTTAATTTTAGTTGCATCCTAGTACTTAATATAAAAAGGAATAAAATAAGTAAACTAGTACATATGATAGTGCACTTAGAAAATTCATATTTAACTATGTGCAACTAATCCCTATACTACATTATTCATTTTATATTTAGAATTCAATATTGAATTTAAAAATAGTGAATATATTCAAAATAAGTAATAGTATGGGTGACTGATTAGGATAAACATTATGTTTTTTTAAATTAGAATTATAGCTTGTTCATTCCAAATTACTTCAAGGCTGTGTTATATTATTCTTTATTTTAATAATTTTAAACTATTAATTTTTACTTTGGCTATTAAAGTAATTAAAGAGTGTGAATGTAAGTGTTGTTTGAGGACATGAAAGAGTTTAAGTTGGGGGGAATTTGATAAGTGTAAATTATCTATATTTTTAGTTATTAAAAATTCATTAAAAATGTGTTATTTTAACAATGTTCGTACAAAAATTATACAGGAAAAAGAAAAAAATTTTAAGTGTTGGACAGCACCATAGTACCATCAAGTATATTGCTGCAACTCCTGATCGATCAATGCTGAAGCACCAATTTCAACTTGGTGGTTAACAACCTTCTCTATTAAAAGTGCCAAAACATCAAAAAATTCAGCACCATAGTGCCTCATAATGTTGTTGTGTCCAAAAATAGTGCTGAGCATGGGGTGTCTAAGGAAACTCCATGTAGGAGCGCCGACATGCAAATGCCGTAGCGCTAAAATCTCATTTCAAGCACCTCAGTGCTCACTTTTGATGGAACCATGGTGGAGTAGTTAAAACTTATAAGTGACACATGGTTTTAGTGAAAAACCCTGCCACGTCAACCAATGCCTCAACAGAGCCAACATTTCATTGCTGAGGTGTTAGTTCATTTCTCACCATCATAGCGCCACCTTTTCTAGCACTATGGTGCTTCAGTATGATCATGTACTTCCTATAAATAGATTTTAGTTATGATATTTAAATAGAGAAGTCCCTTGAGTGAAAAAATTATATTTTTTTAGTGTGTTTCTTTAGTGCCCCTTTAAAGTAAAGTTTAAAGGAGGCTAGGGGAGTGCGAGATACATTCTCCGAGAGAATCTTAGCCAATGTTTGTAAAGAAACTCTTTAAGTGGTGGAAGAAGAAGTGTAGGAAATATCTTTTGATCCTTCCTAGTGATAAACTTATACTACTCTTGTAATTTTTTTATATGGATAAAATGAATATGAGTATGCTTGTTATTTCTTTCATGTATGGCTAGTTCCTTTTTTTTTGGGCTGATGATGTAAAGAGAAGATTAAGTAATAATAAAGAATATTATGTTTTAATGAAGTTATGGTTGTTTTTAATGTCTCTCATTTTTTATTTATTGCATATAAAGATCATGAATGTAGTTAAAACCTAGTGTGATGTATAACTATTGCAAGCCTTATCCAAGTACTATGATTTTGATAATAACAAATATTATTGTATTTGTTCCTACTTTCTCCTAATACTATGATATTTTGTTTATTATGTCTGTACAAGTATTTTAGGAACACCATGCACTATCCAAGGAAGACATATGGCTCAAGATTAGGTAGAGTAGGCCATGTTATAAAGAGTATGTAATATTTATTAATATATTTTTCATTTAATGAGTCAAAGTCTTATAAAGGTATATGTTTATTGAGTAACATTGCACACACAAAGGGGGAGAGAGAAAAATTTTGTAAGAGTGTTTTTTATGTACATCATACTATACTATGTTTTCTTCATATTATATGGCCTTATTTTGTACTATATAAATTTTAATTCATATTGTATGATCTATTATACTATGTCAAAACCCTAATAGCTAGAGGTCAAGAAAGATACTAATTATGTGTTTATCGTATAATATGATTTGGTTTATACTATACACTCTAATTAAAATCTTTCTTAATTAATCCCTCGATATCAGGTAATCAAAATATAAATAATTATTATAACTGAACATACTATATAACACAACTTGTACTATATGATTGCCCGTGTACAAAATTAGTCTTCCTAGAGATCATACTGAATGAAATCCAAGAATTTTGAACTGATCATATTGTACGATGTCCACAGTCCTGGACGATCGATAGTGTACGAAGTTGGCCATCCAAAGGATCATCCAAAATGAATAGAAGGAATTTCTACAGTTTATACCATATGATGTTTTGATCATACTGTATAAAATGTTATAAAAGTTAAACATTTCATCTGAATGATCTTTTTGGATGAGTCTAAATTATACTGATTATATGGTATGATACGTGTATCGTACTGTATTAACATAAGATAAAATTCTTAAAAAATAAGGTTTCTTGAAGCCCTCTATTTAGGCTTTCTCCAAAGACATTGTAAGAGTCTTTGGCATGCATTGAGTCTCTATTCTTCTAGAGAAAACTTAGAGAGAGAGCCTTTAAATGGATAGAGGAAATGGTGGAGTTTGAGAGGGAGAAGATCCTTATAAGTTTCAAGGGAGTGTGGAGGGGGTTTCACAAGATTGATCTGACAATCTTGCACCTAAGTACCATCATATTCAAGGTTTATCTTAAGGGAAGTTTTGGGATGAAGAAGATATCTTTGGTGTTAAAAAACTTGATTAACCCACTGCACTAGAGAAGGTGAAAGGGATTCCAGGTTCTCTACCTAACTAAGAGGGTTAAAAGGAATTAAGGTTCTCTTCTTATGAAAGAAGTATAATCCTCTACCATATCAGGTTGGTGGAAAGATTTTGTAAAGGCTTCTCCACCTAGCTATGGGGACTAAAAAAGAGTCACTAAAGAGTTTAGTGTAATACTTGGAACATGAGGTTCTGGGAAGTTGATGCAGGTCAGGTTGACCAAATCACTATAAATCTCTTATGCATTTGTTCTTAATTTTATTTTTTCACACTTTATTTTCCATATTTATTTTTATGTTAATTGTGTGGTTGAAAATATCTATTTTTCTATTATTGTTAAGTTACCTTACTTCTGTATCAAGGGATAAAATTATCTATTTTAGATGTTGAAAAAGCTTTAAAAAAGGAAATTTTTCTTTATGTTTAAATACATTTTAAAATCACTAATTCACCCCCCCCCCCCCCCTCCCTCTTGGTTAGCATCGGAACTAGTTTTATAAGGTCTAACAACCTTCAAGAACTTTCAAGTTGTTTCAGAGCGGGATTCATAAATTATGTTTTAGAAAACTTTTAAAAAAAGATCAATGGCTAACTTTAGAAATCATAATACTATGGAAGGATACTCAATCACACAACCACCTTTATTTGAAAATATTTTTTTTATGGAAAATTTGCATGTTTACTTTTTAGCAAACAATAGATTAACGAATGTGACATATAATTCAAAGTAGTTATTTTATACTGTTACATATTATAGATAGAGTTAAAACTGATATTTCTTTTACTAAATGGAGCGTAATACAAAAAATCAATACTCAATTGAATGTTAAATGCTTGAACTATTTTTTTGTGTTTTAAATTATAAAGATTATATGAGAATCTCTACATGTACTACTAGCAAAGAAATTTTTGATAGATTATGCACTACATATGAAGGTACTAATGAAATCAAGCAATCTAAGTTAAATATTTTAATGCATGATTATGAACTATTTTGCATGAAGCCTTATGAGATGATCTTAGACATGTATACTATATTTACTCAAATTGTGACATTATTACATAATTTAGGCAATGTACTTTCAAACTTTGAAAAGTTAATAAACTTCTACATTATCTTCCTGATAAATTTCATGCTAAAGTCACTATATATGTGAATCAAAATACTTGAATGATTATTCTACTAATAATCTGATTGGCTCACTCATTACCCACGAGCAAAATATGAGTCAGAAGCTTTTGGATGTAGAAGAAACTATAGTGATAAAAACTGAAGACATGGATATAAAGCAGCTTAGTAGATGATGAGAGTGAGGAGTTAACATTAATAATAAGCAAATTGGAAAGTCTACTAAAGCATAAGCATAAGCATCAACAAAGTGGAACAAAGGTAAAAATGATAAGAATATTGAGATATTTTTTGATATTATTTATTTTATGTGTAGAAAGTCTGAACATATGAAAAATTAGTGCCCTAATTAAGAAAACTCTTTATGCAAACAAAAGAGAAAAATAAAAAAATTATAATAAAGTTAAATAATAAAAAGTAAAAGATCTCCTAGACATACCTAGCTTCTGAATCATTAGACCATGAGCAAAATAATAAGGTATAATGTTTTGTTTGTGTGTTTATCTGTGTTATAGATAATGTATGCATGTATGTTATTTATTTTGATTTTATTCCCCATGAATGTTTTTATGTTTTATGTTATTTTAGTATTTTTGTTTTATAATAAGATATTTATATTTATAATCTTTTATTTTATTTTCTTTTCCATGTATGTTTTTGAGAGCACTCTCTAATCAACACACACAAAGGATAAAATTTTATGAATTTACATATCCCTTTTTATTTCTTTTGTATATTAATTCTTTATATGAAATTAAAAATCTAAATTGAATTGGAATTGAGATGGTTCAAATAAAAAGATATATTCATTCTACTATATTTTTTTTATATCATGAATATATTCTTTAATGTGATAAATAAAATTAAATATTTTTCATAAATCAAGCTATTTATTTATATTAGAAATATTGGGTTTGTTTTATAGATTATTCCTCCTTAAATAAGAGAGTGAGTTACCCTTCTCTTATATTTGGAAGATAATCTTTACAACTGAGATTCCTAAAGACTTAGAAAGGAGGCAATTTGTCAAAAAAAATTCAAAAGAGGCACAAAATAAGCCCAAAATTAAAAGAAGTGCAATGATGCCAAAAGCAAAAGATGCATCGCGTATATCAAATATAAAAGATGTGTAATGTACGCCGAAAGCTGATAAAAAAAAACATAAAATGAGCCCAACTTAAATTTGTTTTTCTTTATGGTAAATCTTTAAATCTTAGAAAATTCTTATGTTTCATAATATATTTAATACTTGATTTTGGAAAACCTTGGTTCTTCACTCTTAACATTTTTAGTAATATTATATTTTATATATTTCATGCTAGTAAACAAAAAAAAGTTCATGCTAGTAATCTAAAAAGTTTAAGTTTCCTTGTCTAATTATAATTCCTGAATTAAATTTTTATTGAAGCTACTGATTCTAGAGAGAGAAGCTACTGATAAAAGATTGATAAATTCATAATAGATGCTGCGGATTAAACTTCTGTTATACCTCATACCAATTGGGTAACTCGAGAGGGGGATAGACCTCCGATGCGGAAAGATTCCTTTGTTGAAGGAAAAGGAAAAAGTCTGATGAAGACTCAATAAGAAGTGGCATGCATTTCAAAATCAAGACCTGACTCAATTGTGAGTTTAGGTGATGATGTGTCTTCCTCTTCAGAACTAGTTCTGAAGGTTAACAAGTTTGTGGGAATCTAAGAAGATAATGATCAGAATTATGTGAGCAGGAATTTGTCTACCAAATTTGAAAATGATGTTGAGATCAATGAGGCTAATCCATAAAAGAAAGAAGATCATGTACCTAAAGATAATTTTGTCTCTGTGTGGAAGAAAACTCAGCATATTAAACTAAATTATAATATGGAAACTACTCAGATGACTGAGGATGGAATTGCAGTAAAGTTAAATCCTGATTTAGAATTTGCCAATTTTCAAATCTTAAAGAAGTCTCTTGTGATTAAAGTTCTAGGGAAAGATATCCCTTTTTCTGTTTGTAGTCTGGAACTCTGAGGACAATGGAGCAAATTTGGAAAATTTCATTTAACAACCCTTGGGCTTGATTGGATTCTCTGTTCCTTCAACAACATTGAATCAATGGAGGAAGTTCTGAGTGGTGGACCTTGGTATATTGGAAACCATATTATCGGCATGGATAAATGGTCTACATCTTTCTCCCCGTAATCATTAAAAGGTATCACTTCGCCTGTATGGATTCGATTTCCATTTTTAACTCTGAGTTGTTGGGATGAGGAGAACATCTATAGAATTGCTTCAATGATTGGAGTACCATTGTTTCTTGATGGAAATTCTTTCAAATGGGGGAAAAGAGAATATGCACGAGTTTGTGTATGTATCAATATTGAAAACAAGTTACCTAAGGGAGTATGGATTGAAGGAATTCAAGGAAGACTATATCAAAAACTCTAATATGAGAAGATGACTTCTCTGTGTTATCACTATGGAAGAGTAGGACATAGTAAGACTTTATGTCCTGATATCAAGCCTATTCAAAATCAGGAATATGTTGCTACTATTAACCAATTGAAGATGGTTGATAACAATGTTGCTGAAGAAGTCCCAAAGCTTTATAATGATGATGAATATGGACCCTGGATTCATGCAAAATTCAGAAATAGAAGATTAAAAAACTTTAAGAAAAATAAAGAAATTACAGTTCGAAAAAAATAGGAATTCAAACCTCTTGTTAATACTATTCATAATAAGACTGAAAGAATACAAGATAATCATGTTGAGAATGGAAGTCCATAAAAGCTGCAAGACGTCTCTGGAAATCAGAATGATTGTGGGAGATTGGATAATGCAGAGCCTATAAAGGAACACAAAGCTGCTAATATTTGTGTTAATAATAAATTTCAGATCCTGAGGGATGAGCATGAAGAGCGAGAAGTTGTTGATGTTGCTGAAACAGAAGACTTAAACATAGTTGAAGACTCTTATGAAACTATAACTATTTCAAAAAAAATTCAGCCAAATAGTTTTGAGATATTACTGGATATAGGAGAACAAACTACAAATTCTTGTAAAAATAAATTGGCAAAGGAAGTGAAATCCTTAGGCCCAGTTGAAGCTGTCCATAGGAAGAGAAGAGGTGAAAGTAAAGGTGGTAAGAAAGTTGGGGAATCTTCCCCTTCAGGTTATTAATGTCCTCCTTTATTTTCTAGAATTGTAGGGGGGGCCAGGAAACGGGAGGCCTCTCTATATCTTAAGGAAATCGTGAAGGATAATTGTGGGCTTTTTATTGGTCTAACAGAGACTAAAATGTCTAGCATTGATAAAAGGGATGTTAATCTTCTTATTGGGAGTAATTGGGAGTTTTCCCGCTGAAGGAAATTTGGGTGGTATATTGGTTTTATGGGATAAGAATGTTGTATCCTTTGAAGTAATTTAACATTCTTCTCAAGTAGTTATGAGTGTTCTTAATAGCACCTTATTGGGCACGTGGAATGTGGCAATGGTCTATGGAGGTAGAGATCTGTATATAAGAAGAACTATGTGGGAGACCATTGAAAAATGTTTGCCTTGTGATGCACCTTCAATTCTTGGAGGTGACTTTAATTGCATTCTTTCCCAGGATGATAAAAGGGGAGGCAAGAGGTTCAATCTTTCTAAGGGACCTAAGGAGATGAAGCTTTTTATGACAAATAATGATTTACATGAAATTGCTTTTGTTGGACCAAGATTCACTTGGTGTAACAACAAAGAAGGTGCAGCCAGAATTTGGGAGAGATTAGACAGATGTTTGATGAACTCTGTAGCCTTACAAAGAACTCCTATGTTAATGGTTCGACATTTACAAAGGGTAGATTCGGACCACATTCCAATTTCATGTAAGGTGATTGAGCCTACAAATAAACAACAAAAAATTATTAGATTTGATGATACATTGAAATCATATCCTGCAGCTTGGAAAATTGTATTGAAGGCATGGAACAGAACAGATTTTGGCAATCATGCTGAAATACTTCAAAGGAAATTAAGAAGAACACTAAAGTCTCTATACTTCTGGAATAAGAATAAATATAGAGAGTTGAATACTCTGAAGGAAGAATTAAAGAATGAGATATCGGATTTTTAATTTGAGGAATCTACATAATCTAGGCTTACGGTGGAGAAGGTGAACTTGCTTAGAAACAAAGTTCATGAACTCAATGTCACATTGGGGAGATTATCTACTTGGTGGAATCAAAGAGCCAAAGCTAGATGGCATGCGGAAGGTGACTCTAATTCAAATTTATTTCATAATTTTGCTTCTGCAAAGAAAAATGGAAATCTTATTAGACAAATCAAAGATGAAAACAATAATCTTTTGGAGGACTTTGATCACATTGAAGTAGTTTTTTATGAATGTTTTTGTAAAAAAGTGGAAGGCTAGAGACTACAATTTGACGGGATGACCAACTGTTCCAGAAAACCAGAGAATTTCTCGAGTAGAAGCTGATTTTATGAATGCAGATTATATTAAAGATGAGCTTATTAAGGCTGTCTTTAAACAAGGTAATAATAAATCTCCTGGATAGGACGGTTTCACCGCATCTTTTTTTAAATTTTATTGGGGAATAGTGGAAGGTGAGACTTGGGAAGCTATTGACAGTTTTTTCAAAACTTGTAATATGCATGCTGAATGGAGAGATACACTAATTTTCCTAATTCCCAAGATAAAAAAACCCCTTAGTTCCAACAAATTATAGGCCTATAAGTTTATGTCAAACTACTTATAAGCTTGTGACAACTATGATCATGAATAGATTGAAATGTTGCATCAATAGAATTATCTCAAAAGAACAGGTTGCATTCATTCCTGGAAGATCGATGTCGGATCACTGCTTATTAGCTCATGAGGTCTTTAATAAATTCAAAACTTCTAAAAACAAAAAAGGAATGATGGCGATTAAATAAGATATGGAACAAGCTTATGATAGCATGTGTTGGAAGACTTTGAATAAAGTCTTAAAATAGTTTGGATTCCCTTTAAAGATCTCTTCACGTATTATGGAGTGTGTTAGAGATGTTAGATTTTCATTTCTGTTAAGTGGGAAAGTGTCTAATTGGATTAGGGCTAAAAATGGGTTTCGTCAAGGATGTCCTCTATCTCCTTACTTATTCATTATGAGTTCTCAATTATTCTCACATGCAATTGAACAAAGAGGGCACGATTTGGGAATTAAAATATCACCAAGAGCTCAAAAGGTTACTCATCTATTATATGCCGATGATGTTTTGATTTTTGCACAATCTTCTAAAAAGCTAGCCAAAGTGTTAAAGAAAATTTTTGTTGATTTTTGTTCTTGGACGGGGTTGAAGGTGAATAATTCTAAATCCCAAATACTTTTCAGGATTGCTGCTAAGCATTCCAATAAGAATCAAGTCATGTAGATTTTGGGGTACAAAGTAATTAAGGGATGCATTATCTGGGCATTAAGATGGCCTTGAGAAGATTGGTAAAATATGACTTTCATGATTTGCTGGATAATGTTCTACAAAAACTGAACGCTTGGGGTAGCAAATCTCTCTCTTTGGTTGGTTAGATTACTCTTGCTAAGTCTTCTCTTTTATCAACTCCAAACCATTTATCAAATCATTCTCTGGTTCCAATGAAAGTTCTTTTTGAAGTGGATAAATGTTGCAAAGATTTTATATGTCATAAAAGCAATGGTAAAAGAGGAATGCATTATGTTTCATGGGAAGAACTGTGTAAATCGAGAGATGCTGGTGGTCTGAACTTTCATTCATCAATTCTCTGATATGGGCCTCTTAAGTCTAGACCATCTTGGCATTTTATGCAAAAACCTGATTCTTTACTTCATAGAATCATTATTTCCAAATATGGTAATAATATATTTGATGTTGATAACAAACAAGGAGCTTCTATGGCTTGGAAAATTCTAATAGATGGTGGAAAATTTTTTAAAACTTTACGAAAATGGAAAGTGGTGAATGGGAGGAAGATTAATGTTCTTAAAGACATTTGGATGCTAGATAAATGTTTGGGAACTTGGCCAACATTTGTTGGCTGGGGACTGGAAGATGTAATGCTTAATCAATTCATCTCTATGAATGGTAGATAGATCGTGGAGGAACTTCAACGGTTCATTCATGAAGATCTTATATCTCTTATATTGCAAATTCCTATCAATCACAGTGCTGAAGCAGATTATATGTAAGAAATTCACCACCATACTGGCAAGACTATTACTGAAGTGTCTTATGAAAATTCATTAAAACATGATATGGGGAGGGAGATTTTGGATTCTCATCATGGCTTAGGAAGGTGAAATTAAACCCTCAGGTGGAGCTGTTTTTGTGGAGGATGAACAAGTTTGTTATCCCGACGAATGAGTTTCTTACATATAGGAAACTTATCAATTATAATTTATGTGCAAGAGGATGTCAACAAGTTGAGAATCTTGAGCATATTGCTGTCCATTATAAGTATTTGATGGATATTCTAGTAAAGTTGCAAGAGCGAGGATTTAATATTCCCATTTTTCAATCGCTGGATGAATGTTTGAGAGAACTTAAGATAATTTATGTTCCATCTTCTAACATGGTCAAGGTATATTGTACTTCGGTATATGAATGCTGGAAAGACAGAAACAGGAAATTACATGGTAAACCTACTCTATTGAGCTCAATGATTGCTGCAAATGTATTATCTACAGCAATGATTCATGCTAATCCAATCATAGATAGTTGGGGTGCTAATCTCCTTAGTGAGTTTCAAAATGTTTGGCGCCCTTCACCGTTAGATTGGATCAAAATAAACGTTGATGCATCTCTATTGATCACTAACAGTGCTGGAATTGGAGGACCTTTTAGACATCACAAAGGAAGATTATTACTTGCTTTTGGGGAGAAAGAGTTCATTGGGATGTGGCACAACTTGAAATGGAGGCTATTTTGTTGATAAGAAAGTATATTCAAAGGTTGATGTTAGATAGCAAAGGTATAATAATAGAAGGTGATAACTACAACATCATTAAGTTTATTCAAAATTCTTTGAATAAAAAGACGTGGCAATACAACAATTGGGAAGATAAAGATTTTCTATTCTTGGCCGACTTCAATAAGGAAATTTTTTACCATGTTCATAGAGATTGTAACAAGGTAGACGGTCTTTGTGCTGCTTTGGCTTTAGAGAATAATTTTTGTTTTGATTGTTTTTGTTTTGCTAGCATACCTTCTTCTTTAACTAGTTTATCAAAGAAGGAATGAGAGCCTTTCCTTTAGCTTGTACTTAGTTTCCTTTTTTTTCTTTGTTATGCAATTTGCATTTATGAAAAAAAAAATAATTAAATTTTTATTTAAAAAAAGGATTTTAGCCTGTGAATATGTTAAGCTGGGTGTACAAACTCTAGATCCAAATCTTGTGGTTGGAATAAAGTCAACACTTATCTTATTTGATCTTTTCTATTTATAGAGTAAATTTATTACATTTTGGAAAATGCCCACGATAGTTCTTATGTCTTTGATATTTTTTCTTTACCTTGAGTTGTTAGTTGGTTTGAGTCTATTTATTTTATGCTTTCTTATTTCTATTTTTCCTTTCTATTATTTTCCCTCTTTTTTTATGTTAAAAGAGAGAGTAGTATTTTGTTGTTTATTGTTATTGTTGTTGTTGTTGTTGTTTGCATATTTAAAATATATATATATATATATACTACTTTTTCTTACAATTGGTTTTCATTTAAGAGGGGGCTTAAAGGAAAGCAATTTGTTAAAAATAAAAAAACAACAATATTTACAATCATAAAAAAGGAGGAGATTATTGCAAACCTTATCCAAGCATTATGATTTTGATAATAACAAATATTATTGTATTTATTACTAATTTCTCCTCATTCTGTGATATTTTATTTTGTTGTGTGTATTCTAACATTTTATGAATACCATGCACCATCAAACGAAGACACATGGCTCAAGATTGGGTAGAATAGGTTATGTAGTAAGGAGTCTGTAATATTCATTAATGTATTCTTTTCATTTCCTAAGTCAAAGTCCTATAAATGTGTATGTTTGTTCAGTAACCTTGCACACACACAGAAGGAGAGAGAAAAATATTTTTAAGAGAGTTTTTTTATGTACATCGTACTGCACTATATTAGCTTTGTACTTTACAACCTTATTTCATACTGTATTATTTTAATTTGTAATGTATGATCTATTGTGCTATATCAAAACCCTAGCTTCGAGAGTTCAAGAAAGATACTAATTCTATGCAAATCATAAAGTATGATTTGATTCAAATTATACGGGATAATTAAAATCTTTCTTAATTAATCCCTCGATATCACTTTGTTGCGGATCTATGGTTTATGATTTTGATGATAGCAAACATTCCTTATTTCTCTACGATTGCCTTATGTGCTAATGTTTCAGGTCCACACGATTAGACTGCAATTTGGGACCAGCTCAAGATTGGGTAGACTAGGTCTGTGTCAGTTTGTAATCTTTTTCCTTTCTTGAGTCTGTTGTATTTAGTGTGGGATCTGTTGATTTGTAACTTGGAAAGATTTCATGTTGTTCCTTATAAGATTTTTATTTTTGGTAATATCGGCCGAGACGATATTTATATCATCATGGACGATATGTCAAAATCAGAAACCCTAATTAGGGCATCCTCATTAAGGAAGCCGTCATTGAGATTGGCCTGAACGATACATGTATCGGCCAGGATGATAGTCTTAATTCAGAAAGAATCAACCGCCATAATCAGTTTAGGAATTCTTTGTTTTACAAAATCAGCCAGGACAATATTTATATAGTCCAGGTCGATCTAACTCAATTATGCCTAAATTGATCTGGTATCTTTGGAAAGCATTAATGGTTTATTGATACGATCACATCGTCCGAGACGATCTTATGATCGGCCAGGACGATGGCCTGGATGGTTGACTTTAGCCAGCACCAAATCAGGGCGATGATCAGGATGATTAAAATCGGTTTTAAATTAATTGGCCGGGACGATCGTGAGATCGGCTAGGATGATATAACCAATTTTCTTCTGATCATCCCAAATCGTCCCAGGCCGTTGAGCTGAATTTGAACTAATCGGCCAGGACGATATGCCTATCATCCTGGACGATAATGTCAACAACTTGCATTAATGAGCTCCTTTTGAGAGATTCTATTTAAGCTATTGCATGACAACTTTTGTAAGTGTCTTTGGCAGCCATTGGAGCTTCGTTCTTGTTGGGGAGACTTGAAGAGAGAGCTTGAAAGGGAGAGAGGAAATGGTGGAGTTTGAGAGGGAGAAGAACTTGTGAGGAGGAGGAACTCAAGGGAGTGTGGAGGGGATTCCACATGGTTGCTCCGGTGAACTCGCACCTTAGTACTATCGGATTCAATGCTTGTCTTGAGGTAAGTTCACCAAAGAAGAAGACCTCTTTGGTGTCAAAGGACCCGGCGACTCCGCCGCACCGGGGAAGGTGAAAGTGATTTTGTGAGGGCTTCTCCACCTAGCTGTGGGGGCTAAAGGAGAGACACTTGTTTTAGTTCAATACTTGGAGGGTGCCTCCAAGGAGTGGACGTAGGTCAAGGTTTGACCGAACCACTATAAATCCGGTGTGTTCTTTTCTTATTATCGCTTTCGCATTATTTTCTTCCGCACTTTGTTTGTGGTGATTTTGGTTGGAGTTTTATCTTTGGTTTTAAAGTTTTCCAATTCACCTTCCTCTTGGTTATCTTGGGCCAGTTCTATAGGGCTTAACATCCCTAACGAACTTTCAAGTGGTATCAGAGCACTTTCTAGTGTCATCTGAGCACCTTCAAGTGATATCAGAGCCGTTTTCAAAAAATAAGTTTTTAAAAGCTTTTGAATTTTTGATCCATGGCTAATCGTAATGTTGCGGAAGGTTATTCAATCACCAGACCTCCTTCATTTGAAAATATGTCTTTTGATTTTTGGAAAACTCGCATGTCTATTTTCTTTCAATCAATTGATTTTCGCATGTGGCATATGATTTTAAGTTGTTATTCATCACCATCACGTATTGTTAATGGAGTTAAAATTGATATTCCTTTTAATCAATGGAATATGTAAGAACAAGTAAATGCTCAATTGAATGCAAAATCTTTAAACTGCTTTTTCTGTACTTTAAATTCTGATGATTTTATGTTAGTATCCACGTGCACTACCGGTAAGAAAGTTTGGGATAAATTGCACACCATATACGAAGGCACTAGTGAAATCAAGCAAACCAAGTTGAATTTGTTAATGCATGATTTTGAATTATTTTCCATGAAACCTTTTAAAATGATCTTAGACATGTATACCAGATTCATTCAAATTGTAAACTCATTGCATGCTTTAGGAAAAGATTTTTCAAATTTTGAAAAAGTTAACAAAATTCTTCGATGTCTACTGGATAAATTTGATTCTAAAGTTATTGATATTTGTGAATCTAAAGATTTGAATGTATATTCTATTGATAATTTGATTGGCTCACTCATTGCCTACGAGTAAGATTTGGGTCAAAAACTTTTGGATGCAGGTGAAACAATCGTTCTAAAAGCTGAAGATACTGAAAGAAGATGCTTAGTTGGTGATGATAGCAATGACTTACCAAGCAAATCACAAAGCTCACCAAAGCATAAGCAAAAGTGAAAAAAAGATAAAAAATGGTAAGGATGTTAATATTTCCTCTGACGTTATTTGTTTTCTATGCAGGAAACCTTGACATATGAAAAATGAGTGCCCTATTTTAAGAATTCTTCCTAAAAAAGAAAAGGGTAAGGCAAAGCTAAATTTAAACTGGGGAAATAATGAAAAGCAAAAAATCTCATGGGCAGATCTGATCTCTGAAGCATCGGACCAGGAAAGAGATAATAGTTAAATGCCTTATTTGTGTCTTTCATTTTTTGTTTTCATTTTTTTTATTTTTTTTTCGTGTTTTTGTTTTCATTAAATTTTTTCTCTCATCAACACACACATTCACTTTTCTAAAAATAAAAAATATACTTCCTGGTTTTTCTTGAAATCTTTGGTAAGTTGTGTTTGACTTCTCTAAAACAGTCAAAGGAAGGAAACTCATTTATTTTTAACTCTCAATCTCTGTTTTCTAAAAGAGGTTATCCTACTTTTGATTTAAAATCTTTTTCATCTTTTAAATTGGTTTTTGAAACAAAATTTTTTATCTCCCTATGTTTTATTTATTGCATATGAATCTTTTACAAGTTTTTGAATATAACTCATAATTTTCTTAATCAAGCAATTCGCTTTGTCATAAGATGAGTTTTCCTTTGTTTTTTAAGAATTAAGAAAGGAAGCATATTCAAAAAATTGACCAATGATGCCAAAAATAAAAGATGTGTAAAGACGCCAAATTGAAAATATAGAATACACAAAGTGTATCAAAAGATGCGCAGTGCGCCAACCAATTGTCAAGAGATATAAAATGAGCCCACAAAGTTAATGCTTACCATTCTTGTACTTCTTAAAAAGCTTAACAAAACCCTTGATACTTTCGATACTTGAGTTTGAAAATCTTGATTCTTGATTCAAAAATTTATGCATTGATCTTCTATTAGATATATTTTATGGAAGGAGTTTTTGAAAAATTATTGTTTCTTTCTCTAATTTATTTCTTGATTTAGATCTTGAATTAAAAAGTTTTTTTTTGCCTTTTTAAAGGACTTAGAGTTTGGATTATCAATCTCTGAGTTTCTAACCTTTTCTGGGCTATGCATTGTCAAAGCCGATTCTACTATGATTTTGATTACAAATAAGAGGTAACTTTATCATTTAAGAAAATTTTGTTTTCTCACTAGATCAGGAAATGTTTTTGAGCTTTGTTTTTTGTTCCTCTTCTCTTTTTGATAATGTCAAAGGGGGAGAACGTAATGTTGAATTTGTATTTTTTTTTCTTTTCAAAAAAAAAATTTAAAACAACAAAAAAATTTTTATCTCCCCTATTTTTTATAAGGGGTTATTCTAGTGAGGGGGAGATTAGGAGAAATTGCTTTTTTTTAAAATTCAAATTAAATTATTTGCCATCATCAAAAAGGGGGAGATTGTTGCGAATCTATGGTTTATGATTTTGATGATAGCAAACATTTCTTATTTCAATACGATTGCCTTATGTGCTAACGTTTCAGGTCCACACGATCTGACTACAATTTGGGATCAGTTCAAGATTGGGTAGACTAGGTCTGTGTCAGTTTGTAATCTTTTTCCTTTCTTGAGTCTGTTGTATTTGGTGTGTGATCTGTTGATTTGTAACTTGGAAAGATTTCCTGTTGTTCCCTATAAGATTTCTATTTTTGATAATATCGGCCGGGACGATATTTATATCGTCTTCGACGATATGTCTAAAATCAGAAACCCTAATTAAGGCATCCTCATTAAGGCAGCCGTCATTGAGATCGGCCTGGATGATACATGTATCGGCCAGGACGATTATCTTAATTCAGAAAGAATCAATCGCCATAATCAGTTTAGGAATTCTTTGTTTTAGGAAATCAGCCAGGACGATATTTATATAGTCCAGGCCGATCTAACTCAATTATGCCTAAATTGATCTGGTATCTTTGGAAAGCATTAATGGTTGATTGATACGATCATATCGTCCGGGACGATCTTATGATCGGCCAGGACGATGGCCTGGATGGTTGACTTCAGCCAGCATCAAATCAGGGCGATGATCAGGATGATTAAAATCAATTTTAAACTAATCGGCCGGGATGATCGTGAGATCGGCCAGGACGATATAACCAATTTTCTTCTGATCATCCAAAATCGTCCCAGGACGTTGAGCTAAATTTGAACTAATCGGCCAGGACAATATGCCTATCGTCCTGGACGAAAATGTCGATAACTTGCATTAATGAGCTCATTTTGAGAGCTTCTATTTAAGTTATGGCATGGAAACTTTTGAAAGTGTCTTTGGCAGCCATTGGAGATTCGTTCTTATGGGGGAGACTTGAAGAGAGAGCTTGAAAGGGAGAGAGGAAAGGGTGGAGTTTGACAGGGAGAAGAACCTGTAAGGTGGAGGAACTCATGGGAGTGTGAAGGGGATTCCACAGGTTGCTCCGGAGAACTCGCACCTTAGTACCATCAAATTCAAGGCTTGTCTCAAGGTAAGTTCACCAAAGAAGAAGATCTTTTTGGTGTCAAAGGACCCGACGACTCCGCCGCATCGGGGAAGGTGGAAGTGATTTTGTGAGGGCTTCTCCGCCTAGCTGTGGGGGATAAAGGAGAGACTCTTATTTTAGTGCAATACTTAGAGGGTGCCTCCACGGAGTGGACGTAGGTCAAGGTTTGACCGAACCACTATAAATCTGGTGTGTTCTTTTCTTATTATCGCTTCAGCATTATTTTCTTCTGCACTTTGTTTGTGGTTGGAGTTTTATCTTTGGTTTTAAAGTTTTCCAATTCACCTTCCTCTTGGTTAGCTTGGGCCAGTTCTATAGGGCTTAACATCCCTAACGAACTTTCAAGTGGTATTAGAGCATTTTCTAGTGTCATCTGAGCACCTTCACACTTAATCAAATTATGGTCAATTTTTGTGATCAATCGTACTATATGATTGCCAGTGTATAAAATTGGTCATCCCAAAGATCATAACAAATTAAATCCATGATTTTTGTACTAATTAAACTGTAAAATGTCCACAGTCCTAGACGATCGACCGTGTAAGAAGTTGGTCATCCCAAGGATCATCCCAAATGAACATAAGGAATTTCTACAGTTAATATCGTTTGATATTTTAATCGTACTACACAAAATGTTATAAGAGTTGAATATTTTGTTTGAATAATCTTGGTGGACGAGTCTGCAATACATTGATTGTATGGTATGATATGTGTATCATACTATACTAACAGAAGATAAAATTCTTGATAATTAAGTTTTTATTAAAGTCGTCTATTTAAGCTTTCTCCATGCACTTTATGAGAATATTTGGCATGCATTGAGTCTCTGTTCTTCTGGAGAAAACTTGAAGAGAGAGCCTTCAAAGGGAGATAGGAAAGGGTGGAATTTGAGAGGGTAAAGATCCTTGTGGGTTTCAAGGGAGTCTGGAGTGGGTTTCACACGCTAGATCCGACAAGCTTGCACCTTAGTACCATCATATTAAAGGTTTATCTTGAGGGAACTTTTAGGAAGAATAAGATCTATTTGGTGTCAAAGGACCCGGCTACTCCATCACACAGGGGAAGGTGAAAGTGGTTCCAGATTCTCTGCATCACCAGGAGGGTGAAAAAGTGTCAATGTTCTCTACCTCACCAGGAAGGTGAAAAGAAGTTAAGGTTCTCTGCCTGTGAAAAGAGTACAGTCCTCTGCCAGACCATAATGGTGGAAAGCTTTTGTAAGGGCTTCTCCACCTAGCTATAGGGGCTAAAGAAGAGTCACTAAAAAGTTTAGTGTAATACATGTAATGGAAAGTTATGGGGAGTGGACGTAGATCAGGTTGACCAAACCACTATAAATCTCTAGTGTATTTGTTCTTGGTTTTATTTTTTAACACTTTATTTTCCACATTTATTTGTGTTAATAATGTGGTTCAAAATTTCTATTTTTCTATTATTGTGAAATTATTTTTCTTCTGCATCAAGAAATAAAAATATCTTTTTTCAGATGTTCAAAAAGCTTTAAAATGGGGGTTTTTTCTTTGTGTTTAAAAAAGTTTTAAAATCACCAATTTACCCCCCCCCCCCCCCCCCCTCTCGATTAGCCTCGGGACTAGTTCTATAAGGTCTAACAACCTCTAAGAACTTTCAATAGCCTTGATGGAGGAAAACTAAAATAATTAGGAATATTGAGATAGAATATTAGCATGCATATACATATGATATTTAAATATTTTAGGTTCTATGGAGATAGAAAAATTGTAGGAAGACTAACACTCTTTCTTTTCATCTCTACAAGTTGGACAGAGATCTAGGGATGCATATACTCTGATCTACATTTATATTTAAGAATTTTATTAGGAAAGCTATATAATTTACATGCATCAATCTAAAACACCTTTTCTTATTATAACCAACTCCCTTTACACATATTTTCATCTAGTGGTAGGAACTCAAAAACATCTTTTTCATTTCAGTAAGATAAATTCATGCACTTAAATATTAGTAGTAGTTTGGAAGCAACTTAACATAACAATACTTTCTCGTGGATTTAAAACTCTATTTTATCACTTTATTACTTGATTTGGCACTTATACTAGCGTAAATCAGTGGGTGTAAATTAGTTAGTTGTTATTAATTTTATTTCAAAGAAAACTTAAGTATATTTTAAAATACAGCAAGTCTCACATTAACTTACCATATCCCACTCGTTGCCTCGCATCACAACTCCAAAAATTTGTTTAAGACGAAAATATGAATAAGCTTAAAAAAGATCAATCAAGAATAAATCATATTCTTGAGGATCAATATGCAAATAATATCTCTCCCATGAGATAACCCAATTTTATTCTTACTACTTCAAACATATGTATAAAGTTGTAGAACTAAAGTTGAGCACAATATAGGTGTGAAGAATGAGGATACACTAATGCTAATATTGTTAATATTTAATTCTCATGGTAAGCCTTTGGGTAAACACATGACTAGATATTTAAATGATAGAGAGATGAAGGTTGCCAAGTTGTAAGTCCTCATGAATTATTAATAGTAGGAACCCTTCATAGAGCAAGATTTCAATAACAAAAACTTATTGTCATTTCTATATAGATCCTAATCCAAGAAAATCCATTGACCTACAAGTTGTTTATTAGTTCTGTTTCCACAATTGATAATGCTATCATTGAAAAAAATTGAGCCTAAGTTTCTAGCTTGGTTTAAGAGATTTGTACAGGCCAAATAATTCATTTCCCTAATTTTGAAATTTCAACATACTTCACAAAGTAATCTAATATTTTAATGTATTTAATATGTATATAACCCAAGAAATATGATTGAATGAAAAGAGTTGCATGTTATACAAATGGGCCTAATGCAAATAGTCAACAAATGGGCTATATTCTTTGTCAATGGTTATATATTGCACACACAATCTTGAAGTGAAAGGAAATAAAACATAAAATATGGTGTTTTTGTTAGAGAGAATACACACACAAATATTGTGTGTAACTATTATGACACTATAAAAAGAAGTATTCAGCTATACTATCTAGGTGAATGTAGTAAGATATTATTTTTATTTAACTATGAGTGGTTCGATGTACTAGGGTGCATAACGTATACGATATTACTGAAATGAAGCTATAAAAGAGACATGTTAAATTTGATTCATTCATGATACCACACCAAGCAACTCAGGTGGATTATTTAAAGTATCTGGTTGGAGTTAAAGCCAAGGAGGATTGGTTTGTAGTCATCAAAATTAAGGCTTCGTTTGGGACGGCTTTCTTTCTGCTACTTTAAGAAGCAGAAAGAAAGCCATCCCAAACGAAGCCTAAGTCACATGGGATTGTTGAAAGTTAGGATATCATATTGATGGTGCATCAAGAAGAAAAAAAATGTATGATTTTGGGGAACATGCTATTGATTTTCAGAACCCATTGCATACTTTAGTTAGTAGTGATTCACAATGGGCGGATATTGATAGCCATAGTGTGAAAAGTAGTAAAAGTGAGTCATTTGGAAAACAAAGTGCAAGCATAAGCGATTTAATTTCAAGTGATGAGCTTGAATGATATGTATGTTTTATACTTTGTTGTAAATTCATGTAACTTCTTTTGTCATATGAATTTAATTATTGCATGTTATATATTATTTTTATTATATGTCTTTTATATGTTTATTTCATTACATGATCTTTTCATTACTCTAATTCATGATTTATGTATTTTTATTCTATTTGTGCAAATGGCAACTAGGGATGAAATACTTTGTAGATCTATCAAATCATTTATTGGTTAGTGAAAGAAGCTGACTATGGGCACATCAAGGACAATTGTTACAATAACCTAGTTAGATCTCAACCTACATTGAATACTCAGCTCCCAACACCTTCAAGTCCTAACCTTATTGGTAGCAGCCCATGCTTCTCTTCACTAGATCTTATACAAACTCCTTTCTATCCATATTATCGACCACCATTATCTTAAGTAGTCCCATTCACATATAAGTACCCTTCATACACATAGCCTCCCTATTACCAACCTTCACCACAAGCACATCTTAAAGGACCATCGAGTAGAGGGTTGAGATTCATTCATAAGGTTCAAATGGTTGTATGTATATTGAGCCAGAGGATGGCACATACATATGTATTGAGATTATATTTCTTAGTTGGGTTAAGTTACTCTAATCTGTAATATTTATTTAATTTTATGGCTTTAACCCATCCATGCAAGAGACACATAAGATTAGAGATGTTATAATGAGTAAGTATGCTACTCCTTATGAATCATGGAAAAATATACCACCAAAATTCTAGTGCATGTATATAGTGAGGGATCCTCTATCGAATCTACATAACATTCAAAGTACATTGATTAATCTAACAAGCATATGCATTTGAGGCTCAGGCAGGCATCCAATTTAGCATTCAAGGGTATTGACATTTAGGAGATAATCAATAGAAGGGTGCTTGGCCTACAAGTGGATATGTAATTACAATAAGTTTAGATGCATGCTTAGTTGCGGGCATTCATGGAGTTTGAAACACTAGAAACAGGCTTAAGGGCTGAGGAGAATGACGAGAAGGTGGATGATTAGTGGATAAGATTTTTTTTTTTTTATGTTTTCTATTGATCAGTATAGTTGCTATCATATTTTATGATTTGTAAAAACACGACGACTTTGTAATTTGAAATGGGATTGTTCATTTTCTTTGATCTTTAATTGATGCAAAGTTAGCATTGTTATTTGACAAATTTATTGGTGTTTGATACTTTTTAAGTAAATTTGTTATAATGCAATGTTTAGTCTTGTGTTGTGCAAGTGTATGAATAAAAACTATTAAAAGGAATGCTATCCTTTTTTTCTAGTTTCTAACATGTTTCTGGCTAACTTCTAATGAAAATCTATCGATAATATCTTCCGGTGCAATTGCATTAAAAAAGAAGCCGTTGGTGGTTCCAACAGACTTAGCAACCAAAAAGTTCATCGACGCAACATACTGCAGGAACTTTTGGTGGTATTATCATGGAAATTCTCGCAATATTTCACTGATATTTTGCACAAGAATTCTAGCAGCTTGAATACCATGCAACTTTCGAGATAATTTCCACCAGAAAATGCGATCATAAATCTTATTGTAATTTTTTTTTATCTGCTAGTATTTGCTTCAGCTTTTTTATTGAGATTCACCAAAAAATATTTTTTATTGATCTAATTTTGTCAGAAATTATTTCCTACATGCCTTTTACCATCGGATGTAAATCCATAAATAAATATAATTTGCAGCATAATATGACCAAACTTCAATCAAAATCTCCTCAAAAAATATGCAACTTTCATGTAGTGTAAGAATTACAAACAATAGAAAACTTTAATAGAATTTCATCAACCGAAAATTGTATGTGGGTTTTAAATATGAGATTTATACTCTAGAAAAGAAAAGATATTATAAAATCAATTGCATTGGCTAATATACTTTCTTTCTCAAGAAAGGTTTCATTTTGAATCTGGGACACAAATAACCATAAAAATTTAAATGAAGACTAAATGAAGTTATCAAAATCTAAATTACTATTAATCTTGTTGATCTAAATGTTGTAACAAAAATCTAAATGTTTTAATAAACATGATATTTGGTGATCAATAAACATTGAATGAAACAATATAAGTTTGTTATCATATTTCTTTTTTTTTTTTTTTTTTGAAAATGTCTCAAAGGAAAGGGAAGTAACACATAAGAAACCCAATCAAACCTATATGTGAATGATATGAAAGTACTTTTCAAAACGTAGCATTAAGACTTCATTTGAGATGGCTTTCTTACCGCTTCTTAAACCAGCTTTTAAGTAAAAAATAAAAATTTTGATACTAGAAAGCTGCTTTAAAGAGCGGTAAGACAGCTGTCCGAAGCGAAGTCTAAGACCGAGATGATATTACATCATTAAACATTCATCGTATTGTATAGAAAGCTCAGTCATAAAAAGAATTAGGTTTCTTCAAAAAAAAAAAAAAAGAACTATCATATCTAATCTTTTCCTACGAATTCGATCATGTATTTGATATGTAGGCATTAAATTAGTACACAAAAAATTAAAATAAATTTTATAAGTTAGTCCTTGTCTTAGCTTAATCATGATTGATTGCCATACTTGCTCATTTTAGATTTGATGATTAATTTCAATTCTACAACTTACTGTTTCCTTGTGATTGTATTCAGGTATTGTTGGAGATTTAAAAAAAGAATGACGAGAATGCATTAGTGAAAAATAATTCTAGTAGTCATCATTTAGCAGCCCATTAAATAGTTCTGAGAAACTCCACCTAGGAATGAATGGGCTAATTATGAAAGATTTCAGAGAAAGTTGCAATTGAGATTGTTAAATGGGTAAAAGATTTATGGTAAAGAAATAAACAAGTTCATCGGTCTTGCATATCTTATTGCAGGCTTCTTGTGTTTTTAAGTGACTGGATTACCATCATCAAAGATGAATTCAAGGTTGAGGTGATGGACACAACTGAATGCGTATAGGTTAAGTAATAGATACACAGTGGAATTTGAAGGGTTTTAAGAGGTTTTCGTTGGTGTGGGAGTGATAAATCGAAAGCAAATCAAACAATATAAATTAAATCTGTCATATAAATTGAAAGCTGGAGATTTAAATTGAGATTAAATATTAAAGTGTGGGGAGGTTAATAAACGAAAGAAGAAATCCAATAGGGGCAAAAGAAGTGAAGAGTTTATTAATTAGAAGAGAAATCCTAATGGGGCAAATAAATTTTAATGGACATTTAGAAAAAAAAGAGTAGAGATAGAATGAATGATATTACTTTTTGTTCTAATAAAAATGAAAATTAAGATTTTACATGAGTAGAATCATAGATTGCCAAAAAGTTTGCTGTGAAAATTTTGTTGGCATGAGTTGCCTAGAAGATGCAGTGCTAGGGTTTCCCTTTCCCTCGCTGCCAAATTTGCTTTGTCATCCTCTTAGTTGCTCGTCTCCTCGGGGGGGGGGGGGGGGGGGGGGGGGGGGGGGGGCGCGGTACTAACTTCTCCTCCCATGATCTTTCCATTTCATTTATGCAAACTCAAGATGAAGTCATTGTCTTTCCTAAAGTTAACTTTAGATTTCTATCAGACGACATACTTCTACCCTACGTAAGACTTCTACCTGACGCCAAACTTCTGCCTGTTGTCGGACATTTTGTCGGACTACTTCTTGATGTCAGACTTTTATTCAACACCGGACATCCATCTGTTTTCGGATTTCTACTTGACGCCGGACTTCCACCAGTCGTCAAACTTCTACTCGGCCACCGTCGGACGCCGGTATTCTTCTTGACACTGGACATCTGCCTGACGCTAGACTTCTGGCCAACTTTGGACTTCTGCCCGATGCGAGTCTTTTTCTAGCCGTCGGACTTCCACCTGGCCACCGAAAGATGCAAAACTTCTGCTTGGCCACCGACTTTCATCGGACTTTCTTCCGGCTATCGACTGTTGTAGGACTTTTGTTGGACCTCCCCCCAGTTTGAAACTGTTACCGGAATTATGCTCGACCACCAATTAACGTCAGACTTCCACATGTCTTCCAATTATTGTTTGACTTCCACCCGACAACGGTCCTTGCAATCTCTATCTCCAGCCTACACTATTTTTTATAAGAGCACAAACTCTTAGCTATCAAGTTATTATCCCCTTTGGCTTAAGAGCCTCACAATTTTATCCTATTGGTATAACTTCCCAATAGGTCACCCCATCCCAAAATTACTATGGGATGAGCACGCTTAACTGCGAAGTTTCTTAATGAATTTCAAACAATTACACCACAAGGTGCCTTGATATTTACAACTTTAAATTCTTTTACTTAAGGAATTTTATATTTCCAACCTTTGTGGAACCTACATCGCGCATCGACAAAGGTCCTTCCTACCTCCTTTACTGACTATGGTGTTTCTGACATCTATCGTTAGACAACGGTCTTTCTAACCTCTGTCACTCGACGACTATGGTCCTTCCGACCTCTTGTCGCCCGCTGATTATTATCTTTCTGACCTCCATCACCAGACAACGGTCCTTCCGACCTCTTTCACTCGCCGACTACGATCCTTTTGATGTCCATCGCTCGTCGACTATAGTTTTTCTGACCTTAATCACCAGACAACAGTCCTCCCGACATCCGTTGCCCGCTGACTATGGTCCTTCCGACCTCCGTCACCCATTGACTACTGTTTTTTTAACCTCGATAGCCAGACAATAATCATTTCGACCTCCGTCGCTGACTACAGTCTTTCCAACCTCCGTCGTCGTACAACGGTCTTTCCGACCTCCGTCGCCTGCTGATTGCGATCCTTTCAACAACCATCACCTGACTACAATCTTTTCGATCTCCATCGTCTACCGACTTTGGTCATTCCATTCATATAAACACTTCAATAGTTATTCTTCATATTCCCACCACGTAATGCACTCCATATGATATATATTTATTACATCAAGCCATGCCCTTCTCCCTCCAAGGAAGGGCCTCATTTGTAATCAACTACAAAAACTAGTTGATTCAATCAAACTGGGTTATGCCCCGTGATTTTTTCCCTTTTCAGGATTTTCCACGTACAAATCATGGTCTCTTAAAAATGTTGTACCCTCCATTTTATCTGACTTTGTGCTTGATTTTTGTACAATGCTAAAATGTTAAACTATATATTTCTTTGTCACTATAAATATTCCAGGACGCAACATCATCATTTTTATAATAGTAGCACAAATAATATAAATTTAAACACTTTTTAAATATTTAAAATCATAAAAAGTTACTTTAATCTAATCAAAATATTTAATCGGTAAACTATTTAGTTGTCGAATTATACCATTGTGTTAGTAAATATTTCATTCAATAAACATCTAGGTTTAATACACGCTTGAAAAGACGAGTCAATTGCGCAAATTAAAATGAACAGTGTGGAAGGTCGGAATTTTGAAAGGTTCCGTCCTCTTTTTAGTTTTTAAAGGATTTTTTTTTTTTTCGTTTTTAAAGATCCTTCCAGGAGAAGAAACAAAGTGCGTCGGTTTCATATAGCGGGCAAAGAATTGCATATAGGAGACGAAGAAGTAGAAAGGCAGGGAAAAGGCGGAGAAGGGTAGATGCCTATCGAGACGCCGCGAGGGCTTCCTTTCTCCGTCGATACGTGGAGCCACGCCTCTAAGCAGAAGCGTCACCATTTCCTCACGCACGCCCACAAAGATCACCTCTCGGGAATTGCCGCTTTCTGCTCTTTCCCCATTTACTGCACTCGCCTCACGAAAACCCTAGTTTGCCACCAATTTCCGGAGGTGATTGAGAATTATCTCTTGTCTTCCTTGTCCTTGTGATTTTTTTATATTTAAATATCCAACTTCTTGCTAATCCTCCGGTGAAATCGATTGTTGACTACGTATTCAGCTTGACGATTCCCTGTTTTTGGAGATTAAGTTGGGTGAGCTATTGGTAGTCAAAGATCCAGATGGGGATTTCTCGGTGCGTGCTTTTGATGCGAATCACTGCCCGGGTATTTGCCTCTATTATTTGGGATTCTATTGGGATTTTTTGGCTGTTTGGTTTAAAGCGAAATGCAATATATTTTCCCCCCTCTATGTACCGTGTTTGATTTCTTCAATATGCAGCTTTTCAGATGTTAATTTAATTGGACTACTTAGCCATCTCTATTTACTAGTTGTTTCGGATTCACTTTGGATTGTCTGGCTGTTTGGTTTAGAGCGAAATGCAATATGTTTTTTTTTTT
Organism: Dendrobium huoshanense; assembly: GCA_016618105.1. Taxonomy (NCBI): domain Eukaryota; kingdom Viridiplantae; phylum Streptophyta; class Magnoliopsida; order Asparagales; family Orchidaceae; genus Dendrobium; species Dendrobium huoshanense. The sequence continues at coordinate 4,489,417 of CM028357.1, read as the reverse complement.
TTCAGCATTTCAGATGTTAATTTAATTGGACGATTCAGCCATCTCTATGGTTAAAGGTATTAGAAAAAATATGACGGTTATTATCAATTATTCAAGCTGCAATATTTGCATTCAATAATTAATGAAATTTATAAACTGCAATTGATAGCATATGGCAAAGTTTCGATGCCACTTCAGTCTAAAAACAATGCACTTCATGAAACAGATAACCGAAGAGCTACCATGTTTCAATTTTATTCGATTTCGTCATTTTATTTGTTATCAGGTCGCTGTGCTAGTTAGGATTTATCTTTTTCTCTTATTAAGTGGATTGATTTTCTTTCTACTGTAAACGCTGTGCTTGTTCAGCGTCCTTATAGATTTAAATGAGCAAGAAATCTGATTAGTCATCTCTACATAAATTGTTTGATAAGTTATATAACTTCTTTCAATCTGTGATTTCTTTGTGAGAATCTTTTTACTGAGTTAGGAGCTACTTCTGGGCAAAAGTATTATCTTAAAAATTTCGGTAAAGAATAGGAAGTTGCTGATGTTTTCTTCTGGGATGCCTTATCAGGTGCTGTTATGTTCTTGTTTGAAGGTGGATTTGGTAATATTCTGCATACTGGGGATTGTAGGTTAGACCCTGAGTGCCTGCAAAATTTTCCTCTGAAGTATGCCAGTAAGAATGGGAGGGATTGCAACCTCGACTATATATTTCTTGACTGTACTTTTGGCAGATGCTCTATTGAGATTCCAAGCAAGAAATTAGCCATCCAACAGGTTTATGATGTTTACTTTTTGTGATCATTTTATAAGTAACCCGCTGATATCTCCTTTATATTATTTTCCTTTCGTTAAGTAAATTTAACTTGATGATTACACTTAGGTAATAAACTGCATATGGAAGCACCCAAATGCATTAGAAGTGTATCTTGCTTGTGATATGCTTGGTCAGGAAGATATACTTGTTCAGGTGTCGAAAACTTTTGGATCCAGAATATATGTTGATGAAATAAAAAACCCGGAATGCTTCAATGTTCTTTCAATTATAGCTCCAGAAATTCTTTCAAAAGATGAATCTTCTAGATTCCAGGTAGAAATTTTTTGTTTCTGTGAACTAATATTTATTTTCACATTTAAAATTTTTTTGGTAATGTAAACTTTTTTTATTTCCCTTTTTATCCATTGTGACATGATGTTTGTTATATTCTAGTTTACTAGAAGTTCAGATCTGTTGAGTTTTTATCATCTCGTTCACCTTAGCGCCTTAGGCTGAGTTTCGGTTAACCAATATGCATAGCTTGATAGCAAGCATTGAGAAAGAGCTAAAAGTTCTTGTGGCATCCAACCATTAGGGACTATTTGGTTAAAGTAAAATGCGAGCAAATTATCACAAATGCAGGGGTTTTGAAAATATCTATGTTCAGTTTGACGTAAAAGAAATGCAGAGTAAAATTTTGGTGTATTTAGAATGCATCATGTTTTGTAATTTTGATGTATTTAAAATATGTTATATTTGGGTTATTTCCAAATACATCGTAAATTCTTTCATTTCGTCAGTCGTTACCAACTACCTCAACAACCCACTATTGTCATTATTGGCCGTCTCCACCTGTCATCAGCCACCATTGCTGGTCTCTGCTGTTGGCCACCAACGATCGTCACTGGTGGCTGTTTGCAACTATAACCACCACCTATCATTGCCGACCACCACTGCTCACCAGCACCACTACCCGTCGTCGACCATCAACATATATCATATTTGAGCTTTTGCACTGCATTCATTTCACTTCAATAAAAAAAAAATCACCTGCATTTACTTTATACTCTTATCGACAACTCCAGACATTTTAAATATATTACTGTCTTTTTACACTGCATTCCATTTTATTTTGCATTTCTTTTTCAACCAACCAAACAACTCCTAAAAGAATATGAGGATAGGGTAGGGGTGGAGTAAAAGGTTTGCATGTCCCCTGCTAATGTTTGCTTTTGGAAACCCAAGTTATTTTTTTGATATCTCATGGAGGGTTGTCATCATTTCCATACTAGTTTTTGTTTTTAGTTGATCAATAAATTTTAATAATTTAAACTATGCCTAAATTTTATAATTTAAAATACCTTAGTCAAATTTGCAACCTGAAAGGTTACAATTCAAGCAAACGATTTGATGATGGACCACTTGTCCAATGATAGGCAGCTACTATTGTCACCATTTCAGCTGGTGAAACAACTTTATTTCTATTCATTAGGGGTTGTACTAGGGTTTGGATGGTTGATTGAAAATTGGTAATTGATAATCAAACATTAGTGATCTTGCATACGTAATTACATTTAAAAGTGCAAAGGGCCTTCAAGGCAATATGGTTTCCCTCAAGTCGCTAGGTACCATCTTGGGCCCTCACTCAAGCAAAGTTGGTTCTTAAAAGAGATAGACATTTCACTTCATAAACTTGTTATTATTGTGAGGGAATTTTTGTAGTGTATACAATTATAAGCATTACATTAAAATAGCCAACTACTACTCTAATAATTTAAGTAGGTACAACTTGTTTCCATATTCATTAGGAATTGTGGTAAGGTTTGGATAGCTGATCAATGACTAGTAATTGACAATCAAACATTAGTTATCTTGCATGTTTGTTCAATCACTATGGAAAATAATGCTAGGACATCCTAATTTTTGCTTTTTAATGTGAAAGGTTGATTAATGGCTAGTTTTTGTTATGATCATGATGCGGACATCCAACCGTCCATGCTAATCCGAGGAGGAGCTGAAGATCGACGACCGAGATCACTTTGTTTTATTTTCGTTTATTAAGTGTATTTTAATTTAGTTTTGCAATTTTCCTTTTTACCCTCTTGTCTTATGTAAGCCCAAGGGGCGAATGTGTCTTTTAATTTCTCTTGAGGCCTATATATAGAGGCCCCTTCTCTTGTATTTGTATGATGGATTATTAAAAAAAAAAATTTGTGTTTTGCACTTGGGTTCTTTGGGAAGAACGTTAGTGAAATCCCTATGGGAGGGAGTTGGAGTTTCCCCCAGCTGCAGGATGGGTCCGGGCTCGTGGCGTTAAGTCCCTTGGAGAAGGGCAACGTAGTACCCGTCAGCCGCAGGATGTGTCCGGGCTCGCGGTTGTATCTTTGATATTTTGTTTCTCTGTTTTTGTTTCTTCTTATTGCTCTTCGTCGTTATCTTCATCTTCTTCCTCTACCTCCGTCCACCATCGTCGTCTCCGTACCCACCATAAGCTGTCGGCCACCTGTCATCTTCCCATGGTCATGCCTCCTCCCAATTTGGGTTGGCAAAATCGAGAGGGAAAATCCATGACAATTTTGGATTTCAAATTTCAAATTTGAAATATTTCCTATTTGGGTTTGATCCATATTTGGAAGGTTTTAACTCTTCAATTCAAAATTCAAATTTGAATTGTAAGGAGATGAGCCATTAATCCCTCCAAATTAAATTAGACCCATCCAACCTCCACCGTCTCCACATGACATTCATGCTTTCCTAAATTAGATTGCATAAATTTGGCAACTATTATTTAAATTAATTCAAATCAATTTGAATTTCAAATAGTTACTATATTTATATGTCTTATTTTAGGAAACCCTTTTGAATTAATTCTTATTTGAATTTTAAATCCAGAGAGGATCAAATATTTCTTTCCTATCTTGACTTATTAATTAAGTATTAATGGACCCATTAATTTCCTCCCACCACGTATATGCTGCCGGCCCCTTCTCAAATAAATCATAGAATTTTATTTCCAAATCCATATTCCCCACTTAGGAAGTACTCAATATCCCCTCATCTAAATTGGCCGAAATTTCCTCTGGTCCGTTTCCTGACTCCTCCACCCATATCTCTAATTAATTCCTATTTCACTTCCTCAATCCCGTAACTCTCACCTAGCTGAATTTGTGTTTTGCTTGATTTATTCTAAAAGGGAAACCCCTTGTTTGGAAACAAATCCCATCAGTTACTCCTCTCCAAAGCCACCGTTCCTCCCTCTTTCTCCCCCACTTCCTTCTCAAGCCCGTAAGAGTGGATGGGAATTTTCTCCTGAGCTTTTCTCTTCAAGTGCAGGCTGAAATTTTCCAAAACCTGTAACAGATTTTGCTTTCAGCTTTCTATTCCCAACCACTAAAATCTGAGAATTTTCTCTCAGATTTTTTGTGAAAAGATGAGGCACATTTCTCAGTCTTTCTCTTCTCCATTAAGGCTAGGCTTCTCCTTCAATCTTCCCTAGACCCTTATCTACTGGAACATGAGAATTTTTCCCAGATTTTGAATAAAAACATGAAGAAAATTTTTCAGATTTTGTGAGACATTTGGAGTTTGTCCATCTGCCATAGCAAAGCGATTTCCGTTCTACATCAGATCAATTATACTTTATATAGTTTATTTGTGTAATTTTCCCTGAAAAGAAAGCAACGTCACTAATTTTCATTGGCTTTATTAAAAATTCAAGGTGTTCTCAAGTCAATGTGGTTGCCCAATGCTGAAGTTGCTAGTTGCCAACTTAGGCAATTACTAAAGCAAAGTGAGGTACTGAAAATATATATTATATAGCTATTTCATTTCATAAACTTATTAGAATTATGGGGGAGCATTGCATGATTAGTAGTACATTAAAATATATTAGGAAAAATAATGATTTTACACTTTCATTAAATTGCACGATCCAAAATATTTTATAGAGATGATCTTAAGCAAACTTCTTAAAAAACATGTATAAAACATTCTCCTTGTGTTCTGACCTCCAGTCCTCCTTTGACTATGCTTCCAAGGCCCCTCCTTATACCGCAAATTCATCAAAAAGATAGAAAAATATCTTTAGAGCGACTTTCTCCCTCTTGGAAAAATCCTAGGCACATTATCACAAATGTTGGCTACCTTTATCCTTGCTCTAGCTGACCCTGTATGTTCCCTGCTCCTACTCTTTAAATCCTAACTTCCTCCCTTTTCTTTGCCTTAGACTTATTGGATGTCACGTCTAGATCCTCTCCTGTTGTCAGCACTTGTAAGTTTCTCCTTTATATGGAGCCTTCATTACTCATAGTTTACTTGATATTGACACTTTGGAGGACCTACCATTAAAGTCCTACACCTCAATCAGTTGAAATGTCGATCCATTTCTTCATAGTCAGCCATCAGGTGTTCGATTTGGTGCTCCCAAAACTTTCTTAAGAATTAAAATGATATTCTCAAACATTGGCATGTAAGCCTCAAAACTCTAATCTTGGTTTCAAAGTTCAGTTATCACTTTTTTGGAAAATTTGCTGGAAATCATCTTTAATTTATTTAAAAGAGGAAAATTGTTATCTTTATGACCAGTCATTAGTTCGAAACTTTGCATGTAGTTGACCTAAGCTTGATGTCATTCTTATTGTCTACATATATTTGGGTTTATTGGGCAAATATTCTCTTGGTCTCATTGATGCTTGCCACATTTTTTGTGCACATCATTTGAAGAAGATTATACCAAATTATTCTCATGGCTGCTTTATGCGTATTTCAAAAGGGAATTTGCATTTTGATGCTTGCCACATTTTTTGTGCACGTCATTTGAAGAAGATTATACCAAATTATTCTCATGGCTTCTTTATGCATATTTTAAAGGAAGAGCGACCACCAATTACCCCTTTCTTACGAATTCATTCCATTGAAGCTTCCCGCTTTGTTATCTTTAGGATCAATATTTGGTAAACCGTTACTTGTTGACTTGGTGATTGCTTACGTCACTCTCTCCTATGTTGACATGGTTGTCGTAGAAACTGTTGATTGAGAATTTTTTATTGACCATTACTCTCACGGCTATATTAAGAAAGATAGAGATATACTTGAAAAGACTTGATTGAAAGTGTTAAAAATGATTTTTTTTTATTAGATTTAAATAAGAATTTAACTCTTAATAGGACAGAATGGAGAAAAAGCATTCATGTTGCTAACCCCACATGGTGGGATAAAAGTTTGTTGCTGTTGTACTCTCAGGACTACTTGCTTGACATTGATTTTAAAAGATTTCTTACCTATTTCAGTAAATGTCTTGTGTTTGGATATGAGTTTTTTGATTTTTTTGTTGCTTATCCATGGCTAAGAAAAATTGGGCCTTCCATGCTCCAATGCAAGAAATCTGATTTAGTACCTTTCATGCGAACATCGGATCATGAAGATTTTCAAAGGAGGAGATGACGATCGATGGCCGAGATCATTCCACCTTATCTTAATTTGTTATTTGTAATTTTTATTTTTATTATGAATTTTCCGTTTTTACCCTTACTTAAGGGGTCGTCCTATGTAAGCCCTAGGGGCATATGTGTCATGTTTTAGTTTCTTAGGCCTATATATAGAGGCCCTTGCTTGTGTAATGTAATGTTCGATGATTAATAAAATTTTGTGTTTGCACTTGTGTTCTTTGGGAAGAATCTTGTGTGAGATTCCTATGGGAGGAATTCATAGTTTCCACCTACCGTAGGATGTGTCCGGGCTCATGACCTGAAGTCCCTTGGTGAAGGGAAGCGTAGTACCCGTCAGCTACAAGATGTGTCCGGGCTCGTGGTTGTATCTTTCTTTCCCTAAATCCTCTTCTCCTTCTCCATTGACCACCGGCCAAAATCTCCCACTTTGCACCGTCCGATTCTCCCATAAACCCTTCCACTTCCACAAAACCGACCTCCCCTTCTCCTTTCCCACGGCCTTAGCTCCACCTCTAACACCCCCCGCCAACCTCCCTAACCGCTGGTCTCTCCAATCCGTCGGCTTCATCCCCACTATCACCCAAATCAACCTGTCAGCAATCTCTTTGCGTAATATCACTTCCCTCCAAAATTCCTCTTTTCTTATTTAGGATGTCATTAATTCGGAAAGATTTCAAATTCGAATTATTCTAATTTGAATTTCAAATCCACTCTCATTAATTACATTAATTTTGGGAAGTTTCTTTATTTAATTAATAATACAATTTTGAAATTGATTGATTAATTAATCTCATATCCAAATTTTAAATGCTTTCCTAATTAGTACATCTATTTTAGGAAGCATCTTTCAATTATATTAAATATGAAATTATTTCAAATTTTACTCTCCAATCTCCCATTAATGCATGGGTCCACATACATTGTATGTGGACACCTTTTCTCTTCCCTCTATTGGCCGGGTCACCTTCTCTCCCCTCTTTAATTATTTATTCCCTAATTTACATTATAAGATCAGGGAATATTAATTACCTTTTTCCTCCTTTATTCTTCTTGTTTGAAATTCGAAAATTTTAAAATCTCCACCACCTCCTCCCATTCTACATCAACCTTCCTATAATTTTCTAGTCAAATAATCAACTCATAAATGTTAGTCAATAATATTGTGGTGGTTTCAAACCAATCTCTAGGCCCACAAACATTATTTTTGATGTGACTAACTATCGCCTTCTCGCTCTTACTCATATCACAAATGAGGCTTACAATGCTCACAAGCCTATATTTTAGGAGATACTAATGCTATTTTTTTCACATTTAGTTTCTCTGCCCAATTCGGAAAACACATTTTTTTCTCTCAAAAGCATCCTTCTGTGATAGTTGTAAATTATTTGAGCAGTAATCAGATTTTGGCTTTTCTTTTAAGTCTTCCTGAGGTAGTTATTGGTTGGTGTTGGTTTTGTTGAAACTTCTATTGTTTTAACTCCCCTTGCTCTCTAAAATAGGCTTTGTATTGGCTTAAGGTTGATACATGTTCATATATTGATTTCGCTAACATACACTAGAATGATAATCAACTGCGAAAAATATAAGAAAATTAAGTAGTGACGATCCCTAAGCTTTTTATTAAATCTCATAATTCATTAGTAGTTCATAAAGAAAAAAGGTTGATGAAGGTATATAACTATATTCCTAGATTTAATATATCCATGATTTATAATTTTTGCATTAAGGATGATTTTGATTTAGGACATACAAATGCATCAAGGATTTATGAGACCATATGCTCTCAACCCATTCTACCTTTTTAATGGAGCTAAAAATAAGTACCACATGGTTTCTTGATCTTTTGATTTTGATACATTATATTTTTTAGTACTCTTTTTCCTGTTGGTTATTCATTATTTTTGTTATTTGCTTTGTACCAATTTTCTTTAGTTATTATTATGTTTTTTATTTTTAACTATGCTGTGCTTAAGCCCTGTTTTTTGGGGTACGTAGGTAGCCAAATATAGTTTTTTTTTTTAATTTCAAAAGGTTCAACTTAAAAATTTTATTTTAATCAAATGTCAATTACACAGTTTTGAGGGAAATAGTGTTTAAATAACTTCAATATATAAACAACTTAAGTTATTAGCATTCACAATTACACAGTTTTGAGGGAAATAGTGTTTAAATAACTTCAATATTTAAACAACTTAAGTTATTAGCATTCATATCTTAGGAATAATCTAAAGCTCACTAATTTTTATTCCTTCATTTTCATGCATGCTTCTTTGTCTCACTATTGATTTGTAGCCTCCATATCATACTTTACTTGGGCTCATCCTCTTTATCTGATTATCTTCAATATTTGCTACTCGTGAATTTGAAGCTCTTACACTTATTTCATCTAATCTGATTTCTAGTCCCCCATTTCAAATTTTCATCACAAAAACCAAGTCCAATCAAGGCAAGCCACTCCCAAGGCATTGTTTAATATTTGTAATTGCCTTTATATTCTGATAGGAAATAGATGTATTTTTCACAAATCAGCACATGAACGCAAGGATTTGGAAGAACACCCAAAAAGCAATTTTTTTTTTGAAGCAAAAAATCAAGATACAATTAAATCTTCAATTTGAGAGGAAGATCCGGCTCCCTCAAACCCTAGCCGCCCATTAGAGTCCCTCTCTCCTTGGGAAAAACAAAACTCTACCAGACATTCGATAGCCCCCAAACCCTAGCAAACTGTCCTACTATAACATACAAAAAGTCTCATCAAATCCTAAATTGCCCCTCAATTTGAAATTTCCCTTATAATCTCTCTTTAATTTCTCTTTAATTTGGCTACTGGACCCTACCCCCATAGGGGTGGCATTGATTGGGGTGGAATCTCTATTTTGCATCCGGTAAAGTAAGGCTGGTCAAGGCTGGACTGGCTGGAACAGTCTATGGACCGGTCTAACAATACTCCTCTCCCAAAGATCCACCTTGTCCTTAAGATGGAAAGACGAAAATCAATGCTTCACTCGCTCATATGGCTCCCATGTCGCATCATAGTCAGGTAGGTTCTTCCACTTTATCAGCTATTCCTTGAACCCACCCTCTCCTTGCCGTATCCCTTTCAGCTCTCTCAGATTTCTAAATAGAGGCCATTTCTGCATTAGCTCAATCTTGGCCTAATCTGCAACCACCCCTCCTAAGTTACCATGTGCCCATACTGGCATGTGCAAATCAACACTTGTTTGAATTGGCCCTCAGATGATGTTCCTATAATATTTTTAAGATCACCCTCAAGTGCTCCAAATGCTCCTCCACCAGCCTGATGTACACCAGTATGTCATAAAAGAAAACCAATACGAACTTCTGGAGGTTTGGTCGGAACACCCTATTCATAAGGGACTAGAAAGTAGTAGAGGCGTTGGTGAGGCCGAATGATATCACTAAGAACTCGTGGAGTCCCTCATGTGTCATGATTGGTGTCTTTAGGACATCCTCATCTCTCATACGGATTTGATGGTACCCTGACTTTAAATCCATCTTTGTGAGCACCACTACTCCTTATAGCTCATCCAACCGCTTATCTATCACTGGAATAGGAAACTTGTTTGGCACAGTCTCCTTATTCAGGGCTCGATAGTACATGTAGAATATCCAACTCCCATTGTTATTCTTGACCAGTGGGAATGAGTTATTTAAAGGACTCACACTCGGTTTAATGATTCCTATCTCAAACATTTCTCAGATCAGCTTTTCAATCTCATCCTTTTGAATCCGAGGGTAACGGTATGGCTTAACACTAATATGTGACACTCCATCTCTCAAGGTGATGACATGCTCCTGCTCTCTCGGTGGTGGCAATCCTTTAGTTGGTTGAAAAATCTCACTAAATTGTTGCATAAGCGGCTTGACTAAAGGAGTAATGTCTCCCTCTTCCTCCAATTTGACCCCCTCTAAGCTCTGCAACTCCACCAGAATTCCTCCTCCCACCTCATGTAAAGTCCTCGCCATTGTTATGAGTGACATCATGCTTTTGATAACCCTACATCACCCCTGATCATCATTCTCCTTCCCTCCACTATAAACTCCATTGTTAGTGCTCCCCAACTAACCTTGGTATCCCCTAAGGTTTGTAGTTATTTCATCCCTAGAATAAAATATGTGCTTTCGAACTCCAAGGCTAGGAAGTTCTCTCTCATCTGGTCCCCTTGTATGCTCATAACCACTCCTTTACACACTCCTCTACCCGTCTCCACCTTTTCAATGTCCATCATCACCCCATAACTCCCCGTGTCCACCAACTTCAACCCCAATTGGTCAACGACCTAATTGGAGATAAAATTATAGGTAGCCCCATTGTCTATAAACATCATCACCTCCCTATATGTTATTTCTTCTTTCACTTTATGGTGTGATTTGGAGTGAATCCCATCACTGAAATTTAAGGAGATCTTCTGCCTTGTCAAGATGTAGTTCTCCTTCCTCTTCTACCATTTCCTAGCTCCCATCTCCCTCAGCTTCCTCTTCATCACAATGTTGCAACTCGGGCTTCTGAATTTATGATTTTGATGATAACAAATAATATTGATTAATATTTTATTTCTCATAGTGTTTTTAGTACATATTTGTTTGTGTTGACTAATATTTCAGGTACACCATGCACTGTTCTTTGAAGATTTAATACTCAAGATTTTGTAGAATTGGTTATATTAAATGTGTATGTAATTTTTATTTCTTGAGTCAAGTCTTATAATGATGTATATTAGATTGGTGATCGTGCACATATATAATGGGAGTAAAAATATTTTTAAATATTTTAATTTTTCTGTACTGAACGATCTGGTGTAACAGAAATTAATTAAAATATTTTATTTTTCCTTAATTTTTTTTTTAAATATAACTAATCGTACAGTACGATCACCACATCATATTGGACGATCTATTATAATTAGAAAGCCCGCCATCCATTAAATTAGACAAAAGTTTAAATTTGAAAAGTTGTTCTAATCATACAGTACGAACATGATCGTACTTTACGATGTTTAAAATATTGCCTAATTTAATTCTGTGATTAGTCAATCAAAACGGCTTAATTTTGATATTTTGATCGTACAATACGAATTGGATCGTATTCTACGATCAACAGGGACGATTTTGGCCGTCCCATGCTTCGTCCTTGACGAATTGTATTTTTATTGAACTGTTCGTACAGTACTAACCGCTGATTGTACAATACTAACAGGTCAAATTCTGCACATCATACTGGGCGATTTTGTGATCGTACTGTACGATATTTGATGGCTAAAATAATTTTTTGGGGTTTTTTGAGGCCCTTTATTTAAGCTTTCTCATAAGACTTTTTAAGTGTCTTTGGCATCCATTGAAACTTTGTTTTTCTGGAGAAAACTTAAAGAGAGAACTTAAAAGGGAGAGAGGAAAGTATGGAGTTTGAGAGAGGGTGAAGATCCTTGAAGGAAGTTTTAAGGGAGTGTGAAAGAGATTTCACACGGTTGCTCTGGCGAGCTTGCACCTCAGTACCATTGGATTTAAGGTTCGTCTTGAGGGAAGTTTTGGGAAGAAGATCTTTTTGGTGTCAAAGGACCCGGCTTCTCTGCTGCACCGGGGAGGGTGGAAGTGATTTTGTAAGGGCTTTTCTGCCTAGCTCTGGGGCCTAAAGGAGAATCGCTAAAGGTTTAGTGTAATACTCGGAGGGTGCCTCCGGGGAGTGGACGTAGGTCAAGATTTGACTGAACCACTATAAATCTGGTGTATTCTTACATTTATTATTTTCCCATTTATTTTTGTTGCGATTAATTACATGGGTAAAATTGATAATTTATCTTTTTATTATGAATGTAATTCTCTTCCGCATCAAGTTATAAAAAGATATTTATTTTCATTAAAGAAGTATTTAGATATACAATTCACCCCCCTCTTAGCGCACCTCACACTTTCACACAGATGGTAAGAACCTGAAGAGTTCAATCCTTACACATATGCCTGATGTGTATCTCTCATCACATTTAAAACACAATCCCTTTGCTCTCTTCTCCTGCAGCTCCTTCTCAGTGAACTTCTTGAAATTTCTCCAAAATCTCCTTCTTACCGGCTTCTCCTTTGGGGCCTCACAAAGGCTTCCCGGTGCTGGTCCCTTGGGAGCGAAGAAAGTGATGGTTATCCTATACGAGCCTCCTGAACTAGATGCACTTTTCACAATAATCAGCGGATGAACACGAGGATTGGGAAGAAGAACACCCAAAAAGTAAATTTTTTTTTAAAAAAAAATGATGAAGAGAAAAGCAATAAACAATTGGATCTTCAATTTGAGTGGAAGGTCTGGCTCTTCGAAACCCTAGCCGCCCACTAGAGTCCTTCTTTCTCCTTAGGAAAACAAAACTCAGTCAAACAATCGATAGCCCCCAAACCCTAGCAAACAATCCTACTAAAACATGTTAAAATTCTCTCCAATTCCAAAACAGTCCCTCAATTTGAAATTTCCCTCATAATCTCTCTTTAATTTCTCATTAATTTGGCTGTTGGACCCCACCCAGAAAGTGGGCGGCATTGACTAGGGTGGAACCTCTGCTCCGCCTTTGATAAATCAAGGCCGTTCTAGATTGGATCGTTTGAACCAGACTAACATATTCACAATTAGAACACAGCATTCCGTTGGTGGAGAACCTTATTTTTTAATGATTTTATGATGGCATTTGCATGCAATGAGTTTTAAGGTTGTTACTCGTCTCAAAGGAATTTGAATAGATTGATAAATAAATACATGTACATGCAAAAATAGATACAATCATCCTTTTGCTATCCATCAAGCTTTTTGAGTGGCCAGGGTATATTTTGTTCATGTCGGCAACCATCAATATTTATGACCTTTATTTTTTTACTGCTTATTAATGGGCAATTGATTTATTTAGGTGGTTGAAGGCTTTCCAAGTTTGAGTGAAAGAGCAAGTAAAAAGATAGCTGAGGCAAGAGCAAATTTTCATCCAGAGCCTCTTTTTATTCGTCCCTCCACACAGTGGTACGCAACTAATGATCTAGCACATAGACTAAAACTGTCAGAGGCAGAAAGAGATGAATGCGGAATTTGGCATGTGTGCTACTCAATGCACTCTTCCCGAGAAGAGCTTGAATGGGCCTTGCAAGTTCTCCAGCCCAAGTGGGTCATTTCAACAACGCCACCTTGTCGAGCCATGGAGCTTGATTACGTCAAAAAACATTGTTTCAAAACTCGAATAGCTCATGATGATCCTATCTGGAAGCTTTTTTACGGTACTAGTGGTAACTCTGCTACTTTTTCTGCTTCCACCAATTCAATGTTCCCGGGGAACATTGATGCTGCCATTACTGAAGTTTCGCAGGCTTCTACAAAATTCAGCATTGTGAATCTAAAAGAGATGTCAATAGATCATCTTGAACTTAAATTGGATTTATCCACACCACCCGTTGCTGTACCCATTACATTATTTGGGAGAGCTAGACTTGGAAACCAGCATATTAATATCTTACAGGAAGAGGAGCACTGTTCAGAAAATACTGAGAATATCTCACTTGTGTCTACGCAAGAGGTTGTAGATGCCCATGAATCTTCTGCTAGTCTGGCGCGTATGGATGCAATTGAATCTACAAGAACACAAAAACAGGAATTATTATTTCAGAATACCCTGGTTGAGCCAAATATGAAGAAATGGAGAGATGGTGCTACCAAATACATACCTAACAACGTGAATCATGCTCCTGAGCAATTTGAGAGAGTTGATGAACAAATATGCTTGGTAGATATTACTTCAACGAAGGCTCCTGATGCTACAGTGCCAAATTTTGAGTACTTAAAAGATGATGATGCTTCTAGAGAGATTGACAACAGTTATATAGGGTCATCTAAGAATATAAATGCAAATTTGAGGAGGCTATACAGATCCATGAATGTCCCAGTTCCTCGACCACTCTCCTCAGTTGTTGGTCTCATGAATTCTATTAAACGCTTTAAGACTGGTCCTGATAGCAGTTTTTAAAATCTTGAACTGTTCCTTTGATTCATCTGAGCACTTCTTTGTACGAGCTGCGAAGTTTGATATAGAAGAAATCATCGTTCTCTCCGTTACCATGGTTGGTGCATATAATGTTTTTAAATACTTCTGCTTTCTGATTTCTTGAAGCTAGTATAATGTCATCAAAGTCCAATTATTGACGTCCAGAACTGATACCTATGGTCAGTAAAATCCTCAAGCCAGTGGCAAAACATGAATGAAAGCTAGACAGGCCTGCTGGTTGTAAAACTGGTACTTTCTCACATCATCTATCAACTAATTCTTGGAAATTCTTTTTTTTTTTTTCAGTTTGTGTTCAAGTACATCATATATCGCGCAAGTCGAGCTTATTGGCACACTTGCTTTTGATTTGAACTCATATATTATATAAGCTTGAGCGCAAGCTCGACATGATTTGGCTCGTTGGCTCATAATTTGGCTTGGATTAAACTCAAAATTTAAATCCAATTTTTTGTGCTCCACCATTTGATCTAATTAAGATGCTAGTCCTACGTGGCAACAAACTAGGTTTCCGAACCCTCGAGTACTGCTTAAATCTTTTGAGGATTTCTCTCACATGCTGCTAGTCCTAACATGGCCATCTCCAGTAAACTCCCAATGTTCTTCTAGTGAACTCTTCAGTACAAGTTGTTGGTCTAGATGATGCTTTTTCAATAAACTTCCGTTAGATTCTCAAACAAACTATTTCTCTTTATCACATGTTGTTGGTCTTGATGATGCCATTTCCAGCAAATTCTTGTCGTTACCTTCTATAGTGAAGTATTCTTCCTTATATGTTATTGGTCTCAGCCTTCTATCGCCAACAACATCACAATTCATCACGTCCCGTTGTGATTTTTCTCCAACAAGATATGATTTTGGCCTGAGTCGGGCATGAGACTAATGTTTCCCTATCAAGTTGAGCTTGAGCTTGAGCATCTGGCAGACAAGCTGAGCTTGAGTGCCACACCTCTCATGTCATTTTATACAAGAGATATATGAATATCTGCTATATGATATTTCTATTCAATTTGTGTTCTCTCCAAATAAAAAAATTCGTTTGCGTGCAAATATTAAGAAAATATTCTGACTTTACCTCTCCTCTACATGTGGAGAGCAAGTTCAGTAAATTGATTGACTTGATAAATAGTTGGATTGTTTAAATTGACAAATCGAGTTGTATGAAAAAAAGTTGAGGGATACTAATCTAGAAGTAATGCAATTTTATTCTACTTTGCAGCTTGACCATCAATAATTTGTAAATGATAAAAACATGTTCTTAATTTTGACCACAGTTTGATCATTTCTTATGAAAAATATATCAACTATGTCGTTGTAAGATAAGTAGCATTAAATACATGATAAATCAAAGTATAAAGCCATTAAACTACCAAAACAATCATTATTTGACCCATACTTTAGAAATCAGTGGACATGTTCTATTGTATATATATATATTGATAATTTTATTAGTTTAATGACTATCACTCTTTGATTTATCACAAATTTTTAATATGACATATACCATTAAATATTCCATAATTTCTTTGAGAAATGAGGAAATTGTCGCCAAAATTGAAGCATACTGAAAATTTTTCTTTATTTTTTTTAAAATCTTATTTATATAAATGTAATAAAATTGGGTGGTTTTTAGACTATTTTACCCCAGAATTTAAGCTTGCAGTCTAGCTGATCTCCTTACAATCATAACTTCTATGGGATTGATTATTATTATTTATTTCATGGGATCTGTCTTGGCTTTTCTATGTTCTTTAGCAGATATGTTTTTACATTAACTGTTTTCTCCTGTCAAGTTAATCAGTATACTTTTCTTATTAGATTTCTGCTGATTTCATCTATTCTTCGTCCTACATTTTGTTGTGCAGATAGTGTGATCAGGTTTCATAAAGGGAAATCTTCATCTTCGTATGCATTCTCAACAATCTCTGAAACAAGATACTTAAGTAAATGATAGGTCGAATTCTAGCAAAAATGAGAAAAACTCTTCTCATGGAACTGGTACGCAGTTTAGTGCCAGTAATAATGGTGCAGCAGTTATAAAGAACTTTCCTAGTGCTCAATCATCTGCTTCAATATATGAAGCATCTATTCTTAACCTGTACAAGAATTTAGTCAAGGCAAGGCAAGATAATCTCATGAACGGCTCAAAAAGCATATTGCCTATGTAGTAAATCTTTGAGAGAAATGAATTAGAAAGTAAATTCTTAATAAACAATTTAAATTAAACATCACATTTTGTTTTTAACAAGACAGACCAGATTGTTCCTTGAATAATTTAAGATGCTCGACATGTTCTCTCTCTCTCTCTCTCTTGCTCTTTTTGATATTTGAGTTATTAAGGTCTCTTGGTTAGTAGTCAAAGTTTGCAATCAACTGAACAAGATGAGTTATTTCTTAGTCCGCATGTTCTCATAATGATCATTTTATACATAGGTTGCAGGGGCGGAATCGGCTATTGTTTTAAGGGGGCAAACTTATAATTAATTGTTGGCATATATATCGGGGTTCCAAGGAGGCAGCGCCCCCTAGCAATTGCCTTAAAACCCTTATAATAAAGACTAAAATATAGATTTAAGGACATTATTTAAAGAATTATATATATATATTTGAGGGGGGCAATTGCCCCCCCTGGACATAAGGGGGTTCTGCCTTTGATAGGTTGTGAAAATTAGATCGCTCAACAAATCACAAGAATAAGAGGTTCAAGGTTCAATGGTTTGATTGGGTTGAATTAGATGATATAATAAATATTTAAATTGTTTAAATAAGATTAAAATGATATAATAAAACTTTAATAATTATATAATTTTTTGATTAAAGGTAAAGAGAATTCATGTATAATATAATTTACAATTTTAAATTTTAATATATTCAATAGTTAATCTATTTTTTTAAATACATATAAGCATATAATTTAATATAAATTATTATTAATTTTTGTTACATATTTTCATATAACTTATATATATATATATATATAAATCATTAATGTGTAATTAAATATATAAAAATTAGTTTACAATATATAATCAAATTTATATAAAAAATAAATAGATTAAAAATTAAACAATATCAACTAAAAATTAAAATTTATTCATATTATAAAAATTAATTAATAAGATTGTTTTTAAAAAAAATATGTGTTGTAAACATGATAATTTTCAACCCGGTTATTTAATCTCATATCATTTGGGAGTTTCACTGTATATAAATTATATAGATTTATGTTGTTGCAAATAGTGGGAATTCACATGGAGTGTTGGAGCCATATGAGACTGTTTGAATCATGGTTAATAAAATTGAACTAAACCGATCAATTTAACAGGTTGAACCAAGAATTGGAGGATGGCCGATTTGATCACACATAACTCAAAAAGCATAAACTGGTCAAGAATTGTGCGAACCGGCAGACAAACCATCGAACCGACTTCAGTTTTCCAAAACCGTCCGGTTTAGGGATTAATTTGAACTGGCGGATTATGATCACGCAATCCAAATCAACCTAAAAAAAAAAACTAAATTCGTATTTCTAAACCAACCCTTATTTTGTTCGTTTGAAGTTCGATTGTAGGCCTGCTCTGGTACCTTTGCTCGACATTCCTATTGCGTTTGTCAGCTTGAGGAGCTGCTACAAGCCTACGGTGAAGCTCCTCCAAGCAAAAGCACTGATCCATACTTTCTATCTGCCATTCCTTCCTTTTTGCTCGGAGCAGGACTCATAAGTGGTAAGTGAAGAGAGGAGAAGATACAGATGAATTCGTGAATCAGAAAGTCTTTTATTATCTCCTGAGAGTTGATACACCCGACCTTATATAGCTAATACAAGACAACATAATAATAGACAATTACAAGTATACCAGTGAACCTACTAGAATAATACAGACCTATTAATAACTTTATGTTCTTAGTTCTAATATGCCCCGTCAAATGGATGCATGGGCGGAGGGAGGGGGGGGGCACGTGCCCCCCCCCTAAAAAAATTGAATTTTTTTTAATCTCAATACAAAATTAAGTTAGTAACTTCAAAAATTAATTCGGAGACCATATGAACTCCGATTTCAGTAAACTTACAGTCGAACTGAACGTCTCAAAAACACAAACCTAACGACACCAAATTCAACTCAATCCGAACCCAAATGACTCCAAATCAAAGACCCGAAGCATATTTGGAAGGTTCAAACCATAACTTGGATTACCAAATGGTTTCCAAACATAACATGCTTATAGTCGAATCGAGGGGCTAGACAAGATGAATCCAACGAGCCCAAGATCGCCAAATTATGATATCACTAAGACATTTATATGCCCAATAAACAGTCCACGATCAAGAAATTTAACATCGGTCATCCATTCAAATCACTCCCAATTTAATTTCCTATTCATTTATATTTTTTTTCTTGATTGATATTAGCTTAATCCTATATATATTGATTCGATCTTAAAGTGATTTTATGATTTTTTTTTTAAATGAGATTTTTAATATCACGACATCACGTATTTAGTTAATATATTTAATATCACGTATTTAGTTAATATATTAAACATGTTCTAGTAGAAATCGAGTGATTTGATGATTGAAGTCATTTTGTGAAGGAAAAAAATAAACTAATTCACTAACAAAGTTTTATCATTTTTAATATTGATTATATTGGTCCTAAGTCTGGATGTAAAAAATTGAAGAAAAATAATAATGTAATAAAAAAAAATTTTAGGCCCCCCTAGAAATATTTTATGGCTCCGCCACTGAATGGATGGGTCCTGAATGACCGTCAATTTGAAACGAAGATTATGAAACCGAGGAGTAGATAGCGGTTTTGTGAGGATGTCCGCTACTTGATCCGTAGTACTAATAGGATGTAGATTGATATTATTCTGTTGAATATGATCACGAAGAAATTTTTGATCAATTTCGATGTGTTTTCTTCTGGAATGAAACACTGGATTATTAGCGAGTGCGATGGCAGACATGTTATCGCAATAGAGATTGGTTGGATAAACTTGTTGAACACCGAACTCAGCCAGGATTCTACGGATCCATATAATTTCAGATGTTAGCGAGGCGAGCGCTATAAATTCTGATTATGTTGAAGATCTTGAGATTGTCCGTTGTTTCTTGACCGTCCACATGATTAAAGACTCGCCGAGAAAAAAACAGTAGCCGGATGTTGATTTGCGAGTGTCTGGATCACCCGCCCAGTCAGCATCTGAAAAAGATTTCAAAATAAGATCAGTTTTGGTAATGGGTAGCCCGAGTTGTAATGTACCTTTTATGTAACGTAATAGTCTTTTGAGCATAATGACCCTTTTTGTAGCAGATTTGGCAGTATACTTGAGAGTTCTGGTTGGTTCTTTGGGCTGACGGGTTGTAGCCTTGATCATTTTGCTGTGATCTTGAGGAAGATGAGGGAACATAGGAATTCTTGCCTCGTGGTCTTCGGCTTTTTCCTCTGTTGTTGAATAGTGCTAGAGTAGCGTCTTGGCTGGAAGCAAACCGAAACGCATCTGCTGCCAGATTGATCTCTTCACTCAGTAAGAGTGGGTATATTTGATCGAGAGACATCGGTGACGTAGTGGCATGTATTGTGGTCTTAAATGATTGATACATTGGCGGTAATCCATTTAGAATATGATGGATTATATCTTCGGGATCTATCGTAGACCCGGCCGCCGAAATTTGATCAACGATCGCTTTGATTTCTAAGAGAAAAACCGTCATGGAGTTGTTCTTGAGCGACACATTATGCAAGGCGTTCCGAAGTTGTATAACCCTTGACCGATTGGTAGCTTGAAAACGAGTTTCAAGAGCCTCCCATATTTGTGCCGTGGAATCCAGAGAGATTACATAAGGAAGAATCGGGGAAGATATAGTAGAGCAAATTGAAGTTGATAAATTCTGATCCGTTAGAATCCATTGTGCATACAGCGGATTCATACTGGAGGTGCCATCTTGATTTTGCAAGAACTGAGGCGGAGAAACGTTCTTGGAATCAAGAAATGACAGAAAACCATTCGCCCTTAGGGTTTTTAGAACCTGCGATTTCCAGATGAGGAAGTTATCGGGGGTAAGAGGTGAAGTCACCAGATTCCTTAGGTTGGAGACAACGAACTTCAGGGTCGCCGAGATCGTGGTCTCTTCAGGCGCCGTGGAGTTGCTCCTTTCTTGAAGACGAGAGGAAGCGGAGTCAGTCATGGCTGTGGATCGCAGCCTTCGCTGATACCATGAAGAAACTAAGCAGAGGAGAAGATACAGATGAATTCGTGAATCAGAAAGTCTTTTATTATCTCCTGAGAGTTGATACACCCGCCCTTATATAGCTAATACAAGACAACATAATAATAGACAATTACAAGTATACCAGTGAACCTACTAGAATAATACAGACCTATTAATAACTTTATGTTCTTAGTTCTAATAGTAAGCCCTCATTTTGTTTTTGATTTTTAAAAAAGATCAACTAGAAGATTGAATGCATGTAGATTTGATCATTTGATTTTGTTTAGTAATAGAGAATCTGCTTTGATTTGTTTTGAACAAGAAGATAGTTATTTAGATGTTTATTTGATATGTACTAGGAGAAGAGTTTGATTTTGTTTGCGCTTAGCTCTTTATTTATGTCCAACTTATCCTACCACAAGTTGGCTATTATCACAATAAAATGATGATTGACTTTGCTGCATTCACATATTTGAGAAAAAGAACTGAAAATGGTATGTATTCCTCAATTCCCAACACACAATAGAGGCTCGATAATAGGTACGCATTTCTCGCTCAATGCAATATTGTTTGGTCATCCGGTGTGAGAACCGCGAGCCACGGGATGGCCAGACTACCTCGTGTGTGAACTTGGAGTAGAGTGTCGTTTGGTGGTGCTGTTGCTATTATAGTTACTTTCAATTGATTAGATTAGTTATAAATTCTGCTCAAGTTATTTGTGAAATATTTGTTTAATTTTATAAACTTAATTGATGCTACATTTGTGTTATACGTTATTTGTTTATGTTTTGTAGACTTTGTTGATGCCCACCTAATATGAAATCATGCTACTATTGAAGCAAATCAATCTTATAGGCCTATGTCGAGGTCAATACAATTTTGTTATGCTGCAATATTAGTCTATTTTGAGTGCACATATGCTTAGTGAATGTTAAAATAGTAATGGTCAATCATTTCAAATTCTTTGATACAAAATTATTTCATAAATTCAAGCAAAGTAGAAGAAATGCAAAGTGATTATTTTTTAAATAACATTGAACCTCTCCTTTAAGTTCATCTGATTTTCACAACCTTGGTTTGAATGCTATGTTTAGATAGTATTAATTACATGTACTTAATACTCATTTAAAAGTTTTAATATATTATATTTATATTAATTTATTAACTTTAATATTGTATTTAATATTAATTTACTCTGTTTAATTATTTTAAAAAATAAAATTTGAATCAGTTGGTTTTAAAAAATTGGGATCATTTCAACGATTGAACTGATTGTTTTTGTCAGTGTGCAAAGCTAGTTCTTTAGTTAGATTGGACCAACATTCTGATTGGTTCGCATTAGAATTGGTCGAACCGAATGTTCGATTCGACTTTTATGACTATGGTTTTCTTTGACACATGAAATTTTATTTGCAAATCATCTTATGGATAAATTCATTTATTGTCTAGAATTTATATGAAATTTGACGTTCTATTTTTTTAAAAAATTGAAGATAAAACATGAAAATTTGAAAACATCTAACTAAAATATATAGTTATAAATTTGAAATTATTAAATATTTCTTTATTTTTATATAAATGATTAAAAAAAAGTTATGATGATATTTTATAATTTTTGAAGATAAGTTTTAAGGTATTTATATGAAAATATATGAAATTATAATAATTTTGAGTTATGAGGCACTAACATACTTCCAAAAAATTGATATGGAAATGTATTGTTCAAAATAAAATATTACCAAAAAGAAAATAGAAAGAGTATAATAATTGCAAAAATCAATATTTTAAAAATTGGATAGGAGATAAAATTGGAAAAAGAGAGGTTCAAGGTTCAATGGTTTGATCATGATTGAATGTAGGTGTAATAAATATTAAAAATATTTAAATGATAAGATAATGATGTAAAAGTTATGAATAATATAATTTTAGGACTAAAAATAAATAAATTTAAAAATAATAATATATTCCATAATCTTAAATTTAAATATAATTAATTATTAATTTATGTTATAAATTTAATTATAAATTAATTACTACATTTAAAATTAAATATCAAAATCTCAATCATTGATTGTAATTCTCTTTTATCATAAATTTAGTTCATATATAAATATATAAATTTAATAAAATATATATATAGGTATAACTTACAAGTATAAATTATATGTAAAATTGATATTATAAAATTATATTTACAAATTCATAATACCTTAGTTATAATTAAAAAATAGATAAAAATTTAATTTTATGTTATATAATTAAATAGCTAAATAAATAACATTAAATATTAATAATTAAAATTTAAATATTATTACATTATAAAAATTAATTGAAAATTACTTTTAAAAATATCTAGTTCATATTGTTAATATGAAATGTTTTGTTTAGTTTTTTAGTCGTACATCATTTGGATATTTTAGGTTAGTATTGTTTATAACTTTATATAACTTTTTGTGAATTGAATAATTAAATAAGTTACATGGATGGGGATATCATGTAAGTTTTGTTTAAACTTATTTACAAATTGATTATTATAACAAATTTAAAGTTATTTCAAATATAAATTTGATAAATTTATTTTAATTTATTAAATTTAATTAAAATTTTTTAGTTATATAAAATAAATGATTATTGAACAAGACAATTTTAAAAAACCAGGATTGATTCTCCAGTTTAGCGATTGAATTGTCGGTTTGAATAGGTTTTAATTACTTTATTGCAAACTGGTTTTAGCTGCAGGAGCAGCAAAATGGAAAGCATCAAGATACACTATCCATTTAAAACAACTTAATCTGTAATCATCTTACATGTGTAAAGCACATCACCTACTGAGCTAACTGGCACATGTAGCCAAATCTTTATACAGTATATATACACATATAGTAATGTAGCTGGTGCAATGTAATGTTTTTCCACCTGAGTAAAAGTCTGATTCACTTTACCTATTATCTAGAATGTTTTCCTGGTATTCTGTATACTTAAGCTTGTTACAGGATGTTCTTATGGTATCTGAGACTTTATCAGCATAACGGCTCTTCTTTGACATGGAGCACTCAGCTACATCCAGTCTCAATACCTCAGAAGCCTAGTCCATCTCGCCGACCATCAGATCCCATCTTCCCACAGGTTTGTTGTCTAATATTAAAAACTTTGGTCCCCTTCCCCTCTCTACAGACGATACTAAATATGGAGTTAACAAATCCTAAAAATCTTCCAAACCAATGGATTTGTTTCCTATTTGGATGGATCTATTTCCATACACATCCATCTTCACATCAGAGATGATGGCATGTCTGCGGTGAATCCAACATATAGTCGATGGCTCTTAATCGAGCAAAACTTATCGGTAACTCTCTGTTCTACCATCAAAACCTCAATCCTTCCATATGTTTTGCATCTGGAATCCAACCGTGACATATGGATCACCATCAAACGTAGATTATAGGTATCTAACCAATCTTGAGTGATTTTGCTCAAAAACCAGCTACACAATATTTCTGTGTCCAATATGGTTATGTCCTAGTATCACACTAAGATCAAAACTTATGTTAATCACATTGCAGCTTTCGATCCTCAATAGACAAAGAAGATATCATCCTCTACACCCTCAATGATATTCCTTAAAAATATTAAGCATTTAAAACTTCTATTAGAACCAAGCTTACAATCTTAAGCCTTGAATACCTATATTCCTTACTCATAAGTGAGGTAAAAAATCTATTTGCAGAATCCTCCCATTACATTTCCCAATCTGATACCCAGCCTGCATTCTACTTAGCCCGTGGTCATGGTCTTAGAGGCTGAGGAAGAAATCAACCAGCTACACACCGCTCCAACATTTAATCCAAGCCTAGACGATCAAACTCCCTATTCTTCTATCAAATAAGCGAAAAGTGTAGACACTCCGCACCCACTGCTGGCATATAATGGACCCGAACTACACCTCTCCTGTATTGTCAACACTACAACAGTTACAACACAAAATGAATTTGATACATTAGATTGGTTGACAGATTCAGCAGCGTCATCCCACCTTACTCCACATCCGGGCAACATAATTGATCCCAAACCATACCATGGGAGCAACTGCATAACTGTTTGAAATGGTAATATACTTCCCATTTCACATTCTAGACATGGCATACTCTCGACCCCCTCACATAAGCTGCATTTCTCATCCATGCTACATGTTCGTCCACTTTCTCATAACTTAATTTCCATTTCTAACTTAATTCATGACAACAATCTTTCAATCTCCATGGATCCATGTGGTTTCGCAATCAAGGATCCTTATACTAATCGCCATCTCCTTTAAGGACCCTGCCGTAATGGTCTTTATTCTATTTGATAACCATCTTTCAGATCTGCCTTTGTTTCTTCCCATAACTCACTACTTTGCCGGCATCACAAACTTGGACATCCAAATCTAAAGACAATCACAATCATCTCCATGAACAATTGCCAACTAAATATTCCTACCTCTTCTCATCTCTGCCCCGATTGTATGGCCACTAAGAGGCACAAACTTTATTTCCCTAAATCTTATACTAATCTGTATCACTTTGTTGAACTAGTTCACTTAGATATTTGGTATCCAACCCCTATTTCCTATATTCAAAGTTATCTTTATTATGTGGTGTTTGTTGATACATTTTCTAGATTCACTTGGGTTATTCTAATGAATCCAAAACTGAAGTATTACATCACTTTAAAAATTTTAAAATTTGGGTGAAATCAATTCTCCCATAAACTAAACTCTTCAAACTGATGGAAGGATTGAATACACCAATCACAGCTTTTAAGTTTTTCTTCAGGCCAATGGCATTCGACATCAATTGAGCTGCCCATATACTCCTGAACAAAATAGCCTATTGCATGCAACCTCCCTTCTTTTACATATATGGGTTGAAGCTTTCTTAATGGCGACATACCTTATAAATCGAATGCGCTACGCCCCCCTCCCCCCTCCAAAAAAAAAAAAAAAAAAAAAAAAAAAAAAAAAAAAAAAAAAAAAAAAAAAACTCCATTTTAGATACTATTCAACCAACATCCAACTTACTCATATATTAAAGTATTCGGATGTGCCTATTATCCCTTGCAACCTACCCACCAAAGACACAAGCTATAACCCAAAGCTGTCGCCTGCACCTTTATAGGATATTCATAAAAACACAAGGGATACAAATGTCTCAATCACTCAACAAAAAAAGTTATCATCTTCAGGCATATTTAATTTGCTAAAAATATATTAATCCCATATTCTGTTACCACCAGCATACCTTCTCCACCCCCAACCCCACCAACAATTCTACTTAACCTGCTACTACCTTTTTCCATAAGCTCTGAAAGTGCTCAGATGACACTAGAAAGTGCTTTGATACCACTTGAAAGTTCGTTAGGGATGTTAGGCCCTATAGAACTGGCCCAAAGCTAATTTAAAAGAGAGAGGTGAATTGGAAAACTTTAAAACCAGAGATAAAACTAAAACCAATATCACCACATAGAAAACCAACGATGCGAAAATTAATGTGCGGAAGTAATAAAGAAAGAACACACCGGATTTATAGTGGTTCGGTCAAACCTTGACCTACGTCCACTTCTTAGAGGCACCCTCCAAGTATTGCACTAAAATCGTGACTCTCCTTTAGCCCCCACAGCTAGGCGGAGAAGCCCTTACAAAATCACTTCCACCTTCCCCGGTGCGGCGGAGTCGCCGGGTCCTTTGACACCAAAGAGATCTTCTTCTTTGGTGAACTTACCTCGAGACAAGCCTTGAATTCGATGGTACTAAGGTGCGAGTTTGCCGGAGCAACCGTGTGGATCCCCCACCACACTCCCTTGAGTTCCTCCCCCTCACAGGATCTTCTCCCTCTCAAACTCCACCCTTTCCTCTCTCCCTTTCAAGCTCTCTCTTCAAGTTTCCCCCACAAGAACGAAGCTTCTATGGCTGCCAAAGACTCTTACAAAAAGTGTTATGCCAAAGCATAAATAGAAGCTCTCAAAACGAGCTCATTAATACAAGTTGCCGACATTATCGTCCAGGCCGATAGGTATATCGTCATGGCCGATTAGTTCAAATTCACCTCAACGGCCTGGGACGATTTGGGACGATCAGAAGAAAATTGGTTACAACGTTCTGGCCGATACTTCGATCGTCCTGGCCGATTAGTTTAAAACCGATTTCTATCGTCCTGATCATCACCCTATTTTGGTGCTGTCCAATGTCAATCGTACAGGACATCGTCCCGGCCGATCCAATTATCGTCCCGGACGATTGGATCGTATCAATTAGCCATTAATGATTTCCAAATATAACCAGATCAATTTAGGTATAATTGAGTTAGATCGTCTTGGACGATAGTAATATCGTCCTAGCCGATTGCCTAACATAAAGAATACCTAAACTGCTTATGGCGGTTGATTTCTTTCTGAATTGAGAATATCGTCTTGGCCGATACAGGTATCGTCCAGGCCGATCTGTTTATGTGCTTATGACGGCTGCCTTAATGAGGATGCCCTAATTAGGGTTTCTGATTTTAGACCGATCGTCCAGGATGATATGGCTATCGTCCTGGCCGATGTTACCAAAAACAGAAATCATAAAGGGAAAAGAAAATTTCTACCAAGTTACAAAACATCAGGTGCCACACCAAATACAATAGACTCAAGAAAGAAAAAATGTACAAACTGGCTCAATCCTAGTCTACCCAATCTTAAGCTGGTTCCAAGTTGCAGTCTGATCATGTGGACCTGAAATGTTAGTTCATAAGGCAATTGTAGAGAAATAAGAATTGTTTGCTATCATAAAAAACATGAACCATAGATCCGCAACAATCTCCCCCTTTTTGATGATAACAAACAATTTGAATTTTCAAAAAGGACTATTTTCTCCTAATCTCCCCCTAACTTGAATAACACTTTAAAAATAGGGGAGATAAAAAATATTTTTGTTGTTTTAAAATTTTTGAAAAGAAAACAAAGGATACAAAAAATTCAATAATACGTTCTCCCCCTTTGACATTATCAAAAAGAGAGAATGCACAGAAAACAAAACGAAAGAAAAATATTCTTAAAATGAGAAAGTTACCTCTTAGTTTTAATAAAAAACTTTAGTAGACTTGAATTGACAACGCATATCCCAGTAAAGGTTAGAAATTCAAAATCCGATAATCCAAACTCAAGTTCTTTAAAAAAGCTCAAAAAATTTTTAATTCAATATCTAAATCATAAAATAAATTAGAGAAAGAAACAATCATTTTTCAAAAACTTCTTCTATAAAATATATCTAATAGAAGATCAATGCACGAATTGTTGAATCAAGAATCAAAATTTTCAAAGTCAAGTATCGAAAGTATCAAGGGTTTTCTTAAGCTTTCTAAGAAGTACAAGAATGGTAAGCATTAACTTTGTGGGCTCATTTTATGCCTCTTGACAATTGGTTGGCGCACTGCGCATCTTTTGATACACTTTGTGTATTCTATATTTTTCAATTTGGCGCTTTGCGCATCTTTTATTTTTGGCATCATTGGCCAATTTTTTTTAAAATGCTTCCTTTCTTAAATCTTAAAAATAAAGGAAAACCCATCTTAGTGAAAAAGCAAATTTCTTGATTAAGAAAATTATGAGTTAGATTCAACAACTTGCAAAAGATTCCTATGCGATAAATAAAATATAGGGAGAAAAAAAATTTTATTTCAAAAACTAATTTAAAAAGATGAAATAGATTTTAAATCAAAAGTAGGATAACCTCTTTTAGGAAATAGAGATTGAGAAAAGAAAATAATGAGTTTCCTTCCTTTGACTATTTATAGAAGTCAAACAAAATTTATCAAAGATTTAAAAAAAACATGAAGTAGATTTTTCATTTTTAGAAAAGTGAGTGTGTATGTTGGATCAAAGAAAAATACGAATAATAAAAAGGAATAAGTAAAAAGAAAAAGAAAAAAAAAAAAACAAATAGCCCTTTTTAACCATTATCTCTTTCTTGGTCCGATTCTTCAGACACCATGTTTGCCCATGAGATTTTGTGTTTTTCATTATTTTCCCAATTAAACTTTAGCTTTGCTTTGCCCTTTTCTTTTGCAGGGAGAATTCTTACATTAGGGCACGTATTCTTCATATGTCCAGGTTTCCTACATCGAAAGCAAACAATGTCAGAGGAAATATGGATATCCTTACCACTTTTAACTTTCTTCCACTTTTGCTTATGCATTGGTAAGCTTTGTGTTTTGCTTGACAATTCATTGCTATCGTCACCAACTAAGCTTCCTCTTTCCGTATCTTCAGCTTTTAGAATGATCGTTTCACCTGCATCCAAAAGTCTTTGACCCAACCCTTGCTCGTAGGCAATAAGTGAGCCAATCAAATTATCAATAGAATAATCATTCAAATCTTTTGATTCACAAATAACAACAACTTTAGCATCGAATTTTTCAAGTAAACAACGAAGAATTTTGTTAACTTTTTCAAAATTTGAAAAATCTTTTCCTAAGGCATGCAATGATGTAGTAATTTGAATAAACCTTGTATACATGTCTAAAATCGTTTCAAAAGGTTTCATAAAAAACTTTGCAAAAGCATGCATTAAAATATTCAACTATGATTGCTTGATTTCATTAGAGCCTTCGTATATGGTGTGCAATTTATCCCAAACTTCCTTACCAGTAGTGCACGTGAAAATTAACAAAAAATCATCAGAATTTAAAGCACAGAAAAAACAATTTAAAGATTTTACATTTAATTGAGCATCCATTCGTTCATCCCTATTCCATTGATTAAAAGGAATATCAGTTTTAATTCCATTAACAATACGTGATGGTGATGAATAACCAATTAAAATCATATGCCACATGCGAAAATCAATTGATTGCAAAAAAGTAGACATGCAAATTTTCCAAAAATCAAATGCAATATTTTCAAACAATGGTGGTCTAGTGATTGAATATCCTTCCGCAAAAATATGATTAGAAATATTAGCCATGGATCGAAATTCAAAAGCTTTTAAAAACTTATTTTATGAAAACCGCTCTAATACCACTTGAAAGTGCTCAGATGATACTAGAAAGTGCTCTGATACCACTTGAAAGTTTGTTAGGGATGTTAGGCCCTATAGAACTGGCCCAAAGCTAATTTAAAGGAGAGAGGTGAATTGGAAAACTTTAAAACCAGAGATAAAACTAAAACCAATATCACCACATAGAAAACCAACGATGCGAAAATTAAAGTGCGGAAGAAATAAAGAAAGAACACACCGGAATTATAGTGGTTCGGTCAAACCTTTACCTACGTCCACTCCTTGGAGGCACCCTCCAAGTATTGCACTAAAATCGTGACTCTCCTTTAGCCCCCACAGCTTGGCGGAGAAGCTCTTACAAAATCACTTTCACCTTCCCCGGTGCGGCGGAGTCGCCAGGTCCTTTGACACCAAAGAGATCTTCTTCTTTGGTGAACTTACCTTGAGACAAGCCTTGAATCTGATGGTACTAAGGTGCGAGTTTGCCGGAGCAACCGTGTGGATCCCCCACCACACTCCCTTGAGTTCCTCCCCCTCACAGGATCTTCTCCCTTTCAAACTCCACCATTTCCTCTCTCTCTTTCAAGCTCTCTCTTCAAGTTTCCCCCACAAGAACGAAGCTTCTATGGCTGCCAAAGACTCTTACAAAAAGTGTTATGCCAAAGCATAAATAGAAGCTCTCAAAACGAGCTCATTAATGCAAGTTGTCGACATTATCGTCTAGGCCGATAGGTATATCGTCATGGCCGATTATTTCAAATTCAGCTCAACGGCATGGGACGATTTGGGACGATCAGAAGAAAACTGGTTACATCATTCTGGCCGATACTTCGATCGTCCTGGCCGATTAGTTTAAAATCGATTTCTATCATCCTGATCATCGCCCTGTTTTGGTGCTGGCCGATGTCAATCGTACAGGACATCGTCCCGGTCGATCCAATTATCGTCCCGGACGATTGGATCGTATCAATTAGCCATTAATGATTTCCAAATATAACCAGATCAATTTAGGTATAATTGAGTTAGATCGTCCTGGACGATAGTAATATCGTCCTGGCCGATTGCCTAACATAAAGAATACCTAAACTGCTTATGGCGGCTGATTTTTTTTTTCTGAATTGAGAATATCATCCTGGTCGATACATGTATCATCCAAGCCGATCTGTTTATGTGCTTATGACGGTTGCCTTAATGAGGATGCCCTAATTAGGGTTTCTGATTTTAGACCGATCGTCCAGGACGATATTACTATCATCATGGCCGATGTTACCAAAAACAGAAATTATAAAGGGAAAAGAGAATTTCTACCAAGTTACAAAACATCAAGTGCCACACCATATACAATAGACTCAAGAAAGGAAAAAGGTACAAACTGACTCAATCCTAGTCTACCCAATCTTAAGCTGGTTCCAAGTTGCAGTCTGATTATGTGGACCTAAAACGTTAGTTCATAAGGCAATTGTAGAGAAATAAGAATTGTTTGCTATCATAAAAAACATGAACCATAGATCCGCAACAAGCTCTCCTCCCACCAATAAACCACCTACATCTGATTGCACCCCAATAGAACCACCGCGGCTCCTGGAATCTCCCATACTAGATTCTAATTCCTCCACACCACCTCCAACAGAGCTCCACCCTCTAATTCTACCATTTATACCAACTCGTCACCCTATGGGAACCCATTTACAAAAAGGATCACTCAAACCCAAATAACTTCTCACCCTACATCACTCTCTTAATCAACCAGCACAACCCTCTTTCTTCTTGGAAGCTACCAAACATGCTAATGGGTGTAAATCTATAGAAGAAGAATTCTTAGCCCTATAATGTCAAGGAACTTGGAAGCTTGTCCCTCTACCCAACAACCAAAACATTTTAGGATGTAGATGAACCTTTTGTACAAAATATAATTCTGATGGCTCCATAACTTGCTTCAAATCTAGCTCAAGGATATTTTCAAGAATATGGTCTTGACTACCTTGATACTTTCAACCCATTTGTTAAACCCATCCCTAAGAGTCATTCTCACCATTTCCTTAACTATTAATTGGCCCCTTTAATAGCTTGACATCAACAATATCTTTCTAAATGGAAATCTCAACAAAATTATTTATGTGGCTTAACCCCATGTGTTTAAGGACCAGCAATTTCACAACCACATATATCTTTTTTAAAAATCCATATATGGCCTCAAACAATTACCTCACAATTGGTTCACTACTTTCTTTGATTATCTCATCACTATGGACCTTTGAATGGGATTCGCTGTGCTGGGGACAGAGTGTAAAGGGTTATACGACCACATCAGCCTGAGGGATGAGATGATCGTAGACCTACATGCTCTTTGTAAGTGGGCCAATAGAAGGGTAGATTAAATTGCACATACAATTAACTATTGAGAATAGTGGCTCTTGCTAACTCACCCTAATGGATAATAATATGCATGACCTAATCAAAATAATGGGGTTCTCCCACCCAATACATTAGCTCAGGTGAGATTTATTTGATGGCAGAATTTAGTTTCCCATGGGCGCAAGCTCCTGCGGTTAATTAAATTTCAAGTTGAGGCTCGAGAAGACTCTTGATTAAGGATCCTACATTATCCTTTTCAATGGGATTAGTACATATGAGAAAGACTAGGAAGTCCTACTAAAAGGAAAAGAAATGTTCAACTGGGCTTAATCAGCATACACGACTCACACCAACACGCAGAGTGAGTAGGGTAGTATGAAGAAACTGGAGAAAGAAATAAGCAATGTGATCAAAGCTTACAAGAGAGAAGGATGGTGGTGGTGTTATTCATATGATGCGAATATGTAAGATTTATAACCCCATGAAGAATAGAGGGCCTACCCACCGATGAGGAATACTATGTGATATTAAATGTAGTAGCCTTAAATCCTAAATCTAGAGTAGGTTTAATGTTTTACACAACACTAACACCCGTGTCATAGCTAATGCATTTTGGACTTATATCCTATCTAAAAAGGAATGCCAGCTAACCACCTAAGCGTATAAAATATATATTATTCGGTCTTTATAAAAGATGGGTGGATAGCTCAGTTTTTGGAATTTAAGACCGACATTTAGAGAGTTTCCTAAGTGGTCTCAACCTTATATAGGGTGAAAGTTTTTAAAACTAATGCAATTAAAATTTTGATTTAATTAGTTTTTAATATAATACATGCTGGTTCAGGTATTTAAATCAAGTATGCAATGAAATTTTAAAAAGGCTTAAAAATAATTTTTAGAAAAGATTAGACTTCCCTAGATCTAACACCTCATCCTCATAGGTCAGATTATCTGCTATGAATTTAAAGTTTTGGTCCCCACAATAAATGTATTATGTGGTGAACAGAGCAAGTGTGGGAGATATGTTCTAGCATGCCACAAGAAAAACATTTAACATTAGGAAAATAATTTACTAATCTATTTGGGTTATGGTCTCTTCCTAGGTTTGAATGATGCATGTTGATGTGATGGATTATGAAACTATTCAAGTGTATGTGGTTTTTAATTTTTTTGAAAGTAGTTAATTTAGCTTCTAAAAACTTATTTGCACTTTTAAGAATTGACTTTTCTATTTTTAATGCATTCTCCCTACAATCTAAATAATATATAAGAATATCTTAGTTCTTATATGCATTTTCTAGTTCAACATATAAACTTTTCAAAGAATCATACTCATTATCTAATTCTAGATGCTTTTTATTCAATTCATTAAATTCATCAAGTAAAGTAATATGATTTCTATTTTAAGTGAAATGATCTTTTCTCAGTCATTCATGCTTTTTCTATAGAATTAAAAAATTAATTTTAAGGCTATATAAAGTTTCTTGAGCTTCCTATATGAATAATAATTTTTTTTATAAATTTTAAGTAATTGATTATAAGTAAGCCCATATACCTTCTCTTGATCAGAGTGATCAAGATGATCATCATCTATTAAGCACAGGTTTGTTACCTCTTCTTCTATTCCAGTTTTAGAAGAGTCTGATGTTGAGTCCGCTTAGAAAGCCTTTTGGGTCATTTTCTTGTCCTTCATGAACTTGAGTTTTTCTCCACCCTTCTCTTTTCTTGGGTGAGCTTTAAGAGTTGGGTAATTATACTTCAGATTCCCTAGCTTCTTGCATTCCAAATAAATAACATCAGAAGAAACTTTAGAATTCTTATTATTCTTACCCTTGTTCTATTTCTAATGATGATTTTGCTTTTTTCTTAAAGAGCTCTTGAATTACCTAATATTAAAATGATGTCATCATTTTTAGAATAAGAAGAATCAATGTCATATTCATTATCCTTTAAGACTATAGTTTTTTTCCTTTTTCTTCTCACTTGCATCAAGATGCCTTTGGTTCACTTCTTGCTTATAAAAATTGTGTGATCCAAATAAGTTATCAATTGAATAAGCATTCAAATCCTTAGATTTAGTAATGACAGTAATTTTTTCATCAAAGGAAAAAGGTAAACATCTCAGAATCTTATTAACTTTTTCATAGTTGGTAGTTCTCTTCCTAAGGCATGTAGGGATGTAAAAATTTGTGTAAACTAAGTATACATTTCAAAAATAGATTCACTAAGTTTCATGTAGAAAAGTTTAAAATCATACAGAAGAATGTTCAATCTAGATTGTTTAACTTCGTTTGTACCTTCATATATTATGCATAGTTTGTTCCAAATTTCCTTGCCAGTAGAATAAGTTGAAACACATATATATTCTTTAAATTTTAAGGCACAATAAAAAATAGTTCAAACACTTAGCATTTAGTTCTAACTTACATGTGTAGTTATGATAAATTATTATTAGTACCTTTTGTTTGTTTCATGATGTTTACTTCTATTTAAAATTCCTTATGCTTAAATTATTGTATATTTATTATATACAATTGATTACTTATTTAGTCAAAATAAAAATTATAATTAAAAATTATGTATATTTAGGATAATAATAAAACCTTATATTATAGTTTGAATGAACATTATATAATAATTTGGAAAACTTAACAATTAATTAATCCAGATCATTTAAATTATTGACTTAATTTTGAATTTAAATAGTAAACATTAACTTATATTGACAATTAAAATGAATTAATAAGTTTAATGATTACATATGAATAGCTTAAATTAGGGAAATCATAATTAAAATTGAAGTAGTAACTAGTGAACCTATTGAATTTTTATATTAATTCAATAGGATTGTAAAAGAAAGAAAGCAAAAACTAATATTCCAAATAATCCAGTATGTACTTCATAAATAATGAAGAAAATAAAATTATTAAAAAATAAAAATAAAAATGGTGCAAATTGAAAAAAGATTAGTACATTAAAAATTGGTATTAATTATTGCTTAATTTTAATTGCACCCTAGTACTTAATTAAAAAGGAATAAAATAAGTAAGCTAGTATATATGATAGTGCACTAACAAAGTTCCTATTTAACCATGTGCAACTAATCCCTAGACTACATTATTCATTTTATATTTAGAAGTTAATCTTGTATTTAAAAATAGTGAATATATTCAAAATAAGTAATAGTATGGGTGACTGATTAGGATAAATATTATGTGTTTTTTTTTTTTTTTAAATTGAGTTATAGCTTGTTCATTCCAAATTACTTTAAGACTGTATTGTATTATTCTATATTTTAATAATTTTAACTAATCAATTTTGGTTTGGTTATTAAAGTAATTAAAGAGTGTGAATGTAAGTGCTATTTCAGGACATGAAAGAGTTTAAGTTGTGGGAAATTTGATAAGTGTAAATAATGTATATTTTAGTTATTAAAAATTCATTAAAAATGTGTTATTTCAATAATGTTTGTACAAAAGTTTTATAGGAAAAAGAAAAGTTTTATAAGTGTTAGACAGCACCAAAGTGCCATCAAGTATACCGCAGCAAAACCTAATCGATCAATGCTGAAGTACCAATTTCAACCTTGTGGTTTACGGCCTTCTCTGTTTACAAGTGTCACAACATCAAAAAATTTAGCACCATAGTGCCTCATAATGTTGTTGTGTCCAAAAATAGTGCTGAGCATGGGGTGTCTAAGGAAAATCCATGTAGGAGCATCGACATGCAAATGTTAGTATACTTATGGCACCATGGTGGAGTAGTTAAAACTTTTAAGTGCCACACGAATTTAGTGAAAACCCTGCCACGTCAACCAATGCTTCAACAGAGCCAACATTACAGCGCTGAGGTGTTAGTTCATCTCTCACCATCATAGCGCCACCTTTTCTAGCATTGCGGTGCTTGAGTATGATCATGTACTTCCTATAAATAGATTTTAGTTTTGATATTTAAATAAAGGAGTCCCTTGAGTGAAAAATTTATATTTTTTAGTGTGTTTCTTTAGTGCCCCTTTAAAGTAAAGTTTAAAGGAGGCTAGGGGAGTGCAAGATACATTCTCCGAGAGAATCCTAGCCAATGTTTGTAAAGCAACTCTTTAAGTGGTGGAAGGAGTGTAGAGAAGATTTTTTGATCCTTCTTAGTGATAAACTTATACTGCTCTTGTAATTTGTTTTTATATAGATAAAATGAATATGAGTTTGCTTGTTATTTCTTTCATGTATGGCTAATTCTTTTGTTTTGGCTGATGATGTAAAGAGAAAATTAAGTACTAATATAGAATATTATGTTTTAATGAAATTAGGGTTGTTTTTAATGTCTCTCCTTCTTTATTTTATGCATATAAAGACGATGAATGAAGTTAAAACCTAGTGTGATGTATAACTATTGCAAGCCTGATCCAAGCATTATGATTTTGATGATAATAAACATTATTGTATTTGTTACAGCTTTCTCCTAATTCTACGATATTTTGTTTCATTATATGTGTACTAATATTTCAGGAATATCAAGCACCATCCAACAAAGACATAGGGCTCAAGATTAGGTAGAATATGCCATTTTGTAAAGAGTATGTAATATTTATTAATATAATTTTCATTTATTGAGTCAAAGTCTTATAAATATATATGTTTGCTGAGTAATATTACACACATAATGGGGGAGAGAGAAAAAAATATTTTTAAGAGAGTTTTTATGTACATCATACTATATGTTGTTTTCTTTATATTATATGACCATATTTTGTATTGTATAAATTTTAATTCATACTATATAATATATTGTACTATGTCAAAACCATAGTTACTAGAGGTCAAGAAAGATATTAATTATGTGTTTATTATATAATATGATTTGGTTCATACTATACACTCTAATTAAAATCTTTCTTAATTAATCCCTCGTTATCAGGTAATCAAAATATATACAATTATTATGACCGATCATACTACATAGCACAACTAGTACTATATGATTGCCCGTGTACAAAATTGGTCTTCCCAGAGATCATAGCGAATGAAATCCATGAATTTTGAACTGATCATATTTTACATTATCTACATTCTTAGACAATCAATAGTGTACGAAGTTGGCCGTTCCAAGGATCTTCCCAAATGAACAGAACAAGTTTCTATAGTTTATACCGTACGATGTTTTGATGGTATTGTATAAAATGTTATAAAAGTTAAATAGTTCATCTGAATGATCTTGCTGAATGAGTCTAAATTACAATAATCGCACGGTATGATATGTGTATCGTACTATATGAACATAAGACAAAATTATTAAAAATAAGGTTTCTTGATGCCCTTTATTTAGGCTTTCTCTAAAGACATTATAAGAGTCTTTGTAATTCATTAAGTCTCTATTATTCTGAAGAAAACTTGAAGAGAGAGCCTTGAAACGGATAGAGGAAAGAGTGGAGTTTGAGAGAGAGAAGATTCTTATAAGTTTCAAGGGAGTGTGGAGGGGGTTTCACATGATTAATCTGACAAGCTCGCACCTTAGTATCATCGTATTCAAGGAAGACTCTACCAACAAGTGAAGAAGCATCTTGTAGCAAGGAGAAAGAGAGATACATTAAT
The DNA here is from genome assembly GCA_016618105.1 of Dendrobium huoshanense. Classification (NCBI taxonomy): domain Eukaryota; kingdom Viridiplantae; phylum Streptophyta; class Magnoliopsida; order Asparagales; family Orchidaceae; genus Dendrobium; species Dendrobium huoshanense. Next base: position 4,452,022 of record CM028357.1, on the reverse strand, counting down.
ATGCATATGACCCCATACAATTATAACTATTTCATAGATTGTTAAGTTTCTATGTTATTTAAATATTAAAATTTTAGATATTAGTTATGAATAGAAAAAAGTTTTACCCCTAAAGAGCATAGCAAAATCAAGCCACACATGCAAAAAAGAAATCTAAAAAACATGTAATTTTAACTGCATAAATAATAATAAACACATCAATATAAGTAAAACTAGTAAAGCAAAAAAGAAGTCTATGATAAGTGCTATATATGTACAACTAGAGTGTGTAGAGAAGTAATGGTGGATAGGCCCCACCTATAACATCCTGGATTCTAATCCTATTGAATAATACAAGTCTTAAAAGCAAGGCATTTTATCTTCCAATCTTTGTCTTTAAGTCCCATCTTTGAGTCTTCATCTTTATGTCTTTGTATGGGTACCTTGTGTTTGAAATGACTCACTTTTAAATAACTTTCATAACTCGATTATATTACAAATTACAAATTATATCATTTAAAAAAAGAAAATATGGACTCTCCTATATAGTTATTTTAAGTAGTTGAATAAAAATATTCCAAGCAATTTATATATATGTATTGAAAGGTAAAGACACTTGACCACACTCTTATTTATTTTGGGGGCTAAGCATTCTGGAGCACCTATAGAAAATATTGTTAGTTTTAAAGCTTAATGATATTTTCCCTCTTTAATCAATGCCTTGTGTGAGCATGACCACATGTATAAGATTAAATCAGTAAAAATCATCCTTGGCTTAGGAGTAGATCTAACACATAATCAATTACATCATAGATAAAAGAAGTACAATAATAAAATAAATAATCATAATAAGTTAAAATAAATAGCATATATGTCACATGCAAGAGCGTCACAACCCAGAAAATAGAAAAGATAAATCACCAGTCTAACCTAGAGCTAGAATTGGTGTCATAACAAATAATTTTACGTATGTGTAGAAGGCTGTGTGGCTTAGGCTAGGTTCTTTGTTGGGTAGATAGTTCAAGTTACTATTGCAAATCTATTTTTCATGTCTTATGTTTTGATGATTGACAAACACTGTTTCACTTGGACTGCTTGTTGCTTCTAATTTTTCAGGAATCGAAGATTTGACGATCAAGAAGGAGCCAAGTTCAGGATTGCGTAGGTTTAGGGTTGAGTCAGTCTGTATGTTTGATTTTCACCTTTTGAGTCTACTTGTAATAGTCAAAGAGATTGATGCTATGTAACCCTTCACACACACACTTGAGAGACTTAGAATTTCTGTTTTTACTCATATCGGCCAGGAAGATCAGCTTAAAATAGAAAGTCTAATTAAGGATTCTTAATTAAGGCAGCTGACATTACCAGATCGGCTTGGACAATACGTGTATCGGCCAGGACGATAAGCTCAAAATAGAAAGAAGTAGCCGCCATAGTCAATTATGGTATACTGTATCTTTAAATTATCGGCCAGGACGATCCTAGGATCGGCCTGAACAATATTCACAAATTATGCCATAATTATTCAGGAAATCAAGGCAGTAATTAAGGATGATTGATACGATCATATCGTCCGGGACGATCGCAGGATCGGCCAGGCCGATCTAGTCAAAAACCTTAAGTTACTTCAGGACGATCAATATCGGCCAGCCCGTATCCAGGGCTATTGTCAGGACGATTTTTCACTGATTTGAACTGATCGGCCCGGACGATCGTGAGATCGTCCTAGACGATCAAACCAATTTTCAATCGTACTGTTTTCCATCCAGGGCAATGCTCTTGCCGATCTTCTTTGATTTGTACTGATCGGCCAGACCGATGACCATATCGACCTGGACGATATTGTCGGCAACTTGCAATTAATGAGCTCTTTTGAAGCTCTTCTATTTAAGAGCTCTTGTTCAACATTTTTAAAAACCTTTGGCTGCTACATTGACCTGAGAAGACCTTGAGGAGAGAAAGAGAGAGAGGATCTTGTGAGGGGGAGCTTGTGAGGGGATTCACAAGGGTTGCTTCAAGGATCGCTCTGCGTCATCTTCGTCTAGAGTTTCTCGTCCGTGGAAGGGTCGGTAGAGGTAAGGTGTTTTGCTTTTGGTTTTGATTCTCTGCCAGCTTCAGGAGGAAGCAAAAGGAGGTAAGTTCTCTGCCTTGCCGGGGTAGCTAAAAGGAGGTACTTGTGAGGGCTTCTCCGTCTAGCCGTGGGGGCTAAAGGAGAGTCACTTTTTGTAGTGCAATACTTGGAGGGTGCCTCCAAGGAGTGGACGTTGGTCGAGTCGACCGAACCACTATAAATTTCTGTGTTCCTTTTCTTGCTTCCGCACTTTTAAATTCCACATTTATTTTTTGTGGTGTGATTCAGTTTATGCAATTTTCTTTCTTTGTAAAAAGAAGTTTTTAAAATACCAATTCACCCCCCCTCTTGGTTAGCTTGGGACTAAGTTCATAGGGCTTAACATCCCCATCGAACTTTCAAGTGGTATCAGAGCTTGATTCAAAAATTAAAGTTTGAAAATTTTTTGAATTTGATCCATGTCTAACTTTGGGAATCGCAACACTACGGAAGGGTATTCTATTACCCGACCTCCTCTGTTCGATAACATACCTTTTGATTTTTGAAAACTCGTATGTCAACTTTTTTACAATCTACTGATTATCGCATGTGGATGCTTATTCAAGAAGGTTATTCTCCACCTTCTCGTGAAATTAATGGTTTTAAAACTGAAGTTGCTTTTACCGAATGGACTTTTGATGAATGAGATTTAGCTCAATTAAATGTGAAATGTTTGAATTGTTTTTTTTTGCTTTGAAATCTAAGGATTACATGCGTGTTTCAACTTGCAAAACTGGTAAAGAAAATTGGGATAAATTGTGCATCACTTATGAAGGCACTAATGAAGTTAAACAATCCCGTTTAAACATTCTCTTGCATGACTACAAACTTTTTCGTATGAAACATCATGAATCGATTTCTGACATATACACAAGGTTTACTCAGATTGCTACTTCATTGCATGCACTAGGAAAATAACTTTCGAACTATGAAAAAGTTAACAAGATTTTGAGATGCTTGCCTTCGTCTTATGATGCAAAAATTACTGCCATCACTGAATCTAAAGATTTGAACACCTATTCTTTTGATAACTTGCTTGGCTCACTCATTGCTTACGAGCAAGGGGTGAATCAAAGAAATCTTGATGCAGGTGAGAAGAAAAAGGAGAAAACAATTGCATTGAAGGCGCACAAATCGGATTCTGAATCTTCCGGGTCTGAAAGCGATGGAGAAAAGGTAAGGATCACAAACATGTAAAAGGATCTTCTGATGTTGTTTGTTTTGAATGCAGGAAACCTGGACATGTGAGAGCCGATTGTCTTACACTTCAAGATCATTCAAGCAAAGAAAATGAAAAAGGTGAGGAGAAAGCTAAGTCTAGGAAGGAGAAAAAGGAAATTCAAAGAGGTTTCTGGGAAGAATCTGGTACTGATTCCTCTGAGACTGAACCAGAGGAAGAGACTACAAACTTGTGTTTCATGGGAGAAAATCAAAGTGATGAGGAAGAGGTATGTAAACCAACCTATGATGAATTGTTTGAAATTTGTGAAAAAATCCATACATCATATAAAAAACTTAAGAAAACTCATACTAGCCTAAAATTAGAACATTCAAATCTACAAAAAGGGCATGAAGTTGTTCTCAAAGATCATGCAACGATTGATTCAAATCACATGGCACTCCTTGATGAATTTGATGAATTAAACAAGAAGCATTTGGAATTAGTTGATGAAAGTAATGCATTAAAAGCTTCAAACACCTCACTTAAGGATGATCTTAAGAAATCTAAAGAGATTGAAAAAAATTTAAGGATTGAGAATGATGCATTAAAAAGAACTAACTTGAGGATTCAAAATGATTTGGAAATATGTAAGAAAGCTAGGATGACACCAACTACTAATCAAAAGTCAGAACCTAGGAAGAAGCATTTTTACCCAAACCATTTAAGAAAACCTTTTCCTGGAGTTCAATGTTTTTCTTGTGGCATGCTAGGACACATCTCACACACTTGCACAGTTCACCGAAGTACACATTGGGTGTGGAGACCTAAGATGCATGATTCAAAGAATACCACATTTGCATTGCACTCTACGTTTCCTAAGAAGGAGCCCAAAACTGTTTGGGTTCCTAAATCTGACTGTTGTTGAGTTTTGCAGGTGTGCTCTCACCAAAGACCTCATGGAAGCATAAGATAATTGGACCTAAGGAGGCTCGCAGCTCAATTGCTTAAATCCGCTACTTTATCACTTGCTTGAAATCTTTAGCTTTTGTGTGTCTTTTATTTTATTTTATTTGTTTGTGCTAGTTTTTGTGCTCACTTTGTGTTGCTTTTAATTTGCATTATTTTATTTTATGTGTTTTTATTTTTCACTTTGTTCTTTATTTTTTGGCCTTCCATATGATGAAACTTTTCAAGCTTTTAAATATTGGAGTTTTGGAGATCGGGTTTAGCTTTTCTAAATTGGTTAAAGGGAGTAAACTGTTGATATTTTCCCTTCTTCTGACTTTGTTTAGTGGCAAGATTTTCTTCTCTAAAACAAAAGTCTAAACTCAGTTTAACCAATGGCTTTTCATCTAAGATCTCTTTCTTATCTTGCTACATTAAATTATCTTATGCATAATAGTCAAAATTCTTAGATATCATTCAAGCTTTTGAAATCTTGCCATTGCATTTATCACATGATTTTGATTTTGTGTTGTGGATTGTTCTTCCCTATGTTAGAGAGAGAGCTCCTATTCTCTAATATTTGGAGGATATACTCACAACTAAGTCTTTTTCTTTAAGGGTATATTAAAGAGTTTTTAGCTTGCAAGAGTTAAAAAGGAAAGAGGCCAATGAAGCCAAATTGAAAATAAAGCTATATACACAAAAGTGTATCAAAAATCAAAAGATGCTCAAAGAGCCAATAAAAGTGACAAGAGGCATAAAATGAGCCCACTAAATGCAAGCTATCATCTCTTTGGAAAAACTCTTAAAACTTAGAAAACTCATTGATTATGTGATACTTTCAAAGATTTGATTTCAATTTCCATGATTGAGAAAAATTATTTTGGTTTATTATTTATGAGATATTTTAATTGTTAACAAGTCTTGAATGGATCTTCTTATTCTTTTTGTTATTCCGAGTTAGGCCTCTATTTTTCCAAGAGAATTTTGTACCCTGAAGGATGTCCGATCTAGGATTAACGGAATCAATTTTTCTACTTTCTTCTGATTGGGATTTGTTAAACCTCTTGATCTCTTGAAATTTTAAAAGTTTAATTTGTGAAAAGAATTCTCATATGATGCCTCCATAAAAAAAAAATAGAAAAATTAAAATCCAAAAAATGTTCGGTGTTTGGTTTTCATTGTGTTGTTTTTATTTTTTTGTGTGTATTTGACTGTTTTTTTTTATTTTATTTTTGAGGGTCTTGATCATCACCATTATTTTCTTGATTTCAATTTCAAGTCACATCGGCCTTGCCGATACTTCTATCGTTCTGGCCGATATGACAAATTCTGTTCAAAATCCATCTACTGAACTTTTTCTGTGCTTACTGCAATTCATCGTCCTGGACGATACTTTATCATCCTGGACGATTTGATCGAACTCATGGTGATAGTCCTGGCCGATAGTATATTTATTTGGCCGATGCATTCTATGTGCATCATCCTGGCCGATACACTGGACCGTCCCGGACGATCCACGTGTCAGCACGTTTTGATCTTTAAATTCGGCCCCGGACGATCCATTATTGGACAATCGGCTGGGTCGATCCACTGTTCGTCCTGGATGATACACGTGGCAAGCATTTAAAACGTTTTAACTTCGGTCGGTACGATCAATTATTGTACATCGTCCTGGACGATACACCTAATCGGCCCGGACGATCTGCTTTTTCAACGGTCGTCCGGACTAACTCCTCGGGCCGATAGCCTGTGTCTAATCGGCCTGGCCGATATCTGATCGGCCCGGACGATTGGACCGCCTTTTTGACCAATCGGCCTGTACGTAATTATTGAACCATATCGGCCTGGACGATTCTGCGATCGGCCAGGATGATATGACCGTTTCTTTAAATTCAGGCCGATCCAGTCATGATTTTTCACTCTTCATCCTTTCTCCTTTTGTGTTTTTGCTTAGTACTCTCAAATGGCTGGTGGGAAACGCGTCCGACAGACTTCTGGGAGTTCCTCGAGGGCTAGGATTGACCCTCGTTTCCGGGAAGCAGAAGATGAAGCCGCGTATCATCGTTATAAAGAGTGTGGAATTACTGTTTCCAGAATTATCAATCCAGTCCACATCTCTTACCCGGTATTGGATCTTTTCACTCACACCTCCCTTTGCTTCATTCTGTCTCTTCACCGCGCTGAGGATTTAGCCCAATTTGACAGTTTCCTTACTCACCAGCAGCAGCAGCATGACCAAGACATCGCCTGGTTCAATGCTCAGTTTACCACGCTTGCCAGTTACTTTCAGCAGCCACCTCCACCATCTCCATCTGATGATCAGGATCCCTCGTTCTTTTAGTTTGTGCTTTGTGTTGTTGTTTCTTGTCTTTTTGTAGTTTGCTTGTTAGTCTTTCGTGATATTTTTCTGTTGTTTCTGGACTCTCTTTTTGTGATGACAAAAGGGGGAGTAGGATAGGGTGTGGTAGGAAAAAGTTGTTGTAACTTTGATTTTCTAATGAACATATTTTTGTTTAATTTTTTTTTTCTTCTTTTTCCTACTTGTGTTTTCCATCATCAAAAAGGGGGAGATTGTTGCAAATCTATTTTTCATGTCTTATGTTTTGATGATTGACAACACTGTTTCTCTTGGACTGCTTGTTGCTTCTAACTTTTCAGGAATCGAAGATTTGACGATCAAGAAGGAGCCAAGTTCAGGATTGTGTAGGTTTAGGGTTAAGTCAGTCTGTACGTTTGATTTTCACCTTTTGAGTCTACTTGTAATAGTCAAAGAGACCGATGCTATGTAACCCTTCACACACACACTTGAGAGACTTAGAATTTCTATTTTTACTCATATCGGCCAGGACGATGTTTGTATCGGCCTAGACGATCAGCTTAAAACAGAAAGTCTAATTAAGGATTCTTAATTAAGGCAGCCGACATTACCAGATCGGCCTGGACGATACGTGTATCGGCTAGGACGATAAGCTCAAAATAGAAAGAAGTAGTCGCTATAGTCAATTATGGTATACTGTATCTTTAAATTATCGGCCAGGACGATCCTAGGATCGGCCTGGACGATATTCACAAATTATTCCATAATTGTTAAGGAAATCAAGGGAGTAATTAAGGATGATTGATACGATCATATCGTCCGGGACGATCGCAGGATCGGCCAGGCCGATCTAGTCAAAAACCTTAAGTTACTTTAGGACGATCAATATCAGCCAGCCCGTATTCAGGGCTATTGTCAGGATGATTTTTCTCTGATTTGAACTGATCGGCCTGGATGATCGTGAGATCGGCCTGGACGATCAAACCAATTTTCAATCGTCCTGTTTTCCATCCAGGGCGATGCTCTGGCCGATCTTCATTGATTTGTACTGATCGGCCAGGCCGATGACCATATCGGCCTGGACGATATTGTCGGCAACTTGCAATTAATGAGCTCTTTTGAAGCGCTTCTATTTAAGAGCTCTTGTTCAATGTTTTTAAAAACCTTTGGCTGCTGCCTTGACCTAAGAAGACCTTGAGGAGAGAAAGAGAGAGAGGAGAGAGAGAGAGGATCTTATGAGGGGGAGCTTGTGAGGGGATTCACAAGGGTTGCTTCAAGGATCGCTCTGCGTCGTCTTCGTCTAGAGTTTCTCGTCAGTGGAAGGGTCGGTAGAGGTAAGGAGTTTTGCTTTTGGTTTTGGTTCTATTCCAGCTTCAGGAGAAAGCAAAAGGAGGTAGGTTCTCTGCCTTGTCGGGGTAGCTAAAAGGAGGTACTTGTGAGGGCTTCTCCGTCTAGCCGTGGGGGCTAAAGGAGAGTCACTTTTTGTAGTGCAATACTTGGAGGGTGCCTCCAAGGAGTGGACGTAGGTCGAGTCGACCGAACCACTATAAATTTCTGTGTTCCTTTTCTTGCTTCCGCACTTTTAAATTCCACATTTATTTTTTGTGGTGTGATTTGGTTTATGCAATTTTCTTTCTTTGTAAAAAGAAGTTTTTAAAATATCAATTCACCCCCCTCTTGGTTAGCTTGGGACTAAGTTCATAGGGCTTAACATCCCCATCGAACTTTCAAGTGGTATCAGAGCTTGATTCGAAAATTAAAGTTTAAAAACTTTTTGAATTTGATCCATGTCTAACTTTGGGAATCGCAACACTACGGAAGGGTATTCTATTACCCGACCTCCTCTGTTCGATAACCTACCTTTTGATTTTTGGAAAACTCGCATGTCAACTTTTTTACAATCTACTGATTATCGCATGTGGATGCTTATTCAAGAAGGTTATTCTCCACCTTCTCGTGAAATTAATGGTTTTAAAACTGAAGTTGCTTTTACCGAATGGACTTTTGATGAACGAGATTTAGCTCAATTAAATGCGAAATGTTTGAATTGTTTTTTTTTTTGCTTTGAAATATGAGGATTACATGTGTGTTTCAACTTGCAAAACTGGTAAAGAAATTTGAAATAAATTGTGCATCACTTATGAAGGCACTAATGAAGTTAAACAATCCCGTTTAAACATTCTCTTGCATGACTACGAACTTTTTCGTATGAAACCTCATGAATCGATTTCTGACATGTACACAAGGTTTACTCAGATTGCTAATTCATTGCATGCACTAAGAAAAGAACTTTCGAACTATAAAAAAGTTAACAAGATTTTGAGATGCTTTCCTTCGTCTTATGATGCAAAAATTACTGCCATCACTGAATCTAAAGATTTAAACACCTATTCTATTGATAACTTGCTTGGCTCACTCATTGCTTACGAGCAAGGGGTGAATCAAAGAAATCTTGATGCAGGTGAGAAGAAAAAGGAGAAAATAATTGCATTGAAGGCGCACAAATCGGATTCTGAATCTTCCAGGTCTGAAAGCGATGGAGTTGCCTTCATCACAAGGCAATTTAAAAGCTTTCTAAGGAAGAAACAAAATCATCATCAAAGTTGGAGAAAATGTAAGGATCACAAACATGTAAAAGGATCTTCTGATGTTGTTTGTTTTGAATGCAGGAAACCTGGACATGTGAGAGCCAATTGTCCTACACTTCAAGATCATTTAAGCAAAGAAAAGGAAAAAGTTGAGGAGAAAGCTAAGTCTAGGAAGGAGAAAAAGAAAATCCAAAGAGGTTTCTGGGCAGAATCTGGTACTGATTCCTCTGAGACTGAACCAGAGGAAGAGACTACAAACTTGTGTTTCAAGGGAGAAAATCAAAGTGATGAGGAAGAGGTATGTAAACCAACCTATGATGAATTGTTTGAAATTTGTGAAAAAATCCATACATCATATAAAAAACTTAAGAAAACTCATGCTAGCCTAAAATTAGAACATTCAAATCTATAAAAAGAGCATGAAGTTGTTCTCAAAGATCATGCAACGATTGATTCAAATCACATGGCACTCCTTGATGAATTTGATGAATTAAACAAGAATCATTTGGAATTAGTTGATGAAAGTAATGTATTAAAAGCTTCACACACCTCACTTAAGGATGATCTTAAGAAATCTAAAGAGATTGAGAAAAATTTGAGGATTGAGAATGATGTATTAAAAAGAACTAACTTGAGGATTCAAAATGATTTGGAAACATGTAAGAAAGCTAGGATGACACCAACTACTAATCAAAAGCCAGAACCTAGGAAGAGGCATTTTTACCCAAACCATTTAAGAAAACCTTTTCCTGGAGTTCAATATTTTTCTTGTGGCATGCTAGGACACATCTCACACACTTGCACAGTTCACCGTAGTACACATTGGGTGTTGAGACCTAAGATGCATGATTCAAAGAATACCACATCTGCATTGCACTCTACGTTTCCTAAGAAGGAGCCTAAAATTGTTTGGGTTCCTAAATCTGACTGTTGTTGAGTTTTGCAGGTGTGCTCTCATCAAAGACCTCGTGGGAGCATAAGATAATTGGACCTAAGGAGGCTCGCAGCTCAATTGCTTAAATCCGCTACTTTATCACTTGCTTGAAATCTTTAGCTTTTGTGTGTCTTTTATTTTATTTTATTTGTTTGTGCTAGTTTTTGTGCTCACTTTGTGTTGCTTTTAATTTGTATTATTTTATTTTATGTGTTTTTGTTTTTCACTTTGTTCTTTATTTTTTGGCCTTTCATATGATGAAACTTTTCAAGCTTTTAAATATTGGAGTTTTGGAGATCGGGTTTAGCTTTTCTAAATTGGTTAAAGGGAGTAAACTGTTGATATTTTCCCTTCTTCTGACTTTGTTTAGTGGCAAGATTTTCTTCTCTAAAACAAAAGTCTAAACTCAGTTTAACCAATGGCTTTTCATCTAAGATCTCTTTCTTATCTTGCTACATTAAATTATCTTATGCATAATAGTCAAAATTCTTAGATATCATTCAAGCTTTTGAAATCTTGCCATTGCATTTATCACGTGATTTTGATTTTGTGTTGTAGAATGTTCTTCCCTATGTTAGAGAGAGAGCTCCTATTCTCTAATATTTGGAGGATATACTCACAACTAAGTCTTTTTTTTAAGGGTATATTAAAAAGTTTTTAGCTTGTAAGAGTTAAAAAGGAAAGAGGCCAATGAAGCCAAATTAAAAAGAAAGCTATATACACAAAAGTGTATCAAAAATCAAAAGATGCTCAAAGAGTCAATAAAAGTGGCAAGAGGCATAAAATGAGCCCACTAAATGCAAGCTATCATCTCTTTGGTAAAACTCTTAAAACTTAGAAAACTCATTGATTATGTGATACTTTCAAAGATTTGATTTCAATTTCCATGATTGAGAAAAATTATTTTGGTTTATTATTTATGAGATATTTTAGTTGATAACAAGTCTTGAATTTATCTTCTTATCCTTTTTGTTATTCCGAGTTAGGCCTCTATTTTTCCAAGAGAATTTTATACCCTGAAGGATGTCCGATCTAGGGTTAACGGAATCAGTTTTTCTACCTTCTTCTGATTGGGATTTGTTAAACCTCTTGATCTCTTGAAACTTTAAAAGTTTAATTTGTGAAAAGAATTCTCATATGATGCCTCCATAAAAAAAATAGAAAAATTAAAATTCAAAAAATGTTCGGTGTTTGGTTTTCATTGTGTTGTTTTTATTTTTTTTGTGTATTTGACTGTTTTTTTTTCTTTTGTTTTATTTTTGAGGGTCTTGATCATCGCCATTCTTTTCTTGATTTCAATTTCAAGTCACATCGGCCTGGCCGATACTTCTATCGTTCTGGCCGATATGACAAATTCTGTTCAAAATCCATCCGCTGAACCTTTTCTGTGCTTACTGCAATTCATCGTCCTGGACGATACTTTATTGTCCTGGACGATTTGATCGAACTCATGGTGATAGTCCTGGCCGATAGTATATTTGTTTGGCCGATGCATTCTATGTGCATCATCCTGGCCGATACACTGGACCGTCCCGGACGATCCACGTGTCAGCACGTTTTGATCTTTAAATTTGGCCCCGGACGATCCATTATTGGACAATCGGCTGGGCCGATCCACTGTTCGTCCTGGACGATACACGTGGCAAGCATTTAAAACGTTTTAACTTTGGCCGGTACGATCAATTATTGTATATCGTCCTGGACGATACACCTAATCGGCCCGAACGATCTGCTTTTTCAACGGTTGTCCGGACTGACTCCTCGGGCCGATAGCTTGTGTCTAATCGGCCCGGATGATTGGACCGCCTTTTTGACCAATCGGCCTGTACGTAATTATTGAACCATATCAGCCTGGACGATTCTGCGATCGGCCAGGACGATATGACCGTTTCTTTAAATTCAGGCTGATCCAGCCATGATTTTTCACTCTTCATCCTTTCTCCTTTTGTGTTTTTGCTTAGTACTCTCAAATGGCTGGTGGGAAACGCGTCCGACAGACTTCTGGGAGTTCCTCGAGGGCAAGGATTGACCCTCGTTTCCGGGAAGCAGAAGATGAAGCCGCGTATCATCGTTATAAAGAGTGTGGAATTACTGTTTCCAGAATTATCAATCTGGTCCACATCTCTTACCCGGTATTGGATCTTTTCGCTCACACCTCCCTTTGCTTCATTCTGTCTCTTCACCGTGCTGAGGATTTAGCCCGATTTGACAGTTTCCTTACTCACCAGCAGCAGCAGCATGACCAGGACATCGCCTGGTTCAATGCTCAATTTACCACGCTTGCCAGTTACTTTCAGCAGCCACCTCCACCACCTCCATCTGATGATCAGGATCCCTCGTTCTTTTAGTTTGTGCTTTGTGTTGTTGTTTCTTGTCTTTTTGTAGTTTGCTTGTTAGTCTTTCGTGATGTTTTTCTGTTGTTTCTGGACTCTCTTTTTGTGATGACAAAAGGGGGAGTAGGATAGGGTGTGGTAGGAAAAAGTTGTTGTAACTTTGATTTTCTAATGAACCTATTTTTGTTTCATTTTTTTTTCTTCTTTTTCCTACTTGTGTTTGCCATCATCAAAAAGGGGGAGATTATTCCAAATCTATTTTTCATGTCTTATATTTTGATAATTGACAAACACTGTTTCTCTTGGACTGTTTGTTGCTTCTAACTTTTCAGGAATCGAAGATTTGACGATCAAGAAGGAGCCAAGTTCAGGATTGCGTAGGTTTAGGGTTGAGTCAGTCTGTACGTTTGATTTTCACCTTTTGAGTCTACTTGTAATAGTCAAAGAGACAGATGCTATGTAACCCTTCACACACACACTTGAGAGACTTAGAATTTCTGTTTTTACTCATATCGGCCAGGACTATGTTTGTATCAGCTTGGACGATCAGCTTAAAATAGAAAGTCTAATTAAGGATTCTTAATTAAGGCAGCCGACATTACCATATCGGCCTGGACGATACGTGTATCGGCCAGGACGATAAGCTCAAAACATAAAGAAGTAGCCGCCATAGTCAATTATGGTATACTGTATCTTTAAATTATCGGCCTGGACGATATTCACAAATTATGCCATAATTGTTCAGGAAATCAAGGGAGTAATTAAGGATGATTGATACGATCATATCATCCGGGACGATCGCAGGATCGGCCAGGCCGATCCAGTCAAAAACCTTAAGTTACTTCAGGATGATCAATATCGGCCAGCCCGTATCCAGGGCTATTGTCAGGACGATTTTTCTCTGATTTGAACTGATCGGCCCGGACGATCGTGAGATCGTCCTGGACGATCAAACCAATTTTAAATCATCCTGTTTTCCATCCAGGGCGATGCTCTGGCCGATCTTCATTGATTTGTACTGATCGGCCAGGCCGATGACCATATCGACCTGGACAATTTTGTCGGCAACTTGCAATTAATGAGCTCTTTTTAAGCTCTTCTATTTAAGAGCTCTTGTTCAACATTTTTAAAAACCTTTGGCTGCTGCCTTGACCTGAGAAGACCTTGAGGAGAGAAAGAGAGAGATGAGAGAGAGAGAGGATCATGTGAGGGGGAGCTTGTGAGGGGATTCACAAGGGTTGCTTCAAGGTTCGCTCTGCGTCGTCTTCGTCTAGAGTTTCTCGTCCGTGGAAGGGTCGGTAGAGGTAAGGAGTTTTGCTTTTGGTTTTGGTTCTCTGCCAGCTTCAGGAGGAAGCAAAAGGAGGTAGGTTCTCTGCCTTGCCGGGGTAGCTAAAAAGAGGTACTTGTGAGGGCTTCTCCGCCTAGCCGTGGGGGCTAAAGGAGAGTCACTTTTTGTAGTGCAATTCTTGGAGAGTGCCTCCAAGGAGTGGACGTAGGTCGAGTCGACCGAACCACTGTAAATTTCTGTGTTCCTTTTCTTGCTTCCGCACTTTAAATTCCGCATTTATTTTTTATGGTTTGATTTGGTTTATGCAATTTTCTTTCTTTGTAAAAATAAGTTTTTAAAATACCAATTCACCCCCCCTCTTGGATAGCTTGGGACTAAGTTCATAGGGCTTAACATCCCCATCGAACTTTCAATCACTTGTGATCAAAGTTGGTTAGTGGGCAAGAAAGGAACTTTGGTTAAGGTTTAAATATTAATATATTGGGGTCCATTTTAGTTAATTAAGTTGGTTGATCCATTTTAATACCCTAAACCCTAAGCCTATCAGCTAAGTTAAGGGGGTCCAAAAGGTCACTTTTAGAAATGTGTTAGATTTTAGGGTTCCAATATTTTTACTAAATATTAAATTAACAAATTATACTTTGACTTTACAAGATTTGGAGTTTTTTAGGTAAAGTTATAAATTTTTGAAGTTTCGGGCCCTAGTAAAAAAACTAAGGTTGACAGAGAGTTACTTTTAAACTTAGGTTGGTTTTTGGAAACCTAATTTTTTTAATAAATATTATATTTTAATTAGAGTTAAGTGCATTTTAGTTTGGCCATTTTGGAATTTTATGGAATTAGTTATAGTGTTCTAAAGTTTAGGTAATTAGTAAATTACTAAAATTATTTAATTAAGGGATATTTTAGGAGTTTTGATCCAAATCAGCTTCAAACTACTTGGAATCACCTCCAAAAGTATGAAATGACCTAAGGAGATGTTTTCAAATGTTTGGGGAAAATTTAGAATTTGTAATAAATTTTAATTATTTAATTTAATAAAAAATGTGATTTTTAATGAAAATTAAATTAAGGTTTAGATTGAGGTTCAATTAAGGGGGTTTTAATTTTTTATGATTAAGCATTAAATTCTGAAGATTTTAATATGTTATGGGTAATTTTTGTATTTAATTTATAAATATTATAGTTTTTTGAAATTATTAGAGCTTAATTAAAGGGGTAAATTATGGTTTATAAATTAAGCGGTTTAAAGGATCCTAAAAAATTCCTAAATTTTTTTAAGAGATTTAAGATGTCACTAAGTTTAAGTGTTTCAAGTTTCATGTTAATTGGGGATCTATCATAGCACCTAAAATTTTTCTAAATTTGCTCGACTAGTCCTCAATTATTGTCATTAGATTGTCGCTATGTTAAGTGGGAATAAATCAAGTTTAAAACTAACCCTTGGCATTACATATAGAGAAATGCAGTAAACACATAACACACATTGTCCTTATATAATGGAGGGCCTAAGTTAGGTGCTTGTGTGTCCTACACATATAAAAGATAATAAAATAAGTAGGTAAGCATGCTTAACGATGTGATTAATTAATGATTGGAGCCCAATCACCCATTAATCCTTCCCCCATGAATGATATTCATAAACACAACCTATTTTCAAAATTTCATGAGTGGATCTCTCATAATTAAGGGATTTAGAATATATATAATTTTGAATCATTTATATGTATATATATATATATATATATATAAGTTTAAAAATAAAGTGATTAAAGATAATTCAATGTACATAAATACATAAATATATGAGAGATCCACTAGCCACCCGGGCAAGGTTTCAAAATAATTTTTTTTAATTTGAAAATAATTAATATATTATTTAATTAAATAATATTTAAATAAAGAAAATGATTAAATAATAAGTAAATAGGTTTTAATATATGAAAAGAATTTTAAATAAAAATACATAGTTTTTTGAAAAATAAAACGTTATATGCATAATTTCTCAACTTAAAATGAAATAGTTATGAATTTTTGATGTTTAAAGTATTTAAAAAGTATTTTATATAAGTAATTTAGAATTATAAATATTAAAAAGTAATTATTAAATTAGATTAAATTAAACATTAAAGTTTCCAAAATTTAAAATAATTTAATAAAATATAATTTTTATAAGTTTTGAAAGATAAATGAATTTTAACTTAATTAATTATTAATTAATAATTTAGGTAATTAAATAATTAAAAAAATACTTGAAATAGGAAATATTCATTAATTAAAAAAGAAATAAATAAATACAGATACTCTCTGATTTTAAAATAATTTTATTAAAGTAAATTTTAAGAATTTTGGAATGTAGTTAATTAATTATTAATTAATAATTTAAACATTTAATTAATTAACTAGTTAAGAATTACTTAAAATAATAATATTAAACATAATTTAAAATTAAATAATTGAAAGTAATTTTTTTTATTTTTTAAATTAAATAAATAAATAAATTTTTTTTATTTTTATTTTTAACATAATTAATAATTTATAATAACTAAATACTTAAATTTTAAGTAATTAAAATTATATAAAAAATAAATGATATACTATCAATAAATTTAATTTTAAATTAATTATTTAATTATTTAAAGATATTAAAAAATATATAATTTTTTAAAATATTTCAATTATTTATAATTAGTTATTAATTAAAAGTAAGAAATATTTAATAATTAATAAAATTTAAAATATAATTAATATTTATTCTAATTTTATTTTTAAATTAAAGAAAATAATATTTTGAAAATTTTGATATATAATATGTATATTTTTTATTTAAAAATATTTTAAAATTAATTATTAAAGAAATTAAATAAATAAAGATTTGAGAAACCAATTAATATTAATTAAAATGTTTAATCCGACGGCAGGCTACGTAGCATCTCACGATTTGCTCCAAAAATGTAGTCAATCATTATTAATGATTGCGCTGCTGCGCAATCATTACCAATGATTGCCGCAACACAAAAATTAATGCCTGCTCTTTAACCACATCGGATGCGGTTGCAATGTCTTTCGATCATCTGTGGTTTTAAACAAAAACATCAAATGAGAAACAAAACCGTGAGTTCGAGATCCATAGTTAATCTGAACCACGGTTAGGTGAAAGCGTGACCATTGATTGTGAGATCAATGGTCCTGATGTCGCCCAGTGAGATGAATACGTAAAGCGAAATCCTAACTTAATTTTTTCTTCATTCTCGTAATTGAGTGAACCAAATCAAATAAAATTTTAAACATTGATCCTATACATGAAGAGCATTTATGGGGAGTGATTTTCGAGATTTATAATGTATGGTATGAAAATTGAATTAGATCTAAGTGTTGTGACCTATGTTTAGGGTTTTTAGAAAATCTCACAATTGGATCTTTGGGATCTTGATACAGTTGAGCTTGTAGGCTATCCTGATACACTTTCCTATTGAGCCTTAAAACAATTTAGATCAGGTAGAGGTAGCTTTGGAGCATTTGGAGCCAAAAAACTCACAATCGGCGGGATCTTAATGACATGCTTAAATTGGGAAATGTGGAGAGAGGTGGGGAGAGTTCATAAATGAGATATATTGGCTTGGGAGTGTTTATAGAAAGAAAGAATCAAAAAGTCCCTTTCAAGTAACCCGAACTTCCCTATTTATATCCCTAGGCTTTTGATGGATGGTCTAGATCGCTCCTAGGATTTACTAGAAGATAACCTAGGCTTGACCCACTGAACTCTATGTAAAGGGTCTTGGGGCCTAGCTTGGTTAATTTAACCAATTTAACTCCTTTGACCCAGGGTAGGGTGGAAAATAAGGTCAATAAATAAACCCCCAATAGGAGCGATGAACAAACTAGTGAACCACTCATGTTGGAATTAATTGAGAGTCACAAGGAAATAGAGTAAAAAAATATAAATAGAAGATCACCAAAGGTGGAAAAGTAAGGGGGATCCTCTCCTTTCCCTACCTTATAGCAAGGGTAGAGTCGAGGAGAGTAAAGAAGGAAAGGAGGTGCCACACATTCACCTAACTATATCAAATAGTAAATATGGACAGACTCGATATTCATCTAACCATATCAAAATAGTGAAACAGAGAGTGGAAGGTAAAGTAAACCAATTACCTTCCTGAACATATCAAAATAGAAGGATAGAAGGTGGAAGGGTCCCATATTCACTTAACCATACCGAAATAGTGAATGGGGAGCCTGAGGTCAAAAGGTAAACAAACTATTTGCTTGACTATATCAAAATATCAAAATAGAAGGTGAAAGGATTTTGCCTCCTCCTAATCCCTATTGGGATAGTGAATGAGGGTGACTCAATACTTGCCTGACCATATTGAAATAACAAGTAAAGATGCCACGAAAGTTGATATCTGCCTAATCATATCTAAATAATAAGATAATAAAGAAAAGAGTCTGACATCCACCTGACCATATCGAAATATTGAATTAGTAAACTCAATATTCACCTAACCATATTGAAATAGTGAAACAAAGAGTGAAAGGGTGGTGAGGTATGCCTCCTAAGGACTCTATAAGCTCTCAAATAGGTAAGGTTCAACATCCGCTTGACCATATCAAAATAGCGGATTTGAACATCTCAATACTCACCTGATCATATTGAAATAATGAATAAGGAGTCAAGGGTTAGTGGGGTATGCCTCCTAGGGACTCTTTCGTGCACCACTACCTAGGTAAGGTTCAAAACCTACCTGACCATATCAAAATAATATATGTGACTAACTAAATACTCACCTGACCATATCGAAATAATGAGTAAAGTGTTAAGATGGTGGGGTATGCCTCCAAAGGACTCTTTTGGGCACCCCACTGGGTAAGGTTTAACATCTGCCTAACCATATCAAAATAGTAAATGTGAACTTCTCAATACTCACATGGACATATCAAAATTGTGAGTTAAGAATCAAGGTGGTGGGGTATGCCTCCCAGGGATTTTGACGGGCACCCCACTAGGTAATATTCAACATCCACCTGACCATATCAAAATAGTGAATATGAATGACTTAATACTCACTTGGACATATCAAAATTATGAGTAAAGAGTCAAGGTGTTGGGCTATGTCTCCTAAGAACTCTATCGGGCAGCCCATCAGATTAGTAAGTAAATAAACTACCTGCCTGACCATACCAAAATGACAGGATATAAGGTGGAAGTCACCTCAACACCAACCTAACATAGATTTGTGTAGGGATGGAGGGAGAAAAGAAAGGTAAGTGAAAAAACTCTAAGGGAAAAGTTGTCCAAGGAATTCTAAGCAAGCATTTTGGTTACCATGTAGTAGAGGACAAATTATCATGGCTAAGAGTATCTAAATACTGGTGGAATATCTTAGGCAACCCCCGCCTAATGTAGAAAAGTGGAGGGGAAGCATCATAGTGATGCCTTGAGGGACAATAGGAAGAGATACACTTCCAACATAGTGCGAGATGGGCAATCTAAATTTAAGAGAGTGAATAGATGATGGTTCTCTACCAACATTTGGAGGGTGTTAACAGACAAAGATTCTTTGTCAACATTTGGAGGGAGTGAATAGACGATGGTTCTTTGCTGACATTGAGAGACTGTGAAAGGATGACGGTGCTCTGCCCCATTGGGGATTGATGGAAGAGAAGATTTGTAAAGGCTTCTCCGCCTTGCTGTGGGCACAAAAGGAGAGACACTTTAGTAATAGTACAATACCTGAATAGGGAGTCTTCAGGGAGTGGATGTAAGTCGTGTTTGACCAAACCACTACAAATCTTTGTGTCTTTTAATTTTCTTATTTATTTACTACAAGTTATTTTTCTACAGTTGAAAAGTTATTTTTAAAACTTTAATTAACTTGCTATAAGAAAAAATAGTTTTCAAATTTAAAATTCAAAAGAAAATTTTTAAATTACCAATTCACCCCCATCTTGGTTAGACTTGGGATATTAGTTTAGATTTAACAACCTAATCAAGATTCAATAAGTGGTATCAGAGCTTTGTTTTAAAACCATAAGTCTAGACTACTTTTTGAAAAAAGAGAATGGTTACTTTTGGAAACTGAAACACAATAGAAGAGTATTTGATTACTAGACCTCTATTATTTAATAATATCTCTTTCAATTTCTAGAAAACACACATATATACATTTTTTAAATCACTTGATTATCACATGTGGATCCTAGTTCAAGAAGGGTATACTAGGCTAACTAGATTTATTGATGGCATTAGAGTTGAAACACCCTCTGCTGACTGGACTGTAGAAGACTATGACTTAGTACAACTAAATGCAAAATGTTTAAATAGTATCTTTTGTGTACTTAAGTCAGAAGATTACATGCCGATTTCTATTTGTAAACGTAGAAGGACTTGTGGGATAGACTTTGTATTACTTATGAAGGGATTAATGAAGTAAAGTAATCTAGATTAAATATCTTGTTACATGACTATAAATTATTTCACATGAAATCCAATGCATCTATTTTTGAATTGTATACAAGATTTACTTAAATAGTCACTTCTTTCCATGCATTAGGTAGGAATTTAACGAACGGTAAAATGGTCAATAAAATTTTATGTTGTTTTCCTACTATTTATAATGCTAAAATAACTGCTATTATAGAGTCTAAAGATTTAAATGTTTACTCTATTGATAATCTTCTTGGATCACTAATTTCTTACGAGCAAGGAGTGAGTTAAAGGAAGATTGATGTAGGAGAACAGAGAAAGGAGAAGAATATAACATAAAAAGCAGATGATTCGAAGAGTGATCAATCACTATTTGAGGATGAGGATGACATTGCCTTTATGACAAGGCAATTCAGGAGTTTTCTTAAAAGAAAATAGAGGAGATGCTAGCAATGGAACAGAGGTAAATTTAATAAAAATGTTAATGTTTTTATTATGTGATTTGCTACAAATGTAGGAAACTTGGATACATAAAATTAGAATGCCCAAATCTAAAAGCCACTCCTAGCAAGGAGAAGGTAGAAAATCAAATGTGAAGAAGGGCAAGAAGATATTTTAGAGAGCTTTCTATGCGGACTCGACTTCGAATTGGTCAGAAATAGAAAAGGAGGAGAAAATCACTAATCTATATTGAATGGCCAATAATTTTAATCAGTCAGATCAAGAAGAGAAATGTGACTTAACCTATACTGAATTATTAGAAGTTTCTAAAAGAATTAATGATACAAATAAAAAACTTAAGAAAATGTATGATAGACTTAACTTAGAATTGCAAGAGCATGAAATCCTTAAAAAAGATCACGCACTGATAGATACCAACCATATGAGCTTACTTGATGAATTCGTTAATTTGAATAAAAAGAATGATCTTTTAAAATCATCCTATACAAAATTGGAAATATAATTTAAGGATTTTAAGGATGAATCTGAGAGTAGAGAGTATTATTTAAATTTTAACAAGAATGTGTTAGAAGATTTAAATATATTTGTTAAATTGAAAATGCAAGCTCTTGAAGAAAATAGGGAGCCCCCTACACTTGAAGATTTTACTAATCTTATTTTGAGGTCAAAAATTTTAAAACCCAAGAAGAGACAAATGTATTATAGAAGATTGAGAAACTCATTTCATGGAGTTAAATACTATTCTTATGGAATGATTGGACATATATCACACACTCATACTTTAGATAGAAAAACTCATTTAGTGTGGAGACCTAAGATGCATAATTAGGTCATAACAAACTTATTTGGATTCCCAAGACTAACATTAGATTGTTTTACAGGATTGCTTTCATACAAGGCCTCGTGAGAGCATTTGATACCTAGATAGTGGTTTCTCAAAGCATATGATTGGAGATACTACATAATTTATATCGCTGGAAGACAGGAATAAAGGTAGGGCTACATTGGAGATAACACCATTAGGAAAGTGGTTGACA
This sequence comes from Dendrobium huoshanense, assembly GCA_016618105.1. Lineage (NCBI taxonomy): Eukaryota > Viridiplantae > Streptophyta > Magnoliopsida > Asparagales > Orchidaceae > Dendrobium > Dendrobium huoshanense. The sequence goes on along the minus strand of CM028357.1, from coordinate 4,430,437 downwards.
CATATATGATTGGAAATTTACAAAATTTTTTCATAGAAAATATATTACTTATTGAAGGCTTAAAGCATACTCTATTAAGTATTAGCCAACTATGTGATAAATTGTATAGCGTAAAAATTTTTCCCACTAGCTGTATATTAAGCCTAAATGGAAATGATGTTTTACATGAAATTAGGGTAAACAATGTTTATTTTCTAGATTTAAATTGTATTAAAACTCCTAATGATTTTTGTTTTGAAACTATTTTTGATGAATCATGTTTATGACATAGTAGACTTTATCACGCTAGCATAAAAAACCTTAGGAAAATTTCCTAAAAGGATTTGGTTAGAGGTATACAAAAACTAGACTTTACTAAGGATCACTTTTGCGATGCATGTCAATTACGAAAACAGGTAAAGTCCTTATTTCATTTCAATAAGGATCTTAGAACTAGTAAACTATTGGAGATTATTCATATGGATCTTTTTGGACCGATTAGCACTGTAAGTATAGGAGGTTAGGTATATGGATTTGTGATAGTTGATTATTTCTCTAGATTCATATATGTTAAATTTTTATTATATAAGAGTGAATCATTTGAGCAGTTTAGAGATTTTTCAACTTAGATTCAGAGGAAACTAGGGTATAAAATTCTAACTATTGAAAGTGATCATGGAGGTGAATTTAAAAATGATAAATTTGAGGATTTTTATAAGGAAAAAAAGGAATAAATCATAATTTTTCTGTACCTAGGACCCCTCAACAGAATGGGGTAGTTGAAAGAAAGAACAGAACATTAATTGACGCTGCTAGAGCCATGTTGGCTAAATAATCACTTCCTAAATATTTTTGGGTTGAAGCAGTTAGTACTGTATATTATGTTATGAATAGGGTGAACATAAGATCAAAATTGAACAAAACACCCTATTAGCTTCTTAAGGGTAGAACACCTAATTTGTCACATTTCCATATTTTTGGATGTAAGGTGTTCATACATAATAATGAAAAATCTTTCTTAGAAAAATTTGATCCAAAATTAGATGAAAGAATTTTTCTTGGATATTCTAGTGTTAGAAAATTATATAGAGTATTTAAAAAAAGAACTTTGTTAGTTGAGGAGACCACACATATTATATTTGATAAATCTAGAATTTTTGAAAGGAGTAGTGAATTTGAGATGAGCTTAATGAGAGATCTTAGTTATTTTCTTAGTTTTAGCATTAAGTAAATTGAGAAAGGAACTTTTCTTTGTTAGTCAAAGTATGTTAAAGTCATCCTTAAGAAGTATGAAATGGACATTACTAAAATAGTTAGTACTCTAATGAGTTTCTCAGTTCAGTTGGATAAGGACCCAAAGTAAAGATATATTGATAAAAAAAATTAGCGGAATAATTGGATCTTTGCTTTATTTGGCAACTAGCAGACCCGATATTATGTTTAGTATTTATTTGTATGCTAGATTCTAATCATATCCAAAAGAATCATATTTTATAGCAATAAAAAGGATTTTAAGATATTTCTTGGGAACTTAAAACTTAGGGATTTGATATCCTAAGTATAAGTCTTTTGAAATTATTAGATATTCAGATTCAGACTTTACATGTTATAGGATTGATTGAAAGAGTATATCTGGAACTTATAAATTTATAAAAAATTATTTAGTTTTTTGGTCCAATAGTAAATAAAATTCTGTTGCCCTATATACTACTGAAGCTGAATACATTATCTTAGGAAGTTGTGTGGCATAAGTTCTTTGGCTAAAATAATAATTGATTGATTTAGGATTTATAATAGACACAATTCTAATTTATTTTGATAAGACTAGTGCCATTTGCATTTCAAAAAATCCTATTCAACATTATAGAACTAAACATATATACATAAGACATCATTTCATTGGGGATTATATATCTAAAGGAGAAATTAAATTGAATTATGTTTCAACTAAAAATCAACTTGTAGATATTTTTATAAATCCACTAGCTTTTGATACTTTTAGCACATTAAGAATAAGGCTAGGTGTGATTGATCTTAATGCTTAAACAAAATCCTCTATAAACTTAATATGTTTTTATGTATCTTTTTTATTTTTGATTATTAATGTTTTGTTTTTGTGTGCATTTTCAAGTTTTTACCTTTTTGCCTTTTATGATGTGTGATTTAGATACGTACCACTTATTAAAATTCCTATTTCTAATCGTTCGCGCTGAATTTTCTAAGTGTTATATTCATACTGTACAAAATTATTTTCGTCCCATAGGAATTCCATAACATTTCATTCATTATTTTAGACTAAATGCGTAAAATTTTCATTTCCTAACACATATCATACTATATGATATTTATATCATCCCAGATGATTTGTCTTCGTTCGTCTGTACGCATGTAGACAGTTATATGGGCAAAATCAGTTATTATAACTAATCGTATGTATGAAACTTTATTTCATACATACAAACCATGAGTCATTCTCAGTGGGAGATGAACCTAACCATCATTAAAATGATCTTAAAAAATCGGTCATCCTGGACAAATACTTATTTGTCTGTACAATCATCTAGTTAAAAAGCCTATATGAAAGGATACTTCGTAACTTGCATGATTACAAAAAGTCATTTCATTTTAGACGTTATCATTTATATATACGAAATAATTTTTATCATGTACAAAATAATTATCGTACTGTACGAATCAATTTTCATATGTACGAACAGTCATTTTTCATTAAATAGGAGGCGGTTTAAATTTATTTTCATTCACTTCAACAATTATAATCCTCTTTGAATCCTTCTCATCATAGAAATGGCTAATTCTAGTAAGCACAATAGAGTTTCCAAGAGTTTGACATCTAGGGGTGGAGACAAAAACTTTATGTTTAGAGCAAATAAGGATTCTTACTATAGGTATGTCACTGTAAAAATCTCTCTATCTAGGCTCTTAATTCAAGAAGATTTCCACTTTCAAGTCATGTCTCTTTCTGCTTTAACTCAATTCACCTTTATTTTGACTCTTATCCATGCCTATCATAAGGAGACCTTTCACTATTTTTTAGTGAATATGAGTTTTAGTGAGGATGAGAGTATGATAAGATCATTTGTTTAAAAGAAATAGGTAGATATCATTAAGGAAGATCTGGGAACTTATCTGCGTCTAAGGACTCAAGGAATTAGAGCACACACTATGACCTCCAAATATGACTTTGATTGGTCTGAAATAAACAAAACTCTTAGAGGGGTTGCTCAAGTTGGTCACTTGGCTTGGGTCTATAACTTAAATCAAAATGCAAGGATCATTCAACATATCCTTAGAACTTCAATCATTCAAAAGGTTGGTGATCGTATAAACATTACTCCTCTTCTGTCCACATTTACCTATCTAATCATGAATGGACAACCAATTAATGAAGTGTAACTCATTCTTGATTATATTCATAACCTTTCTAAAATTGGGTTTATTTCTCATGGGAGGAAGAAAAATAATGCCATAGGACATCTAGTGACCTATATCTTAAAAATGAAGTGTAACATTATTGACCCCGAGGTTCTACTTGAAATGTCAATCTACTTCATTGATGCCTCTTTTTGAGCACTTCTTGAGAAGAATGACAATTCAACTGAGTATACTAAGGAAGAAGGAAGAGCACCTGCACCTGCTCATTGACCTAACTTTCAAGAGATGGTACAACACTTTGACCAATTAAAGTGTTATTTTGATCAACATTTTGATCAAATTCAGACTCATTAGAACCAGCAGGATACACACTACTAGTAAGATATGGGTTGGATCCGAGGTCAGTTCGACTCGGTGAACACTAATGTAGCTATGATGAATAGCTATTTCTATATCTTTAATCAGCCTCCTCCCTTAGACCAAGGCTCCTTAGAGTACTAGATGTACTTCTTTTGTGTTGTCTTTGCCATTCCTCTCTAGATGTGATGATCTTAGTGATGATTTCAATATTTTGTGTACTTGTTTAGTATTTTGTGTACTTGTTTTTGTTGATATTGTACTATTTTTATTTTGATGAAAATTGATATCAAAGTGCTTAGATGTATTTGATCCTTAAATTGATATCTATAAAAAATGTCGTCTTTTGTTTAATTGATTTGGTTCGTTGTTTGAAATATGAGTTTGCCTAAATAATAATCCTATCTTAATTAATCTACAAAGTGTTATAAATTAACCTGTAATATAAAATTAATTTTATTATGAAATCTAATTTTTCAAAAATTTTAAGTTAATTTATAACTCGATTAAGTTAAGGATATCAATCTCATGCTCCTTTTAGGTAAATAATATTTAAATATTATTATTATGATTTTGATGTCTTATTATTTTTTATTCCTCTTTTCAATATAATTATCTTTATATTTAGAGACATTTTATTTTTTAGATTATTGATTTTAGAAAGATAAATTAAAAAAAGGAGAAGAAATATACAATGTGTATAAAAAAAAAAAAAAAAGCACAGTAGTTCACAAATTGAAAAGAGGCATAAAATTTGTCCAAATACAAAAATATGCACGAAGTGTGCCACAAATATTTGAAAAAGATGCGCAATATCGCCAATTAAATATGTTTTTTCATTTATTATTTAATCTTAAAATTGAAATCATTCTAATGTTCAGTTATAATTTGTATTGAAAATTAAACTTAACTAATCCTCATTTCATCACCATTGCAATAATTTTCCTTATCTAATTGTCTAGAATTTTTCATGACATTGATCAACTTTTCTTATCTAAGTTATGCTTTAACTTAAATATTTTTTATTGCAAATCTATTTTCATGACTTATATCTTGATGATTGACAAATACTATTGATTCTCTTGGACTGCCTGTTACTTCTAACTTTTCAGGAATCAAAGATTCGACGAACAAATAAAGCCAGTTCAAAATTGCATAGGTTTAGGGTTGAGTTAGTCTGTACTTTAATTTTTTTCTCTTATTGAGTATATTTGTAATGTTCAAATAGACTGATGCAAAGTAACCATACGCACACACACTTGAGAGACTTAGAATTTCTGTTTTTACTCATATCGGCTAGGACGATATTTACATCGTCCTGGACGATCGGGCTTAAAACAGAAATCTAAACAAGGATTCTTAATTAAGGAAGCCGTCATTAACAGATCATCCTGGAAGATACGTGTATCGACCAGGACGATAATCTCAAAACAGAAAGAAGTTGCCGCCATAGACAATTAAGGTATTATGTATTTTTTAATAATCAGCTAGAACGATCATTGATCGTCCTGGATGAAATTCAAAAATTATGCCTTAATTGATCAGAAAATCAAGAGAGTAATTATGGATGATTGATACGATCATATTATCCTAGACGATCGTAGGATCGGCCAGGACGATCTATTCAAAAACTTTAGTCACTTTTGGATGATAAATATCGGCCAGCTCAAATTCAGGGCGATGCTCTGGACGATTTTCCTCTGATTTGAACTGATCGGCCGGGACGATCGTGAGATCGGCCTGGATAATCAAGCCAATTTTAAATCATCCAATTTGCATTCAGGGTGATGCTATGGCCGATCTTCTGAGATTTGTACTGATCGGCCAGGACGATGTTCATATCGGCCTGGACGATATTGTCGGCAACTTATAATTAATGAGCTCCTTTGAAGCTCTTCTATTTAGACCTCTTGTTCAACATTTTAAATAATCTTTTGCTACTTCCTTGACCTGAGAAGGCCTTGAGGAGAGAAAGAAAGAGAGGGAGAGAGAGAGAGAGAGGATCTTGTGAGGGGGAGCTTGTGAAGGGATTCACAAGGGTTGCTTCAAGGATCGCTCTGCTTCTTCTTCGTCTAGAGTTTCTCATCCGTGGAAGGGTCGGTAGAGGTAAGGAGTCAACATCTGATTATGGTTCTCTGCCAGCTTTAGGAGGAAGCAAAAGTAGATAGGTTCTCTGCATTGCCAGGGTGGCAAAAAGAGGTTCTTTGTAAAGGCTTCTCCTCCTAGCTGTGAAGGCTAAAGGAGAGTCACGATTGTAGTGCAATACTCGGAGGGTGCCTCCGTGGAGTGGACGTAGGTCGTGTTGATCGAACCACTATAAATTTTTGTGTTCTTATTTCTTACTTTTGCACTTTAAATTTCCGCATTTATTTTTCTCGTGGTGGGATTTTGGTTTATGAGATTTTTACTTCTTTGTGAAAAGAATTTTTTAAATAACAATTCACCCCCCTCTTAGTTAGCTTGGGCTAGTTCTATAGGGCTTAACATCCTAAACGAACTTTCAAGTGGTATTAGAGCGGGATTCAAAAATTTTAAGTTTGAAAACTTTTTGATTTTGATTCATGGCTAACCTTGGGAATCATAACACTACGGAAGGATATTCTATTACCTGACCTCCCCTGTTAGATAACCTATCTTTTGATTTATGGAAAACCCGCATGTCAACATTTTTACAATCTACTAATTATCGCATGTGGATGCTTATAAAAGAAGGTTATTCTCCACCTTCTCGTGAAATTAATGGTGTTAAAACTGAAGTTGCTTTTACTGAATGGACTTTCGATGAACAAGATTTAGCTCAATTTAATGCAAAATGTTTGAACTGTTTTTTCTGTGCTTTAAATTCTGAGGATTACATGCGTGTCTCCACTTGAAAAACTAGTAAAAAAATTTAAGACAAATTGTATATCACCTATGAAGGCACTAATGAAGTTAAACAATCCCGTTTGAATATTCTCTTGCATGACTATGAACTTTTTCGCATGAAACCTCATGAATCAATTTCTGACATGTATACTAGGTTAACTCAGATAGTTACTTCACTGCATTCATTAGGAAAAGAAATTTTAAAGTATGAAAAAGTAAACAAGATTTTGAGATGCTTGCCTTCGTCATATGATGTTAAAATCACTACAATAACGGAATGTAAGGATTTGAACACTTATTCTATTGATAACTTACTTGGCTCACTCATTGCTTTCGAGTAAGGGGTGAATAAAAGAAATCTTGATGCAGGTGAGAAGAAGAAGGACAAAACAGTTGCACTAAAGGCGTATAAATCAGATTCTGAATCTTCTGAGTCTGAAAGCGATAGAGTTGCCTTCATTACAAGGAAATTCAAAAGCTTTCTAAGGAAGAAGAAAAAGCATCATTGGAGAAAAGGTAAGGATCATAAATATTCTAAAGGATCTTCTGATGTCGTTTGTTTTGAATGCAGAAAACCAGGACACGTGATAACTGATTTCCCTACACTTAAAGATCACTCAAGCAAAGGAAAGGGTGAGGAGAAATCTAAGCTAAGGAAGGACAAGATGAGAGTACAAAAAGCATTTTGGGCGGATTCTGCATTGGACTCAACGGAGACGGAATCAGAAGATGAGACATCGAAATTGTGCTTGATGGCAGATGACAATCTTGATCAAGAAGAGGTATGTGAACTTTCTTACGATCAACTTCTTGACGTTTCAGAAAAAATTCATGCATCATATATGAAATTAAGGAAAACACATGCTAGCTTGAAATTAGAATTTTTGAATCTACAAAAGAGCATGAAATTTTGACTAAAGACCATCAAATGATTGATTCAAATCACATGACTTTACTTGATGAATTTGATGAGTTAAATAAAAATCATTGTGAATTAGTTGAAAAGTATGATGCATTAAAAGTTTCGCACACATCACTTGAATCTTATTTTAAGAAGTCTAAAGAGATGGAGAAACATTTGAGGATTGAAAATGAGGTCTTAAAAAGAACAAATTTGAAGATTCAAAATGAATTAGAAACATGTAAGAAAACTAGGATGACACCTACTTTTGATCAATTGTCAAAACCTAGGAAGAGGCATTATAACTCAAATCACTTAAGAAATCTTTTTCCCGGAGTTAGATGTTTTTCATGTGGCATGCTAGGACACATCTCACACACTTACATAATTCACCATAGTACACATTGGGTTTGGAGACCTAAGGTGCATGATCCACAGCATACCACATATGCATTGCATTCTACTCTTCATAAGAAGGAACCCAAACCTGCTTGGGTTCCTAAATCTAACATTTGGTAATTTTGTAGGAGAGCTCTCACAAAAGGCCTCATGAGAGTATGTGGTACCTGGACAGTGGATGCATGCTCTCGACATATGACTGGTGATGCCAACCAGTTTGTTGTACTAGAGTCCAGGACTGGAGGCAAGGTTACACTTGGAGATAACACCACTAAGAAGATGGTAGGCGCAGGTATAATTGGTAATTCCAAGAATCTTATGATTGAAAATGTTTTACTTGTAGATGGATTAAAGCACAACTCTCTCAGTATCAGTTTACTCTGTGACAAAGGCTTTATCATGCAATTCTTTGCAAATTCATGCATTGTAAGTTTAAGTAATAACACTATTTTACAGGAAAAGAGGATCAACAACATTTACATGCTTGATTTAAATAACATTGAATGTGCTACTTCATTTTGCTTAAAAAAAGTGATTGATGATTCATGGTTGTGGCACCGGAGACTTTGTCATGCAAGTATGAAAAACCTTAGGAAAGTGACCCACAAAGACCTAGTTAGAGGTATCCCCAAACTCAAGTTTTCAAAAGACCACCTTTGAGATGACTGTCAACTAGGAAAGCAAGTCCACTCCACCTTTCACCCCATTAAGGACATTAGCACCTCTAGACCTTTAGAAGTCCTTCACATGGATTTTTTTTGGACCCATTAGCACTGCCAGCCTGGGAGGAAAAGTCTATGGATTTGTGATTGTTGATGACTACTCGAGGTTCACTTGGACTAGATTTCTTTCTCATAAAAATGAGTCTTTTGAGGAGTTTAATATATTTTCTACTTGGATTCAGAAAAAGCTAGGTTGTGAGATTTTGACCATCCATAGTGATCATGGGGGAGAGTTTGAGAATGAAAGATTTAGAGATTTTTTTGAGGACAAGGGGATTAGCCACAATTTTTCAGCTCCTAGAACCCCTCAGCAAAATGGGGTAGCTGAAAGGAAGAATTGGACCTTGGTGGAAGCTGCTACAGCCATGCTTGCTGAGTATTCACTTCCAAAATAGTTTTCGGCTAAAGCGGTTAACACAGCTTGTTATGTGTTGAATAGGGTGAATGTTAGAGCCAAATTAGAAAAGACACCCTATGAGATCCTTAAGGGTAGGACACCCAATCTTTCCCACCTTTATGCCTTTGGTTGTAAGGTTTTTATTCACAACAATGGGAAGTCTCACTTGGAAAAATTTGATCCTAAATCTGATGAAGAAGTATTCTTGGGATATTTTAGTATTGGGAAGTCTTTTAGGGTGTTTAACTTTAATGGTGGAAGAGACAACGCATATAGTATTTGATGAGTCTGATCCTAAGAAACATGTAGTTGAGAATGATGATGTGGTTGGAGAGATTACTAGTGGAGTAGAAAATTTGGGAAAGGGGGTTGAACACCAAAGTAATGAAGGAGTAGGAGAAGTCACCCAAGGAGTAGAAAATATTGATTTGGATGAAAGGGTTGGACCTTCTCACACTTAGCCTAGAGATTGGAGATACTCTACAAGTCACCTCAAGGATTTGATCTTAGGAGACCCTTCTAGTGGAGTTAAGACTAGACATGGACTTAGGAAGGAGGTGAACCACTCTGCCTTTATCTCAATGACTGAACCCACCACCATTAACTAAGCCCTTATTGACGAGTTTTGGATTTAAGCAATGCAAGAAGAATTGAATCAATTTGTAAGGAATGATGTTTGGGAGCTTGTAGAAAGACCTAAGGGACAAAGTGGGTCTTTAAGAACAAGGTGAATGATTCAGGAGTGGTGGTTAGGAATAAAGCAAGATTGGTGGCTAAGAGATATAACAAAATAGAAGGGATAGACATTGAGGAGACTTTTGCCCCTGTAGCTAGATTGGAAGCTATTAGAGTGCTATTAGCCTTTGCCTGTTATAAAGGATTTAAGCTTTTTCAAATGGATGTCAAGAGTGCCTTTTTAAATGTGGAAATAAAAGAAGATGTGTTTGTAGAGCTACCCCCAAATTTTTAGAGTTCCCAATTTCCAAATCATATTTTTAAATTAAAAAAGGCTTTGTATGGGTTAAAACAGGCACCAAGAGCTTGGTATGAGAGGCTTAGCACATTCTTACTAGAGAGGGAATTTGTCAAGGGGAGCGTAGACACCACCCTTTTTCTTAGGAGAGTTGGAGATGATTTACTCATTGTTCAGATTTATGTTGATGATATACTCTTTAGATAGTCTAATAAAAAATTATGTGATGATTTTTCTAAAATAATGAGTAGAGAGTTTGAGATGAGTTTTATTTGTGAGTTGTCCTACTTTTTGGGGTTTAGCATAAAATAATTGGAGGATGGAACCTTTTTAAATCAAACAAAATACATAAAGGATATTTTGAAGAAGTATGAGATGGATAAAGCTAAGCCAATTAACACTCCCATGACTTCTAGTGCTCCATTGGATAAGGACCTAAGTGGTAAGTCTGTTGATCAGAAGAAGTATAGAGGCATGATTGGATCTTTACTTTACTTGACTGTGAGCCGACCTGATATTATGTTTAATGCTTGCTTTGTGCTGTTCTAGATTGCTTTGTTTTCATTTATTTTTTTTTGTGTTTGGTTTCTTATATGATTATTTTTTAAGCTTTTAAATTTTGGAGTTTTAGAGATTATGTTTAGCATTTCAAAATCGGTTAAAGGGAGGAATACCGTTGATGGTTTCCCACTTTCTGACCTTGTTTAGTGGTATAATTTTCTTCTCTAAACAAATGTCTAACTAATTTTAGCCAATATTTTTATTTTTAAACTAAGATTCCTTTTATCTTGCTACAAAAATCTATCTTGTGCATAATATCCAATATTCTTATATATCTCTCAAGTTATTCGAGATCTTGCCTTTGCACTGATCATATGATTTTTAGTTCTGTTTTGTGGGTAGTTCTTTCCTATGTTAGAGAGAGTGCTCCTATTCTCTAATATCTAGAATATATACTCACAACTAAGAACTTCTTTTAAGAGTTTGAAAAAGAGAATTGAGCTTGCAAAAGATAAAAAGAAAAAGTGACAAAGACGCCAAAATTGAAATAAAAAGTATATACACAAATGTGTATCAAAAATCAAAAGATGCTCAAAGAGCCAATTAAAGATTCAAGAGACATAAAATGAGCCTACTAAAAAGCAAGCTATCATCTCTTTTCAAAACTTTTAAAACTTAGAAGAACTATGGGTTATGTGAGATTTTCAAAGGCTTGATTTCAAATTCCATGATTGAGAAAAATTACTTTAATATATTATTTATGAGATTTTCTTTTATAAACAAGTTTTGAATGGAACTTCTTTTTATCATATTTAGTTATTCTGAGTTAGGCCTCTGTTTTTCAAAAGATAATTTATGCCCTGAAGGATGTCCGATATAGGGTTAACAAAATCAGATATTCTACATTCTTTTGATTGAAATTTGTTAACCTATTGATCTCTTAAAATTCTAAAGTTTAAATTATTTAAGAAATACTCATATGAATTGCTTTGATAAAATAATAAAAAAAAATTTATTTGATATTGGTCTTTTTTTGTTCCCTCCTCCTTTTTGATATGTCAAAAGGGGGAGAAGTTTATGATGTTTTTACACTTGTCGATCCTAAAATTTTACTGCTAATTGTCTTCATAGTGTTTTGCCATCATCAAAAAGGGGGAGATTGTTGCAAATTTATTTTCATGACTTATGTTTTGATGATTGACAAACACTATTGATTCTATTGGACTGCCTGTTATTTCTAACTTTTCAGGAATCGAAGATCGGACGAACAAACGAAGCTAGTTCAAGATTGCATAGGTTTAGGGTTGAGTCAGTCTATACTTTGTTTTTTTTTTCTCTTCTTGAGTCTATTTATAAAATTCAAAGAGACTGATGCTAAGTAACCCTACACACACACTTGAGAGACTTAGCATTTTTATTTTTACTCATATCGGCCAGGACGATATTTATATCGTCCTGGACGATCGGGCTTAAAATAGAGAAATCTAAACAAGGATTCTTAATTAAGGCAGCCGTCAATAACAGATCGTCCTGGATGATACGTGTATCGGCAAGAACGATAAGCTCAAAATAGAAAGAAGTTACCGCCATAGATAATTAAGGTATTACGTATTTTGTAATAATCGGCCAGGACGATCATTGATCATCCTGGTCGAAATTCATAAATTATGCCTTAATTGATCAGAAAATACAGGAGTAATTAAGGATGATTGATACGATCATATCGTCCTGGACGATCGCATGATCGGCCAGGACGATCTATTCAAAAACCTTAGTCACTTCTAGATGATAAATATCGGCCAGCTCAAATTCAGGGCGATGCTCTGGACGAATTTCCTCTGATTTGAACTGATCGGTCGGGACAATCGTGAGATCGGCTTGGACGATTAAGCCAATTTTAAATCGTCCAGTTTGCATTCAGGGCGATGCTCTGGCCGATCTTCTGATATTTATACTGATCAGCCAGGACGATGTTCATATCGGCCTGGACGATATTGTCGACAACTTGCAATTAATGAGCTCCTTTGAAGCTCTTCTATTTAAGAGCTCTTGTTCAATATTTTGAATAATCTTTTGCTGCTGCCTTGACCTGAGAAGGCCTTGAGGAGAGAAAGAGAGAGAGGGAGAGAGAGAGGATCTTGTGAGGGGGAGCTTGTGAGGGGATTCACAAGGGTTGCTTCAAGGATCGCTTTGCTTCTTCTTCGTCTAGAGTTTATCATCCGTGGAAGGGTCGGAAGAGGTAAGGAGTCAGCATCTGATTGTGGTTCTATGCCAGCTTCAGGAGGAAGCAAAAGGAGATAGGTTCTCTCCATTGCCGGGGTGGCAAAAAGAGGTTCTTTGTAAAGGCTTCTCTGCCTAGCTGTGGGGGCTAAACGAGAGTCACGATTGTAGTGCAATACTCGGTGGGTGCCTCTGGGGAGTGGACGTAGGTCGAGTTGACCAAACCACTATAAATTTCTGTGTTTTTATTTCTTCCTTCTGCACTTTAAATTTCCGCATTTATTTTTCTCGTGGTGGGATTTTGGTTTATGAGATTTTTACTTCTTTATGAAAAGAATTTTTTAAATACCAATTTACCCCCCTCTTAGTTAGCTTGGGCCAGTTCTATAGGGCTTAACATCCCTAAAGAACTTTCAAGTGGTATTAGAGCGGGATTCAAAAATTTTAAGTTTGAAAACTTTTTGATTTTGATGCATGGCTAACCTTGGGAATCATAACACTACAGAAGGATATTCTATTACCTGACCTCCCCTGTTAGATAACCTATCTTTTGATTTGTGGAAAACCCGCATGTCAACATTTTTACAATCTACTAATTATCGCATGTGGATGCTTATAAAAGAAGGTTATTCTCCACCTTCTCGTGAAATTAATGGTGTTAAAACTGAAGTTGCTTTTACTGAATGGACTTTCGATGAACAAGATTTAGCTCAATTTAATGCAAAATGTTTGAACTGTTTTTTCTGTGCTTTAAAATCTGAGGATTACATGCGTGTCTCCACTTGCAAAACTAGAAAAAAAATTTAAGACAAATTGTATATCACTTATGAAGGCACTAATGAAGTTAAACAATCCCGTTTGAATATTCTCTTGCATGACTACGAACGTTTTCGCATGAAACCTCATGAATCAATTTCTGACATGTATATTAGGTTAACTCAGATAGTTACCTCATTGCATGCATTAGGAAAAGAACTTTCAAAGTATGAAAAAGTAAACAAGATTTTGAGATGCTTGCCTTCGTCATATGATGCTAAAATCACTACAATAACTGAATCTAAGGATTTGAACACTTATTCTATTGATAAATTACTTGGCTCACTCATTGCTTACGAGCAAGGGGTGAATAAAAGAAATTTTGATGCAGGTGAGAAGAAGAAGGAGAAAACAGTTACACTAAAGGTGTATAAATCAGATTCTGAATCTTCCGAGTCTGAAAGCGATAGAGTTGCCTTCATCACAAGGCAATTCAAAAGCTTTCTAAGGAAGAAGAAAAAGCATCATTGGAGAAAAGGTAAGGATCATAAATATTCTAAAGGATCTTCTGATGTCGTTTGTTATGAATGCAGGAAACCAGGACACGTGAGAACTGATTGCCCTACACATAAAGATCACGCAAGCAAAGGAAAGGGTGAGGAGAAATCTAAGCTAAGGAAGGACAAGATGAGAGTACAAAAAGCATTTTGGGCGGATTCTGCATCGGACTCAATGGAGACAGAATCAAAAGATGAGACATCAAAATTGTGCTTGATGGCTGATGACAATCTTGATCAAGAAGAGGTATGTGAACTTTCCTACGATCAACTTATTGACGTTTCAGAAAAAATTCATGCATCATATAAGAAATTAAAGAAAACACATGCTAGCTTGAAATTAGAATTTTTGAATCTACAAAAGAGCATGAAATTTTGACAAAAGACCATCAAATGATTGATTCAAATCACATGACTTTACTTGATGAATTTGATGAGTTAAATAAAAATCATTGTGAATTAGTTGAAAAGTAAGATGCATTAAAAGTTTCAGACACATCACTTGAATCTGATTTTAAGAAGTCTAAAGAGATGGAGAAACATTTGAGGATTGAAAATGTGTTGTTAAAAAGAACAAATTTGAAGATTCAAAATGAATTAGAAACATGTAAGAAAACTAGGATGACACTTACTTTTGATCAATTGTCAAAACCTAGGAAGAGGCATTATAACTCAAATCACTTAAGAAATCCTTTTCCTGGAGTTAGATGTTTTTCATGTGGCATGCTAGGACACATCTCACACACTTACACAGTTCACCATAGTACACATTGGGTTTGGAGACCTAAGGTGCATGATCCACAACATACCACACATGCATTGCATTCTACTCTTCATAAGAAGGAACCCAAACCTGCTTGGGTTCCTAAATCTAACATTTGGTAATTTTGTAGGAGAGCTCTCACAAAAGGCCTCGTGAGAGTATGTGATACCTGAACAGTGGATGCTCTCGACATATGACTGGTGATGCCAACCAGTTTGTTGTACTAGAGTCCAGGACTGGAGGCAAGGTTACACTTGGAGATAACACCACCAAGAAGGTGGTAGGCACAGGTATAATTGGTAATTCCAAGAATCTTATGATTGAAAATGTTTTACTTGTAGATGGATTAAAGCACAACTTGCTCAACATCAGTCAACTCTGAGACAAAGGCTTTATCGTGCAATTCTTTGCAAATTCATGCATTGTAAGTTTAAGTAATAACACTATTTTTCAGGAAAAGAGGATCAACAACGTCTACATGCTTGATTTAAATAACATTGAATGTGCTGCTTCATTTTACTTAAAAAAAGTGATTGATGATTCATGGTTGTGGCACCGGAGACTTTGTCATGCAAGTATGAAAACTCTTAGGAAAGTGACCCACAAAGACCTAGTTAGAGGTATCCCCAAACTCAAGTTTTCAAAAGATAACCTTTGAGATGACTGTCAACTAGGAAAGCAAGTCCAGTCCACCGTTCACCCCATTAAGGACATTAGCACCTCTAGACCTTTAGAAGTCCTTCACATGGATTTTTTTGGACCCATTAGCACTGCCAGCCTGGGAGGAAAAGTCTATGGATTTGTGATTGTTGATGACTACTCGAGGTTCACTTGGACTAGATTTCTTTCTCATAAAAATGAGTCTTTTGAGGAGTTTAAAACATTTTCTACTTGGATTCAGAAAAAGCTAGGTTGTGAGATTTTGACCATCCATAGTGATCATGGGGGAGAGTTTGAGAATGAAAGATTTGGAGATTTTTTTGAGGACAAGGGGATTAGCCACAATTTTTCAGCTCCTAGGACCCCTCAGCAAAATAGGGTAGCTGAAAGGAAGAACTGGACCTTGGTGGAAGCTGCTAGAGCCATGCTTGCTGAGTATTCACTTCCAAAATACTTTTCGGCTAAAGCGGTTAACACAGCTTGTTATGTGTTGAATAGGGTGAATGTTAGATCAAATTACAAAAGACACCCTATGAGATCCTTAAGGGTAGGACACCCAATCTTTCCCACCTTTATGTCTTTGGTTGTAAGGTTTTTATTCACAACAATGGGAAGTCTCACTTGGGAAAATTTGATCCTAAATCTGATGGAGTATTCTTGGGATATTTTAGTATTGCGAAGTCTTTTAGGGTGTTTAAAAAGAGAACTTCAATGGTGGAAGAGACAACCCATATAGTATTTGATGAGTCTGATCCTAAGAAACATGTAGTTGAGAATGATGATGAGGTTGGAGAGATTACTAGTGGAGTAGAAAATTTTGGGAAGGGGGTTGAACACCAAAGTAATGAAGGAGTAGGAGAAGTCACCCAAGGAGTAGAAAATATTGATTTGGATGAAAGGGTTGGACCTTCTCACACTTTGCTTAGAGATTGGAGATACTCTACAAGTCACCTCAAGGATTTGATCTTAGGAGACCCTTCTAGTGGAGTTAAGACTAGACATGGACTTAGGAAGGAGGTGAACCACTCTGCCTTTATCTCAATGACTGAACCCACCACCATTAACTAAGCCCTTACTGATGAGTTTTGGATTTTAGCAATGCAAGAAGAATTGAATCAATTTGTAAGGAATGATGTTTGGGAGCTTGTAGAAAGACCTAAGGGACAATGTGTAGTTAGGACAAAGTGGGTCTTTAAGAACAAGGTGAATGATTCAGGAGTGGTGGTTAGGAATAAAGCAAGATTGGTGGCTAAGGGATATTACAAAATAGAAGGGATAGACATTGAGGAGACTTTTGCCCCTATAGCTAGATTGGAAGCCATTAGAGTGCTATTAGCCTTTGCCTGTTATAAAGGATTTAAGCTTTTTCAAATGGATGTCAAGAGTGCCTTTTTAAATGTGGAAATAAAAGAAGATGTGTTTGTAGAGCTACCCCCAAGTTTTGAGAGTTCCTAATTTCCAAATCATATTTTTAAATTAAAAAAGGCTTTGTATGGGTTAAAACAGGCACCAAGAGCTTGGTATGAGAGACTTAGCACATTATTACTAGAGAGGGAATTTGTCAAGGGGAGCATAGACACCACTCTTTTTCTTAGGAGAGTTAGAGATGATTTACTCATTGTTCAGATTTATGTTGATGATATACTCTTTAGATAGTCTAATAAAAAATTGTGTGATGATTTTTCTAAAATAATGAGTAGAGAGTTTGAGATGAGTTTGATTTGTGAGTTGTCCTACTTTTTGGGGTTTAGCATAAAATAATTGGAGGATGGAACCTTTATAAATCAAACAAAATACATAAAGGACATTTTGAAGAAGTATGAGATGGACAAAGCTAAGCCAGTTAACACTCCCATGACTTCTAGTGCTCCATTGGATAAGGACCCAAGTGGTATGTCTGTTGATCAGAAGAAGTATAGAGGCATGATTGGATCTTTACTTTACTTGACTGCCTGCGAGCCGACCTGATATTATGTTTAGTGCTTGCTTTGTGTTGTTCTAGATTGCTTTGTTTTTGTTTTTTTTTTTTTGTGTTCGGTTTCCTATATGATTATTTTTTAAGCTTTTAAATTTTGGAGTTTTAGAGATTATGTTTAGCATTTTAAAAACGGTTAAAGGGAGGAATACCGTTGATGGTTTCCCACCTTCTGACCTTGTTTAGTGGTATAATTTTCTTCTCTAAACAAAAGTCTAACTAATTTTAGCCAATATTTTTTTTTTAAACTAAGATTCCTTTTATCTTGCTACAAAAATCTATCTTGTGCATAATATCCAATGTTCTTATATATCACTCAAGTTATTCGAGATCTTGCCTTTGCACTGATCATATGATTTTTAGTTCTGTTTTGTGGGTAGTTCTTTCCTATGTTAGAGAGAGTGCTCCTATTCTCTAATATCTAGAAGATATACTCACAACTAAGAACTTCTTTTAAGAGTTTGAAAAAGAGAATTGAGCTTGCAAAAGATAAAAAGGAAAAGTGGCAAAGACGCCAAAATTGAAATAAAAAGTATATACACAAATGTGTATCAAAAATCAAAAGATGCTCAAAGAGCCAATCAAAGATTCAAGAGGCATAAAATGAGCCCACTAAAAAGTAAGCTATCATCTCTTTTCAAAACTTTTAAAACTTAGAAGAGCTATGGGTTATGTGAGATTTTCAAAGGCTTGATTTCAAATTCCATGATTGAGAAAAATTACTTTAATATATTATTTATGAGATTTTCTTTTGTAAACAAGTTTTGAATGGAACTTCTTTTTATCATATTTAGTTATTCTGAGTTAGGCCTCTGTTTTTGAAAAGATAATTTATACCCTGAAGGATGTCCAATCTAGGGTTAACAAAATCAGATATTCTACCTTCTTCCGATTGAAATTTGTTAACCTATTGATCTCTTAAAACTCTAAAGTTTAAATTATTTAAGAAGTACTCATATGAATTGCTTTGATAAAATAATAAAAAAAAATTTATTTGATATTGGTCTTTTTTTGTTCCCTCCTCCTTTTTGATATGTCAAAAGGGGGAGAAGTTTATGATGTTTTTACACTTGTCGATCCTGAAATTTTACTGCTAATTATCTTCGTAGTGTTTTGCCATCATCAAAAAGGGGGAGATTGTTGCAAATTTATTTTCATGACTTATGTTTTGATGATTGACAAACACTATTGATTATCTTGGACTACCTGTTACTTTTAACTTTTCAGGAATCGAAGATCGGACGAACAAATAAAGCCAGTTCAAAATTGCATAGGTTTAGGGTTGAGTCAGTCTGTACTTTACTTTTTTTCTCTTCTTGAGTCTATTTGTAATTCTCAAATAGACTGATACTAAGTAACCCAACACACACACTTGAGAGACTTAGAATTTCTATTTTTACTCATATCGGCCAGGACGATATTTACATCGTCCTGGACGATCGGGCTTAAAATAGAAATCTAAACAAGGATTCTTAATTAAGGCAGCTGTCATTAACAGATCATCCTGGATGATACGTGTATCGGCCAGGACGATAAGCTCAAAATAGAAAGAAGTTACCACCATAGATAATTATGGTATTATGCATTTTTTAATAATCGGCCAGGACGATCATTGATCGTCCTGGACGAAATTCATAAATTATGCCTTAATTGATCAGAAAATCAAGGGAGTAATTAAGGATTATTAATACGATCATATCGTTCTGGACGATCGCATGATCGGCCAGGATAATCTATTCAAAAACCTTAGTCACTTCTAGATGATAAATATCGGCCAGCTCAAATTCAGGGCGATGGTCTAGACAAATTTCCTCTGATTTGAACTGATCGGCCAAGAAAATCGTGAGATCGGCCTGGACGATCAAGCCAATTTTAAATCGTCCAGTTTGCATTCAGGGCGATGCTCTTGCCGATCTTCTGACATTTGTACTGATCGGCCAGGACGATGTTCATATCGGCCTGGACGATATTGTCGACAACTTGCAATTAATGAGCTCCTTTGAAGCTCTTCTATTTAAGAGCTCTTGTTTAATGTTTTGAATAATCTTTTGCTGCTGCCTTGACCTGAGAAGGCCTTGAGGAGAGAAAGAGAGAGAGGGAGAGAGAGAGAGAGGATCTTGTGAGGGGGAGCTTGTGAGGGGATTCACAAGGGTTACTTCAAGGATTGCTTTGCTTCTTCTTCGTCTAGAGTTTATCATCCGTGGAAGGGTCGGAAGAGGTAAGGAGTCAACATCTGATTGTGGTTCTATGCCAGCTTCAGGAGGAAGCAAAAGGAGATAGGTTCTCTCCATTGCCGGGGTGGCAAAAAGAGGTTCTTTGTAAAGGCTTCTCCGCCTAGTTGTGGGGGCTAAACGAGAGTCACGATTGTAGTGCAATACTCGGTGGGTGCCTCTGGGGAGTGGATGTAGGTCGAGTTGACCGAACCACTATAAATTTTTGTGTTCTTATTTCTTCCTTCCGCACTTTAAATTTCCGCATTTATTTTTCTCGTGGTGGGATTTTGGTTTATGAGATTTTTACTTCTTTGTGAAAAGAATTTTTTAAATACCAAATCACCCCTCCTCTTGGTTAGCTTAGGCTAGTTCTATAGGGCTTAACATCCCTAACAAATTTTCATTTTTAAATCTATTTTTTTTCTAATGCTAATTAATTATTTATTGTAATTCTACTTTAACTCTTTCAAGATCAATTATTTGGTTTTTCATATGACTTCTTCCATTTATATCTTCTTTTCCTTTTTGTTGTTGTCAAAAGTGTGAGTAATATTATTTGGTATTGTTTGGTTTTTGTGTATGTTTGCGTTTTTCTATTTTTGGTCATTTGTAATTTTTTTTTTTAAATTTGTGTTCTTCAAAAAATTCCCTTATAATCACATGTTTATTCTTTTAGGGGGGAGCTAAGGAAAAATTTAGAGTATTCAATTTTACTCAAATAATAATTATTTTGCCATCATAAAAAAGAGGGAGATTATTGAGATTGTTGTAACTTAGTTCTTGATAATTCTTGATTATTGATATCTTTGCAACATATATGTTTTTGATGATTCCAAATATTATTGGTTTGATTATTATTTCTCCTAACATATTTTAGATGCATTATTTTTGTTATTTTGTATGTACTAATATGAGAAATTATACTTGGGATTGTTGAAGACTTCAAATCAGATCAGTTTATGGTTTATTATAAATGAACTATGTAATTTTATTTTATTGAGTCTGAGAGAGTGTGATTGTAATTGAGTAACCGTACACACATACACTGGTGGAGGGTTTAAAAATTGTAATTTTTAAAATTAATTGTACTTTATGAAGCAATTACATATGGGATGATATGTTTAGTTATATTCCTTGTGAGCAGTCAAATGAACAGAAAGTAGAAAATGTTTTCTATGTATGGATCATACTATATGGTATACCAATCATATGTATGCCATCTAGGGTATGAATTTGATGGGTCTCATTTTGTCCAAATGAATTTAAAGTTTTTTTGAACGGTTCGTACCGTATGATGTCATCATCGTAGGTACGCCGTTTATGGTATGAAATGAACGAGTCCCTTTTCTTCTAGATAAACCCAAAAAAAATTATGAACGGTTCATACCATATGATGTCATCATTATACGTATGTCATCTAGGGTACAAAATAGATGGTCCCTTTTTTTCCAGATGAACCCGAAAAAAATTCTAAACGATTTATACCATATGATGTCATCATCATATATATGCCGTCTAGGGTAAAAAATGGATGGGTGCCTTTTTGTCCTGATGAATGTTAAAATTTTCATAACTGATCCTATCGTACGATGTTGTCATCATACATACACCAATATAGGGTACGAAATTGAGGGGTCCATCATTGTCCCGATGAAGATGAATTTTTTTTTAATTATTTGTACCATACAAATTTGATTCATACGGAATGATCATTATGTATGAAATCATTCATACCGATTCACATAAGGTTCATTCGCAATAGTTTTTGAACTGTTTGTACGTACAAACATATGATTGTAGTGTATAATCGTGTACGCTTAAAATTGAAAATTTCAATTTTTTGGATGGATTTTTGTGCCTTTGGTATAAAAGGTCCACTAAAAATGACATGAAAAAGTATTGTCTTCATGATTTTTCAAGGGAAATTGAAAAAGACAGTGTGAGAGAGTGTTTGAGAGAGATTTCTTGCAAGTGGAATGTGAAGGGTTCACAAGGTTACTCAAAGGTAAGGATCTCTTTCTGATTTTAGTTATCACTCTTCTTTTTGTCTTTTTAGTTACTCATGAGAAGATCTTTAAAGAAGATCTGATTCTCTAGAACAGACAACAGTTCCTTGCTGACACTTAGAGGATGTGAACAGATGACGGTTCTCTGCCAACACTTAGAGGGTGTAAACAAATGATGGCTCTCTGCCGACACTTAGAGAATATGAAAGGATGATGGTTCTCTGCTGCATTGGGGATTGGTGGAAGAGAGGATTTGTAAAGGCTTCTCTGCCTTGCTGTGGAGGCAAAAGGAGAGACACTTTATTAATAATGCAATACCTAAAGAGGGAGTCTTCAGGGAGTGGATGCAGGTTGTGTTTGATCAAATCACTATAAATCTTTGTATCTTTTAATTTTCATATTTATTTACTGCAAGTTATTTTTCTGTGGTTGAAATGTTATTTTAAAACTTTAATTAACTTGCTATAAGAATCAACAATTTTCAAATTTAAAATTCAAGAGAAATTTTTTAAATTTCTAATTCACCCCCCTGTTAGTTAGCCTTGGGACTTTTGTTTAGGTTTAACAACATAATCAAGATTCAACACTAATGTGAATGAACTGGGGAGCATAATCATAATAAAATTAATATATAAATGAAATCTAAAAATGGATAGTGGATAAACATTACCATTCTTGACTAATATGGGTTGGCATAGACCTGGTATTACATCTCTAAAGGATATAAGTCAATGGTTTTGATAGCCCAAACTATATTCAACTCATATGAATGAATTGGAGAGCTTAAATATCATATCACATCTGATTGAAGAAAAAAACTTACATGGGGATAATTTGAGTGAACAACGCCAACACCAGACTAATATAGGTTAGGTGTGGACCTAGTATCTCCCTACACAAAGGTTTGAACTATTGATTTTGGTATCCTAGACCATACTTGGGAGTGCTAAGTGAAATTAGGGGTCTAAAATTATGTCAGATTCAAAGGTATATGAATCCCATAAGTCTATACCAAGCTAGGAAAACCATAAAAATTAAACATACATGAATAATATGGTTTACATTAGAGGAATGAAGAAAATCTAAGAAAATAACACATACTAGTTTTGATAACCTAGACCACACTTGGGCGTACCAAGTGAAACTGGGGAAAATAAATTCTCACAAGGGGATGATAAATTAAAGATTATATGTGCTAACACCAATGTAATTGATGTGTACAGACATATTAAAAACATCCATAGAACATAGTAGCATATTTCCTTTAAGGATAGCCTTATATTTGTTGTAATGAATATCGTGTGGTTGATGGCAAATCATTATGGCCACACAGACTATCAAAAAGTAAAAAGGACCCTTTCAGGGGGTATATATATTATGGGATATTTATAGGAGGTAGGGAGGCTCCTCCTGTGATGTGTAAAACTCAAGCATAGTACTTTTTCAAGTATTACTTGTTGATGACATGCATAGGGTGAATGCCATTTGCATCAATAAGTAGGTAAGCACCATATTCATAAACTTACTCTACCGTAACGGGGCCATCCAAAATAGGCTCAAACTTACCACTTCGACATCAGTGTGAAATAATAGGCTTACATAAAATAAGAACTAAGTCTTCAACCCAAGAAATATGGGGTCTAATAAGGTGATTATATGACTGGGCCATATGGGCCTGGTATAGTTTGAGGTTCTGATGAGCTTGTAAATGAAGCTCTTCTAAACCATCAAGCAATTCCAATTGTAGCTGAGTATTATCTTTCTGAGAAAGATTATGACTAACTATCATACATAGTGAGGGAAGCTTGACATAAAGTAGGAGGATTAATTCAACCCCGAAAGTCAAAGTATATGGGGTAGACATGGTAGGAGTACATATATAGTCCTGTAGGCCCATAATGCCTCGGGTAACCTATCACGCCACTCTCATTTATTTGCAACAAGGTTTTCCTTATCAGTTGTATAAGATTTTTATTAAATGCCTCTGCCAAGCCAATAACTTTAGGGTAGAAGATCAATTATTATTGCTAATTAATATTATGGTGGTGGGGAAAATCTAGAAATTTTAGTGCTTCTAAATGACAGGCTATTGTCTGAAATTATATGATGAAAAACGCTAAAATAGTACAAAATGTGATCGTGAAAGAAATGCATCACATACTCTGATTTAACTTCCTTATGTGGGATTGCTTCCACCCACTTAGAGAAGTAGTCAATGGTAGCTAAAATAAACCTATAACCATTAGAGGAAGGAGGGTCAATAAAACCCATTACATCTATGCCCCATTTTTTAAAAGGCCAAGATAAGACAGTAGGGTGCAATGGATTAGGGGTTAGTGAATCATCATGCTATGACTCTGGCACTGGTGGCACTTTCTAGCATGATCCATACAATCATGGATGATAGTTGGCCAGTAGTAGCCATTTCATTTTTGGTCGAATTGATGAGCATTCCAAAGCACTACATGAATCTTGCCCATGACCTTATGAGCCTCTTCATTATTGAGGCAACACAACCACATTTGGTCGAAGGAATATCGATACAAGGTATCATTTAAATAAATGAATGATGGAGCTCTCTTTCTAATTTGAGAGGCCATAGATCGATCATCATAAAGCCTACCATGCTTCAAATATTTAATAAAGGGCACTCTCCTATTTAACTCTTCCTCAATAGCAAACACTATGAGGGTCAGATTAGGGGAAGATAAATCTACGGGGCATAGGGCTTGATGATAGTGGACAACGATAAACAATGGGTTTCTAGTATAATCAACCAATTATTTTTCTAACTTGGCCAATGCATCTACATTATCATTTGTAGACTGAGGAATTTTAGCCAAGGTTACTTAAGGAATTAGGCACAAGAGCTTCGTTACTTTATTATGATAAGGCAAGAGCTTAGGCTTAAGTACTTTGAAGAATCTTGCTACTTGATTTATAATTAGTTGGGATTTTCCTAAGATCTTCACTCACATAATATTCATATGAACATCCAACTCAAGTCCCAAAATTAGAACTTTATACTCAGCTTTATTATTTGTATGAGGTTTTAAAAGACTATAGAAGTAATGAAGAGTGTGACCTTCAGGGGATATAAAAATAAGGCCCAAACTTACCCTAACTATGGGAGTTTTATTTGGATGTAAATCTTTAATAGATGATGCATTATTAAAATAGAACTCCCAAGTAACGGACTCTTATTCATCCACCCTCATAATTAGTTCATCAAGTAAGTCATTTTTTGAGTGGGAAATCTATAGGGATCGGGTAAGCAATAAGAAAGTCAGCTAGAGCCTATCCTTTGATGGCCTACTAAGGGATAAATATAATGTTAAATTATAATAATATCATAGACCTGCATTCTAGATGACCTAAAAGGGTTGGACGGGTCATCAAATTATATAAGGTGTTGACTTGAGAGATTAGGTCAACCTTATATAAAAGAATATAATGTATAAGCTTCTGTACCATGAAGATCAAAGTAAAACATTACTTATCCATTGCTGGGTACATCAGATTTGTAGGTATTAATCATTAATAACATAGTACAAGGTATTTTTCTTACCTTCCTCATTCTCTTGAGCCAACAGTGCTCCTAGGGACTCATCCAGAGCCGTAGTATAGAGAATTAATGGCCTTTCTGAGATGATTACAACTAAGATAGGGAGATTCATTAGATAATTCTTTATACTCTCAAAGGTCTCCTGATAATATTCATCCCAATGAAAATGAGCATCATTCTTTAATAGAGTAGTGAAGGGATTAAATCTATCATAAAGGTTGGAGATAAATCTCCACAATAAAGCATGCTTACCTTAAAAAGATCTCAGCTGGGTAAGACACATAGGGAATTTCAAATCCACTATGAATTTGATCATAGAAGGATTAATTTTAGTGCCACAATAGAGAACTATAAACCCTAAAAACTTTCCTGCACTAACTCAAAATGTGTATTTCAAGGGATTCATTTTTAAATCATACATGCACATGAATTTAAAAATGATTCGTAGATCTCAAAGGTGATTTCCACAGACCTTTCTTTTGACCACCAAATTATCCACATAGCATTCAACTTGTTCATGTGTCAGCTCATTGAAGTTAATAGTCATAACACATTAATAGGTGGCCCTAGCATTCTTGAGACCAAAGGGCATCACCTTGTAACAAAATACACCTATAGGTTTATAGAAGGAAATTAAATTTTAAACTTTAGGGGCAATCTTTTTTTGATTGTAACCAGATGAACCATCCATGAAGGAGAATATGCAATATGATGAAGATATGTCCACCATAAGTTTAGGTATAGGAAGAGGGAAATCATCCTTAGGGCATGCCTTGTTCAAATCATGGAAGTCAATACAGACATGAATCTATCTATTCTTCTTTCAAACAGGAACAATATTGGCCAGCCAAGTAGGGTACTTCTCTTCACAAATAAATCTAGCTTCTATGAGTTTATTAGTTTCAACAATCACCTGTTGATCAATTTCCAACCTCAGCCTATATGGTGATTTTTTAAGAGGGACTATATCGGACTTAATAACCAACTTATGGATTGCTACCTCTGGGTTTAGACCAAACATTTTGGTATAGTTTTAGGCAAAGCAATCCTTAAACTCTAAGAGTATATAGATGTAATCTTGAGCCTCTAAGTAAGATAATAAGGTACATTAAAAGATACGACTAGGATCCAACTTAGTGCTCAAGTTTACCTCACATAATAAACCCATGGTGAAAGTGATGCCATCTTCAAACTCTTTTGGAGCATCAAAGACCATGTCCTCAACATCATTCGGGTCTTCTTCATCGACAAAAGAAAGAAATGGATATGAGTGAGAGATAACACAAATATTAGCATGAGTGGACTAATTCTTAATTCCCCATATAACCCTCACCTTCTAGGGCTTGAGGGTGATCAGATCACCAAAAATGGGCTTGCTGTAGAGCTCGTTCATTTGACTAAGTCAAAGGAATGACACCCTACTCTATATAGCCTTGTTTAACAATGAAAAAGTAATGAGAGACACTTGTAACCTCCTTATCCATAACAGTCTCCACAGGACCCTGACTCCAATTATCTAGTTGGGTACCTATACTATAGGAAAATGTGGGACACTCCCTAAGTCGTGGTGGCCCAAAGGTTTTGTACAGTAAAGGTATAGAGTGCTCGCTAGTTTGTAATGGGCCACCGACACTAGTGGAAGGAGTATTATAAGATCTTTGACATGATTCTTTGACTTTTATTCCATATATTTGATGGGAAAGGGATTGCTTGTTAGTAGTTTGCTATCAAAAGTTTACTTTCTCGTCTGAGCTACTATCAATAACTTACCCACCCTCAAGTATCAAGTAGCTATGAAAGGTAAAAAGGGAATCAAAACTAGTAGAATCTACAGGTGATGAGGAGACTGAACAATGAGAGACATCAATCATCTTATCATCTAAAGTGTTAGACTTGATATTAAAAGAAGAAGTGTATAAGTGCAATATAGGAGGAATATGAGTGTCATAGTTTTATGGTGAGTAAGTTGACTCTTTACCTCTACCTCATCCTCATCCTCTCCTACCTCTACTAGGGGGAGCATTATGCCCAACTAGAAACTAAAAATGAGCTCTATCAGAATATATAGTGGAAATACCTACCTCAATACTAACCTATGATGGACTCTATACTAGTCATTGTATAGAACCCTGTGCAGGTAACTATGTAGGGCTCTATACAACACTAGAAGTTATCAATGGTGATTGGGTAGGGGGAGGTCTATCAGTTTTTTGAGACACAAAATGCTTAGCATAAACATAAATAGAGACCTCATATACAAAAAATGGTTGAATATATCTGAGAATGGAATACTCGACATCATTCCTCATATACTTCATATATTGGTGCAAGGTAAAGGACACCATTCCATATTCATGAAGCCAAGGCCTTCCTAAGAGAGCCCTGTATGAAGTATCAGCTTGAATCACATAAACCTTTTCCTCAGTTAGGAAACTTCAAAACTTTAGAGGCAAGGTAATAGACCTTAAAGTGCACTGGCCTTGGTCATTGAAGCCTTTCAACATGATCTTATCAGAAGTGAGTTTCAAATGATCTTAGAAGAGTCCTTTTAAATTTTCATAGTTAAGGATGTTTACTGAAACCCCTTAGTTAATGAGGAACTTGTTCAACTTATAACTATTGACTTTAGTAGTGACATATAAGAGAAGATTGTGGTTAGAAGTCCCTAAGAGAAGGTCACAATCTGAAAAGGTGATGCATGGCATATCTCTCAAATGACATGAATCTTCAATAGGCTTAGAAGCAAAGAAGACTTGATTAGACCTTAGTTTAAATAGTGCTTTCACTAGGGTCTCTCTTAAGTTGGGAGACATCAACAAAGCATCATAGACACCAATAAGGGAAGAAATTTTCTTTAAGTGAGTAAACACATTATAGTCAACCAACACATTATAGTCAACCTCCAGCTTAGGGCCTTTTCCTTTCTCCTTAGATTACTCTTGGGAGGAAGGGATATGATCATTCTACTGGGTAACAATATTTTTATATTTTTAGCCAACCAAGGTGGAAGGACTTTTCTTGAATGCAAGCGAACTTCATGTATTGATTCATCCTCAATAGGAGATTCACTTGACTCAATAGTACGGGTGACTTATATTGGCTCTAAGGAGAGTGAGTGAAGTGGGTTCTTGGATTCATCTCTTGAATTCATGTAACCACCATCCTCTAGAATAATAAAGATTGATTTTTCATCACACTCAAACTAATCTTCATATGTAGAATTATCCACATTGCAAGAGATATATAAAACATGAAAAAAGCAAGAGCTAGAAGAAGTAGAAGTAAAATTAGAAGGAATGAATAAAAGATAAGAACTAGCCAGAATCATTTTCTTCTATTATTTCATCATCAATCGAAGTGAGAATAATGTACTCCAATATAAGTGCTGGAAGGGGTCCCGTCTTTCCTTTTAAGGTTATAATAATCTTTTCCTTTTCATACATCTTTTTATTACATAGAAAGAAGAAGAAGAAATGTGCTTAGTTGGCATTACAATTGAAGAAGAAGTAGAAAAAGGTGCTGGTAAAGCTATTTGGATGGCAACTATTTACTTGGCATAGAAATGCCTCCTCTCAACTACCTCTGAACTCTGAACTACTTGCCTGATCATATGTTTTATCTTCTAAGAGAGTGATAGCTGCCACTCTCCCTCAAAATCATGAGGTGATCTACTACTGCTACTCTAGCTGTCACTCTAGCTGTCACTATGGCTAGAACCAAAAATCTCTGAATTATTTGAGTAGTATTACCCTAGGGTTACAAAAAATCACTATCTTGAAGGTGTATTTTTCCACTAGCCAAGAGCCTCTTAACTCTCTCCTTGAACATTAACAATCTTCTATAACTTGCCCGATATGTCTATGAAAGGGACATAAAAGTGGGTAGTATGTCTTCCCCTCCTCATCCGCTCTACTATTTATCAAAAATGTTAAAATATTTTTCTTATAAGGAATTTGAAAATATTCTTTACACTTTCTATTTTAAAAGGCTATTCAATTAAATAAATAAATTATTCATCATGTCATTTGCGTATTCATGTCTGCGTGAGTTCAACTCTTTTCATATGTCAATGATATAAAAATTTCAATGAGAAAATCATAAAATTTTGAAAGTAGATTAAAATAATAATTGTAATTTTAATAAGGCTATGGAAATCATAAAAATTAAGACATCTAGAAAAATAATAACAACATCAAGCATTTATCCCACTATATGAGGTTGGCTACAAGAATTCCTTTTCTCCATTGTGACCTGTTAAGAGTCAAATTCCCATTTAAATTCTTGTAATATAAAAATTAAAACATCATTAAAAAAAATAAAAAAGCACAATAATTTTAGAGAGTAAATTGGAGAATTCCCTTACCATCAAATTGAGAAAAACAAAAAACTTAGAGGAAAATGTTGCAACTCGGGCTCCTGAGTTTATGATTTTGATGATAACAAATATTATTGATTACCTCCTTATTTATCCTAGTATTTGTAGTGTATATCTGCTTTTTTGTTGACTATTTATTATGAATTTGGATCCAAATACTATGATTTTGATGATAACAAATATTATTATTTCTTCACCGCTACTATTATTGAATATTTATTTTCTTTGCCCGCTTACTAACCTTTCAGGTCCACAAAGATCACTTGCAGTGCAAATTAGCTTAAGATCAGGTAGATTAGGGTTGAGTCTGTTTATAATTTCATATTAATGTATTTTTTTACCTTTATTGAGTCACATCTTTAATATGGTGGACTCCAAGCTATGTAACCTTACACACACACACTCAAGGGAGAAATTTGGTGTGTTAGAGATTTTTTCTATTTTTGACTAAATTATATAGGCTTATATTCAATCATCATAGACGATCAATTAAAAACTAGAAACTCATATTAGGGCATTTGGCTAATTACAAGTGATTAAACTAATAAAACTAGATGATTCATATCATCTAGGATTATCAGCTTAAATGATAAAAATAGGCACCAATCACAATTTAGGTAATATTTTAAGTTTCAAAGGTTTTTCTAATCATACAAGACGATATGCATCATCCATGATCTATATTATCTTGGATGATTAGCTTAAATAATAAAATAGGCACCAATCATAATTTAGGTATTATTTTAAGTTCTAAATTGTGTTCTAATCATACAAGATGATATTCATTGTCCCGGATGATTTTTTACAATCATACATAAATTATTTCAAAGATTAGGAGAGTAATTATGGTTAAATTATTCCATCAAATCATACAGGATGATCCGTCTAGATTGTACTTGTCAATTAGCATATTTTATAGAACGATCCCTTATTGTCTAAGATGAAAAACCATAACTTTACTCTAATCATCTAGGAGGATCATCCTGAACATCCCGAGACATTTTCGGGATGATATGAATATCGCCACCTATCATCCAATGTCATAAAGGATGATCAATATAGTATGTTAAACTAATCATCCTGGACAATCAGAAGATTATATTGGATGATATGTACAAATACTTGTACTGATCGTATAGAGCAAAGGTAATCATCCTAGCTAATAGGATTATTTTGTGCTAATCATATAGGACAATCTATCAATTATCTGTGATAATCAGTTATGTATAATTAAAATTAGAGCTTCTTTTGGAAGCTCTCTATTCAAGCAATGGTATTAACCCTTGGGTTAATCTTTTGTTATTGAGTTAATCCAAGAGGGAGCTTAGAGAAGGAAGAGGGAGTGCATGATAGAGAGAGGTTCTTTTGAGGAAAAGTTTATGAGGAAATCACAAAGGTTACTCTAAGCAAGGTGTTTGTTATCTTCTTTGAGTTCCTTCACTAGTTCCTTGGTGGCTCCGTGGAGATCGTATTCAGTACTAGATCTAGATTCTCTGCCTACTTTAGAAGGAAGTAAAAGGATTCTCGAGTTCTTTGCCTACTGTAGGAGAAAGTAAAAGGATTCAAGGTTCTATACTTTACCATGTCGGTGAAAAAATTTAATAAGGGCTTCTCTACATTACTATGGGAGTAAACAGAGTCACTTTAGTTTAGTGTCATACTTGGAGAGGGAGTCTCCTACGAGTGGACATAGGTCATATTTGATCAAACTACTATAAAATTTGATGTGTTATTTCTTATTACCTTTTACCACATTTGCTTTCCGCATATTTATGTTATTTGTTCTGTGATTAAAATATTTGATTGTATAGTTATTATAAAGATTATTATTCTTCCACATTAAAAGTTATTATGTTATTTTAAAATATTTAAAAAGATCAAAAAGATTTTCCTTATATTTAAGATTTTTTAAAACTAACAATTCATGGCTCCCTCTTGGTTAGCTTTGGGCTAGTTCTTTAGGGTTTAACACCCCTCATGAACTTTCAACTGGCATAAGAGTAGGATTTATAAAATCAAGTTTAAAAAAACTTTTAAACTTTGATCCATGGCTAAATTTGCAAATAGAAACACTGTGGAAGGTTATTCAATCACTCGACCACCTCTTTTTGATAATATACCTTTTGATTTTTGAAAAACTCGCATGTCCACTTTTCTGCAATCAACTGATTATCTTATGTAGATGCTTATTCAAGATGGTTATTCTATGCCCTTTAAATTAGTAATGGTGAGCAAAACTAAAATGCCTTTTTCTGAATGGACTATTGATGATAGATATCTAGCACAATTGAATGTAAAATTCTTAAACTATTTTTTCTGTACCTTAAAATCTTAAAACTATATGCATGTTTTTACTTGTTCCACTAGAAAAGAAATTTGGGACTGATTATGCATAACATATGAAGGTATAAAAGAAGTTAATCAATCTAGGCTAAATATTCTTTTGCATGATTATGAAATTCTTTTCATGAAACCTGGTGAATCTATTTTTGAGATGTATACTATGTTTATACAAATTGTTACATCACTGCATGCCTTAAGAAGAGAACTAACAAAATATGAAAAAGTTAACAAGATTTTGAGATGTTTACCTTCTTCTTTTGATGCAAAAATTACTGCCATTATTGAATCTAAGAACTTGAATGTTTATTCAATCAATAACTTACTTGGATCCCTAATTACTTACGAGCAAGAAGTGAACCAAAGGTAGTTTGATGTAGGTGAGAATAAAAAAGAGAAAACTGTAGCCTTAAAGGCTAATGATTCTAACATAAACTCTTCTCATTTTGATAATGATGACATCGCTTTAATAATAAAACAATTCAGGATCTTCTTGAGGAAAAAGCAAAAGCATCATTAGAAATGGAATAAGGTAAAAATAATAAAAATTTTAAAGTTTCTTCTGATGTTATTTATATTGAATGAAGGAAGCTAGGGCATCTAAAGTCTAATTGACCAACTCTGAAAACTCACCCAACCAAGAAGAAGGGTAAAGAAAAACCTAAGTTTATGAAAGATAAGAATAGCTTCTAAAGGCTTTTTGGGTGAATTCAACATTAGACCCCTCTAAATTTGAAGCTGAAGAGTATATCACCCCGAAGGATGAAAATAAACTTTCATTGCGTTGTTTAGACTTAGAATTATGTAAACTCATCTTGAATGTTATGATCGGGTTCTAAGGAGAACTCTATATGGCCCCGAGGGGACATAATATAGTTCAACTAAGTACCCAATTACAATATTCAAGAAACGTGATCGTCGCATTCACATCGAAAGCCTTATCGAAGAAGGGTGTATCTCCCCAAAGGGAAATGAGACCATTCTACGATAATCCTTCTAATGCAACTATGACGATCATTACTTAACTTTTCCCAAGGAAGTCTAATAAAATTTTAAAAATTAATTTTTTAAAATCAGGTCTGTGTGGTTCCAAATCTCCTACGAGCGCAAGCCCTCGTAGTTAATTACAACGTGGGGAGACAAAAATCTCCTACGAAAACTCTTGATTAAAATAGTGGCAGAATTTTGTTAGAGTTTCTAGGAGTGATATCAAAGTATGAATAGAGTTATTGGAAGATCAAAAGGGAATGGATCAAAATTGAACAGTTATTAACGGAGTTAAAGGATGAGAGGTAGGGGACACCTTGAGATTCCAGAATCATCCGGAGGTGTCCCAACTTAATCTAAGTGTTGGGCTTTATGTTTTGGACTGAAATGATATTTAATTAGAGTTGAGCATTTTATTAGAAATTTGGGACTAGATTCCCGAAGTTTGGGGTCTCATAATCAAAGAACTGCCCCGGAACCTAAATCTATTTTGGACACTGGACCACAGTCGTCCGATCCTAACTAATGCAGTGCAAGGTCTGGACTTACCCCGGCCTGGATTGGGGAGCCAGCTAACCACCTAACCGATTTAAAAGAGATGAATCCAGTCTTTTATGAAAGAGTGGTAGGGACGTTATAATTAAAGTTTTGGGGAGGCGGGGCCGACATCTAGAGATTCTCCTAATTGGCCCCTTTGACTTATGTTGGGTGCTAAAATGCTAAGGACTATGAAATTAAAATTTTGACTCTTTTAATTTGTATCTAATGCAATGCGTGCTGGTCGACAATTTCCAAATCAAGTATGCTTGAAATTTTAAAAACAGGCTTATAAAATAATTTTTTAGAAGACTGGACTTCCCCAGGTCCGGCACCTCGTCCTCATAGGTCAGACTATCCGGACTCTACCCGCAGGCGGGGAAGGGTCTAAAGCAAGGAAAGAGTAATGCAGAAATATGCATGCGACCCCGAGGTCGATCCCCGGCTAATTCCCTAGATTCGTTATCTTTCTATGTTATTTAGACTCACTAAAACTTTAGACTTTTAAAATTATGAGTAGAAAACTTTCACACCCTCACGAGTCTCACGTATCCAGGCGAAAACAAAAAGTGGCATACAAACGCCAAAAAAACTAGTAAAAACAAGTAATCCTAAAGGCAATCAAATCATCACATCAAATATAAATTAATTAATAAATGTCCATAGGCAGAATTGCCTTGCTTATTACAAACCAGAATATTACAGAAAGTAAAGTGGCCGGGCACCACTGACAACATCCCGGATTCTAAACCTAGTAATGACGCAAGTTATTTTGAGAGGGATACTCTCAATCTTCAAATCTTCAATCTCATTCTTCTTTGGACTTTTTTTCTTCAATCTTCTTGGAATCTTCGTAGTAGATTACCCAAATGGATAAGAGGACACTTCCTTTAAGGGGAAGGCCACTCTTTCCTCTTTGGGTAAGGAAAAGTATGATCCAAATTTGGATTTCCAAATGGAAAAGGAGTGTTCCCTAAAGGGGTATCCTTTCCTCTTTGGAATCCAAGCTTTGGATCTATGTATCCCAACTCAAAATCAACTTTCACAACACTTGACACTTACACAAATTACATTAATATCAAAATAAAAATCTAGACTCACCTGCAGGGTTATCCTAAGCAATTAATATATAAAAAGAAAACAGTTATTCCCAAGCAGTTGTATATGAGCAGAAAAGAAAATAAACACACTGGCCACGCTCTTTTTATGATTTAGGGGCTTTAGCAGCTGAAGCACCTGTGCAAAGAATTTATAATATTTATGCTTTTTTTTGATTTGCCCCCTTTTTTTATATTACCCTGCATGAGCGTGGCCACCTGCAGAAAACTGTGTCAACATCCAGATCGTACCTAACCAAAGGGTAATCTAGTCGCCAAACACATCAATCCATCCACAGAGTACAGAAAAAGTAAGCAGACACAGCAAAGCAATTTCATCCACAATATGCAGTGAAAACTACAAAAAATCCGGCACACAGCAGTAAAGTAAACACCGGCCTAACCTAGATCTAGAGTTGGTTGTCCTAGCACATCATCTAAAGTGTGTGAGAAAGGTCGTGTGGTTGGGATAGATCCTAAAGTAGGTTATTAATTGAAGTTGTCTAAAAGTTTGGATTTGTCAAGGCTTAGAAGGGGATTTAGATTAAAATTTAAATATTAATGAATTAAGAATTTTAATTAAACATATTTTAAAAGTCAATTGATTCCTACCTTTGTTTCACACCGAGGCCATGAAGTTTATTTCACCTTCCTTGGGGCTAAGCTAAAAGCCTCGTAGGCCTGGGTTACCCAGTAGCAATCGGGGTTGATTAAGTTATTTAAAATTGTTAGAATTAAAAGAGTGGATTAATATAAAAATGAGTTAGTTATTGATTTTTAAAGCTTGATTAATTTAAGTTTGCCATTAATTGATTCGTGGCGTTGTGCCATCAGGCTCGAGGAACCAGCCTCCTTAGGACACTTAGCCCCGCAGCCCGGAGTAGTCCAGCTGATAAACCAAATTAATGTAATTAAATTATAAGTTTTAAAAGATTAGATAATTAATAATTAATCTATTTTTAAGATTTAACATCCCTTGAAATCTATTCATGGCGTTGTGCCACCAGGCTCGAGGAACCAGCCTCCTTAGGACACTTAGCCCCGCAGCCCGGAGTAGTCCAGCCAATAAACTTCATCTTCAGGATGGTTGTTATGTTTTAAGAAGTTTGTTGAATGTTTTAGACATTAAGCTAATATTTTCTGGAGTTTTAGAATAATTTTGAGTTTTAAGAATATTTTAGAATATTTTAATCATTTAATTAAGGGGTTGAAAATTGACTTTTTGATTAAGCTCAAATTCTGAAATGTTTGTATTTTGTTAAAGTACTAGACCTTACTACAATCAGTTAGAAGGTAAGTACGTTGAAATCGGATTTTTCTACATTTTATTACGAAGTTTTGAACTAGTTTTAACTACGGTTTGACCAATTTGTTGACTTTTTGACTTTGACCAGATTTTGGGGATTTGAAATTTTTGGAATGTACTAGATTTTAATTAGAGTGATTAGCCACTGAGTTTGATTGATTTGGAGTTTTCTACAATTAATAATGAATTTTGAAAGTTTAGGGGTTTATTGGAATTATTTAATTGTTTTAATTAAGGGCTCCCTTGATGATTTTGCTCCAAATGGTTTCCTAACTTCTTGAAAATATCTCCAAAGGTCAGAAATGACCTAAGGAGTGATTCCCAAGTGTTTGGGAAATTTTTGGGATTTTTAAATATTAATAATTATTAAATTCAATTAAAAGTTGGATTCCACTTAAAATTAAACTGGGCATTATCCTGCTGTCAAATCAGCTGGGTTATAATTTTAATTAATAGGGAATCTAATTCTGGTCAGATAGAGGTATTATACATAATTTTTGGATTTAAAATGAATTTATTACATTTTTTAGAAGTTTTAAAGGCTTAATTAAGGGTTTAGACTTAGGACATTTAATTAAGGGTCTTAATGATTTCCAAAGCTAATGAAATTTCTCCTAATGGCTGTACATGTCCCTAAGTTCAAGTCTTTGAAGTTTCAACCCAAGGGGAAGTGAATCCTAATCATTCAAATCCTTCTAAGTTTTCTACACATAAGCCCTTAATTATTGTCCTTAATTGTGTCACTAATTTTTATAGGTTTGAATCAAGGTTTGGCTAACCCTTGGACTTAACATATAAGAGAATACACATAAAAAAAAACACAATCAAATCCTTAAAACTAGGAGAGCCTAGGCTAAGTGGTGTGTGCACAACCTAAGCATGCAACATTCAAAATTAATTATCATAGAAAAAGATATTGATTAGTGAATAGTTGAAAAGTAACTATTCACTAATCTCCCCCATAATTCATGTTCAAGCACACTTAATCCAAGTTTGAAATTTCAAAGGATTTCTCAATTGCTCTCAAAATTTAACATATATAATTTTAAAATTAATTTTAATATTTAGAAAATAGATCAATCTTGAGGATTTTTTAGAAAATTTAAGTAATTCAAAATTATTTTTCAATAATCCTCAAAAATAGTTTTAAAACAAATTTTCTAAAATTTTAATGATTTAAAATAAAAAATCTTTGAGTTTTTGAAAATTACTTATGTTAAATATTAATTACCTATTTGAATTAAGTAAGTAATTTAGATTACTTAAAATACTTAACATATATATATATATATATATATATATATATATATATATATATATATATATATATATATATATATATATATATATATATATATATATATATATATATATACATACATAGAATTTTTTTAATTTTTTTATTTTTAAGAAAATAAAATTAATTTCTCTGATTTGAATGAAATGATATTAATTTTTTAACTGTTTGAAAATATTTTATTTAATATTATAGTAAATGATTTAAAATATATATATATATATATTCAAATCTCAATTTTTTAAAATAACTGAAAATATATTGAGCATTTTGATTTAAAATTAATTTTAAATTAAAATTTATAAAATTATAAAAATTTTGATAGTAAATATTAAATTTTTGGACTTATATTTAATTTTATATTATTTTTTAAATTTTTCTGGACTTAAAACTAATTAAAAATTAATTTTTTTTATTAAATAAAGGCTCTGGCGGCGCCGGCGGGACACGTGGCTCAACGGAGACCGTCCGATCGAACCACGGAAATGACAGGGCGACGTGGCACAACAGGGACCGCGGGATCAATACGCGACGGAGCCAATGATTGGCGACGGCGGTCAGCCACGCGTCGGCAGCTAAACGACTCACACGGTTTCACTTAACCACGTCAGCGATCAGCAGGCGCCGTTGGATATTCCGCAGATTCGATCCAACGGACAGGATCGAATCCCGTGTTCGATCTCAACGGGGGAAAATCAAACGGCGGAGGTTCGATCCCGCTGTTCCAAACGGACGGCCCTGATCTCGCCGGTCGATCGATCGAACTCTACACCGAATACACGGGCGAACCAAGGCGCGGAGCGACTAGATCTAGACCTTTGATCGTGTGATCAACGGTCTAGAAAATGTACATCTGCAGCGAACTACGGATGACGCCCTAGAATCCATTTTTTGGTTCGTTCTCTCGATCGGATGGACCAAATCGCTTGAAATTTTAAACTTAGGAAGTATACATGAACAGAATCGATGGGGAAAGATTATCTCAGCCTTAAACACCTTATATGCCAAGCTAATTAAATCTATCTAATGTGAACTAGATCTAAGGTTTTAAGGGATTATACCGTTGGATCTTCGAAATTTCTGGATGGATGAGCTTGTAGACTGTCCAAGTGTAGATTCCCAGCGCAAAATCGAGCTCGAACACACCTGGATCGGCTGCTACAAGCCTGGGACGGACTAGGTGGTGGACTCGCCGGAGAACTCGCCGCCGGTGACGTGCAACCACTTGGATTTTGTAGTGGGGAGGTAGAGGAGGCTCTGGAGATCCAAAACGAACTAAGAACTCGCTCTGGGAGGCTGGGGTTAGTGAGAGAAGGTGCTTTGAT
The DNA here is from genome assembly GCA_016618105.1 of Dendrobium huoshanense. NCBI lineage: Eukaryota > Viridiplantae > Streptophyta > Magnoliopsida > Asparagales > Orchidaceae > Dendrobium > Dendrobium huoshanense. The sequence goes on along the minus strand of CM028357.1, from coordinate 4,391,971 downwards.
CCAATTGCTTCAAAAGTCACCTTTTTTCCCTATTCAAACGGCCTGGGCTGGATTGGATGGCTGGGATCAACTCCTGGACTCTCCAGATGATGCCACCTGTCCCTGGGAAAGCTGGAAGGCTGCCGCAAGGGCTGGACACGCCTTATTCCCATTGGGTGGACTTGGGATGAGTGGAGGGGGGCATTGCCACTTATGGCTAAACCAGGGGTGGAGCTCGGTTAGGGAGCCTATTAGAGAGCTTTATCTCTCACTTAGGACTAACCTAGACGCCTAGATTAGTGAGAAGGAGGCTCACATGTGAGTTTGACCATGGGGCTCCTCCGAATTGACCAGTTAAAAGGTCAAGGGTGCTGAGGTGGCAGTGGGAGATCAATGGCTATAGGTTAGAGAGGCTCCAAGCCTAATCTCACACTCTTTGAGGTCAAATAGGAGGTTTGACCAATTCAAAGAGGTGCTTAAGGCTTTGTTGACTTGGTTTGACCAGTCAACAAAGTCAAAGTTAGTGATGTGGCATTTGGAGAGGTAAAAGGTCATTTAGGATAGTTTGGTTAAGAGTCAAAAGTCAAGGGTAGGGAAAATAGGAGCTAATGTCACTAAGGATTGAGGGTTGACTTGGTCAACTCAAGTTGAGTTAGGTTGACCAAATGTCAAGTGACACATGAGTCTTATCCAAGAATTGATTTGAATAGGTAATAGGGGTTGAAGAGCTCAAATGAGTCGATTTAACCCATTTAGACCCTTTAAGAGCTAATGGGTCAACCTAAGTTGACTGGGTCAACCAGGTTGACCCAATGGGTGAATCTGGGCTGGACAAATTTGAAAATATATTTGGGGACCATTGGAGGTGGTCCCCAGGTCTGGGGAGGTCAATTTAGTCAAAATCCCTATTTGAATCCTTAAAGGTCTATTTGGTCAACCTGGGTTGACTTGGTCAACCAGGTTGACCTAGGGTTTGGGTTTGGGTTCAACAGATTTGAGATGACATTTCAAGACTAATGGGAAGGGTTCCATAGCCTAGAGAAGTCATTTAGGTCAAAACACCTATTTGGACCCTTAAAGGGCCTTTTAGGTCAACTGTGTTGACTTGGTCAACCAGATTGACCCAGGTCTTGGGAATGGGTTGAACAGGTTTGATTTGATATTTGAAACTTGCTGCAAGTGGTTGCACTCAATTTAGAGTTCAATTGGTTTGAAATGCCTATTTGAGCCCCACAGGGGCATTTTGGTCAACTTCGACCTATTGGTCAACTATGGTCAAAAATGAGTCTGGAAAATGCAGTTTACTGCTCAATGGGTTAAAATCAAGGGTCTGGAAGTGATTGGAGGCTTTGATAAGGATTCCAAGGTCAAGATCTCAAAGGGGTTAGGTTCAGTGGCATAGGTTGTAAATATTTGAGAGTTTTACAGCCTTTGGATTTTAATTCAGATTCTGGGGTTAGAGACCTCAGAATAAGCTCAAAGTTGGAGGGTAATCTCTAGAGACATGTCTTATCACTTTACAAGTGATAGAACCTGAAACAGAGACCATTTGGCTGGGTTTTGAAATGTTTGAAAAATCTCTAAAAAGGGTCTTTAGGACAAGGCCTTAAGACTTAAGATCTGAGTCCGGACTTCTGGATTTGAAATGAATTTCAGGTTTGAATAATTAAAATTGAAATATCCAAACCATTTACAATCATGTTGTGATTGTTAATGGATGGATAGGGTCAAGGCTAGATTAAGGGTAGGATCAAAGTCTAGGTTGAAATTTGGATTCTCAAGTGGATTGAGTCAAAGTTTGGATATGTTTGAAATTTGAATTAATTTGGATTTGAATTGGATGGAGTTTGAGATTTAAATTGATCACAGGTAGGAATCAAATTGAAATTGGAGTGGATCAAATGTAGGAATTGATTTGAGGTTGAGGTTGATCAAGGGTGGAGATTGATTTGAAGTTGGAGTGGTCCTAAGATCTAGAGGAATTCTAAGATCTAGGATTTAAGGGAATCCTAGGCTCTAGAGTAGGCTCTAAGGTCTGGCTCTAGGAAAGAATCCTAAGGTCTAGAATAGATCCTAGGATCAAAAATTAATCTGGAGTTTGGAAGGGCTTTAGTGACCTCATACAAAAATGAGGTCAACAAATGGACCCCCAATGTGTGTGGTAGAAGGAACTTATGCTGCACACATTGGCGTTGACCGAATAGGAGTAGGATCTTAAAGAAATTAAAGGAAGGGCATCACCCAACTTTAAGTCCATTGGAAACTAGTGAAAAGCTTACACCTATTTTGAAGAGAGGACTGGAGAAACCAAGGTAGGGAATACCTAGCCTTGGGTCTAAGGAAGGGCATCACCCAACCTTAGGTCTATAGGATGCTGATAGAAGACTTACTCCTAATAGGCAGATTAACTGGAAACCAAAGTAGGGAATACCTAACTTTGGGTCTAAGGAAGGGCATCACCCAACCTTAGGCCTATAGGATGCTGATAGAAGACTTACTCCTAATAGGCGGATCAACTGGAAACCAAGGTAGGGAATACCTAGCCTTGGGTCTAAGGAAGGGCATCACCCAACCTTAGGCCTATAGGATGCTGATAGAAGACTTACTCCTAATAGGCATATTAACTGGAAACCAAAGTAGGGAATACCTAACTTTGGGTCTAAGGAAGGGCATCACCCAACCTTAGGTCTACAGGATGCTGATAGAAGACTTATTCCTAGTAGACGGACCAACTGAAAACCAAGGTAGGGAATACCTAAACTTGGGTCTAAAGAAGGGCATCACCCAACCTTAGGCCTATAGGATGCTGATAGAAGACTTACTCATAATAGGCAGATTAACTGGAAACCAAAGTAGGGAATACCTAACTTTGGGTCTAAGGAAGGGCATCACCCAACCTTAGGTCTACAGGATGCTGATAGAATACTTATTCCTAGTAGACGGACCAACTGGAAACCAAGGTAGGGAATACCTAACCTTGAGTCTAAGGAAGGGCATCACCCAACCTTAGGCCTATAGGATGCTGATAGAAGACTTACTCCTAATAGGCAGATTAACTGGAAACCAAAGTAGGGAATACCTAACTTTGGGTCTAAGTAAGGGCATCACCCAACCTTAGGTCTACAGGATGCTGATAGAAGACTTATTCCTAGTAGACGGATCAACTGGAAACCAAGGTAGGGAATACCTAACCTTGGGTCTAAGGAAGGGCATCACCCAACCTTAGGCCTATAGGATGCTGATAGAAGACTTACTCCAAATAGGCAAATTAACTGGCAAACTAGGATGGTGCCACGAAGGGCGTACTCCATCACTAGCGAATGGGAATCAGGATGGTGCCACGGAGGGCGTACTCCACCACTAATCCCCGGGTCAAATGCCAGGGTGGTGCCACGGAGGGCGTACTCCACCACTAGCGGGTCTAATCCTAAGGGAAGGAAGGACCTAACCTTAAGGAGAAGGCTAAGAGCGATAAAAAAAGGACCTAAAAAAAAAGGTAGAATCAAGTTGCAGATGAAGAAAAGGAAGTTTTATTAATTGATAGAATGAGCTACATCAAGCATAGTATTTCTTAAGGAAACGCCCATTGACAGGTAGCATTGGGTGGTTCCCTTTACAATCTACTAACTGATACGAGCCTCCTTCGTAGACAGTCTTTATAACGAAGGGTCCTTCCCATGTAGGTTCAAATTTGCCTCCCAGCTTCCGATGGGCCAAGATAGGCCTCCGAAGGACCAATACCAAGTATCCCGCTTGGAAGGTCCTAGGTCGCACTAACTTGTCGTGGGCTTGAACCATACGGGATTTATACAACTCTAAACTTTGTTGAGCTTGGAGACGTCGCTCTTCAAGGCCTTCGAGTTCTTCCAATCGTAGTTTTGCATTTTGTTCATTTGTAATTTGATTCTGAACTGCGGTTCTGAGCGAAGGGATTTGTATTTCCAAGGGTAGAACGGCCTCGGATCCATACACTAGTGCAAACGGGGTGGATTGGGTCGGGGTTCTATAAGTGGTACGATAAGCCCACAAAGCTTCCACCAACCGCTCATCCCACTGCCGTTTGTTATCATCAAGGGTCCTTTTAACAATTTGCACCAAGGTTTTGTTGAAGGCCTCGGCCAATCCATTCACCCGAGGGTAATAGATCGTCGAATATCTCCAATCAATATTATGGCGCCTTACAAAACTATTGATTTTTGTAGACTTGAATGCGGACCCATTATCGGATATGATTCTGCGAGGTACGCCGAATCGATATACGATATGGTCACGAAAGAATTTTAAGACATGGTGTGATGTTACGTTTCGTAGGGGAATTGCTTCTGCCCACTTTGAAAAGTAATCAGTCGCTGCTAATATGAAACGATGACCTCTCGCGGAAGGAGGGTCAATCGGCCCAATGATATCCGTGCCCCAACTCTCGAAGGGCCACGAGGCTATCGTAGGGTGTAACACATTAGGCGGCTGATGTAAAACCACACCATGGACCTGACATTGATGACAGCGCTTTGCAGTATTCATGCAATCGTCAATCATTGCAGGCCAATAGTATCCAAGTCTTTTAATCTTTAATTTCATTTTTGGACCCGATTAATGTGCACTGCATAGTCCTGAATGAACTTCATTAACAATTTTTTGGGCTTCTCGCTTGTTCAAACAGCGCAGCCACATGTGATCGAAGGACCGACGGTACAACAGATCGTTAACTAGTGCATATGATAGGGCACGTTTCTTAATCTGGTTGGAGAGTGATTTATCCTGGGGAAGCTTCCCTTCTTTAAGGTAATCGAATAAGGGTCGTCTCCAATCGCCTTCTTCGTCGGTTGTCGAAGAGGCAGAAAGGATCTGAAGGGGAGTCTTACTAATGTGTTCCAAATCTATAAGGGAGAGGGTCTTACGACCCTGAATCTCTATAGGGATGGAATCCTCCTCAGGACATGCAAATTCCTTCGCGAGTTTTGCTAAGGCATCCGCCGCGGAATTGCTTGCACGGGGAACCCTATACAAAGTAGCAATAGGGATTTGTTCCAACAAGTGAAGTGAATACTGGTGATATCTTAGGAGATTCGGATTCAAGACTTTATAAGTTCCGGCGACTTGGTTAATAACTAGTTGGGAATCTCCAAAGATCTTAATCTCTTTAATCTCCATTAGAATTGCAAGTTCCAAACCAGTTATCAGAGCTTCGTATTCAGCTTTGTTGTTTGTGCAAGGCTCCGATAGGTGGTAGGAAAAATGCATCATTCCTTTTTCTGGTGTAATGAAAATTAGACCGACTCCAGCCTTTCCAGGAATTACAGATTGTTGGGTCGCAATCCTATGAGAGGATGCTGCCCCATCAAAATATAATTCCCAGATGGTCTCGCCAGATTCCCTCAAACTCATGATTTGTTCATCGGGTAGGTCATCGTTCAGAGGAGAATCTGCCGGCAGCGGGTGTGCTGCCAGAAAATCGGCGACAGCCTGTCCCTTCACAGCATGAAGGGGAGTGAAAGTAATCTCAAATTGCAACAATATCATAGACCAACGAGCTAAACGTCCTGACAACGTAGGTCGGGTCATAAGATATTGCAAAGGATTAACTCTTGAAATCAAACTGATTGAGTGGGAGAGCATGTAATGCCTTAGTTTCTGAGCTGAAAAAACCAGAGCAAGACAATGCTTCTCAATTGACGGGTATCGAATTTCAGTAGGAAGGAGTCTTCGACTGAGGTAGTAGAGAGCATTCTCTTTCCCTTCATCGTTAACTTGAGCCAACAGGGCACCTAAAGATTCATCTAGAGCTGTAGTGTAGAGAATTAACGGCTTTCCCGGAATCGGAGCTGCCAAGACTGGCGGGTTAGAAAGGTATTGTTTGATATCGTCAAAAGCATTTTGACTCTTCTCGCCCCATACGAATTTAGTATCCTTTTTCGTAAGGACAGAAAAGGGTTGACATCTCCCGGAAAGATTAGAAATAAACCTCCTTATATATGCCAATCTACCTTGTAGAGACCTTAACTGGGTAAGGCTCTTAGGGGGTGGCATATCTAAGATGGCTTCAATTTTAGCAGGATCGATCTCGATTCCACGGTGTCTTACTACGAATCCTAAGAATTTTTTCCGAGGCGACGCCGAAGGCGCACTTCAAGGGGTTCATTTTTAAATCGTAGCGGCGCAACCGCTCGAAAACAACTCTTAAGTCATACAGGTGAGCCTCTTTAACCTTGCTCTTGACAACTAAATCGTCAATATAACATTCAACTTGATTATGAATTAAGTCATCAAAGATACGGGTCATGGCCCGTTGGTAGGTTGCTCCGGCATTCTTTAAGCCGAATGGCATTACCTTATAACAAAAGATTCCAATAGGGGTTCTGAACGCCGTATTTCTCTCATCTTCAGGGGCCATCTTGATTTGGTTATAACCCGACGAGCCATCCATGAATGAGAAAATAGCATGTGAGGAGGCAATGTCCACCACGAGTTCTGGTATTGGTAGAGAGAACTCATCTTTAGGACATGCCTTATTCAGATCCCTATAGTCGACACAAATCCCAATTTGACCATTTTTCTTTCGAACTGGCACGACGCTGGCCACCCAAGAGGGATATTGCTCCTCTCGAATGAATCCGGCTTCTGCCAATTTCTTAACTTCAGAAACGACTTGTTGCTCAATCTCTAAGCGCATGCGTCGAGGAGCTTGTTTAACAGGAATGGCATCATGCCGAACCCCAAGTTTGTGGACTGCTACCTCAGCAGGCAAACCTGGCATTTCATCGTATGTCTAGGCAAAGCAATCCCTGAACTCGAATAACAACTGGATTAAGTCTTGAGTTTCACCCTCGCTCAACAAAGTACTTATGAAAATCGGACAGGGGTCATCATCGTTTCCCAGGTTAATTTCTCTCAACTCATCGACTGTCGACTTAATTTCCTCTTCAAATTCAGGGGGTGCATTCCGAACTTGAAGATCATCGGGATCGTCTAAAGTCTCCAAACAGAGTCCATCTAGAGGACAAGGAGGATCTGTAGGGACATTTAGAGAATCGAGATGGTAAGTTATCATTAGGCAATACTCATCATCATCGAATGAACTAACTGTTCCAAAGCCAATACCACTTGTTGGATTTTTATTTATTTTTGTTCGCCAAATATTCTCGTGGTATCTAGCTTGACCCTTAGTCCATCGGTATGGTATAGAACCTTTAGAAAAAGTGTTTTTTTACACAAACAGGGAAGTAGCCAAAAGGTAATTCCATTAACTCATTAAAATCTGCCTCCTCAAGGGTTACATCACCTTCGTCCCTTGCGGAGGAGGAGCTAGGAAAGAATTTCTGGACTTTCTTAACTTCACCATCCAAGTTGGGGGCCACTTTGACTTCTAACCCTACAACCCTACCTGCCGATAGTGGGGTCAGAGAAAGGGCCTCAATCATTCTAGTGAGCTTTTCATACATTGTTAATTCAGGCTCGTCACTCTTGACTTTTGAAATATCTACCTCAGGGTCACTGTCCTGATCTAAGGTGAGATCAAATTTTGGAGGAGCATTTATGTTCTGATAATCGAGAGAGAGGGCAGCACCTTGACTTTCTAGTTCACCATCGGAATCTGATTCCAAATCAATATACACAGGTGCTGCTCTCCTATCTAATGAAGCACGGCCTCGTCATCGTGCCCTTAAAGCCATCCTCCCACCTCTTTGAGGTAATGTGCTTGGAGGCCTAAGGACAACGATATCAGAGTCGTCTTCACTACTCGATTGCGTCATTTCTTGATTGATATTTTTATCTTTTTCTTTCTTTTGGTTGAATTTTTGTCCAACCATTTTCTCCTCAAATTTGATCTCCAATTTAGGACGGGACGAGGACCCTTTTGGTATGAAATATGCAGCATCTTCATAGATCCCAATTTCTTGAATCGAGAATGGTTGCAAATCACCCTTAATCACATGTTCAATGCCGTCTCGTTGATACTTAACGCATTGGTGCAGGGTAGATGGAACCATTATATATTCGTGAATCCAAGGTCTACCTAGAAGTGCGTTAAAGGAAGTAGTCGAATCAATGATATGAAATTTAGATTCAGTTTTTAACCCTCCTATTTCTAGGAGTAAAGTGATTGAACTTAAAGCTCTCTCGCCCTTCTCGTTGAACCCACGAAGCACCAACCTGTCGGTTGAAAGCTTGCTAGTATCAACTCTGAGATAAGCAAGAGTCTTTATGTTCATCACGTTGACCGATGCACCCGGATCAACAAGGACTCTTGATAACTTGAAGTTTCCCACATCTACAGTAATGTAGAGGGGACGATTGTGGTCAGCAGTTCCCAAGAGTAAATCTTCGTCTGAAAAGGTAACCCTGGGGACCTCTTTGAAGTAAAGAGCCTCACCTTCCGAAGTTCCAGCCAACTGTGTTAAGCAAATCTCGGGATCGAGAAGTGCTTTAATTAAAGACTCCCTCATTTCTTTGGAGAGAAGGAGGGCGTCATAAATACTTAATTTTGCTGGCAACTTCCTAAGGTGGGATAGAACATTGTAATCAACCTTAGGAACGACAGACTCGAAACCCAGAGGAATTAAAGGGAATTCTGGTTGTTGAGGGGAATCTGGATTTAGATTTTCGAATGAGGATTGCTTGCCTTTGTCCTGAGGGGGTAACCTAGGAGGTAAGACTTTACCGTCACGGAGTTGCACCTGCTCGACGTCTTCGGGCGGGCAAACTAGGGCAGTGTCTACACACACCATAGGTGTTGAATCATCATTTCCTGAAAGCGAGTCAGAATTTGAAAGTTCTATCAAGATAGGATTTCCTTGGAAATTGATTTGAGGGAAATCACTTTCTGATAAAGCTTCACATTCGACCTCTTCTTGAATAGTCGATTCGGGGAGGTCGGTTTGATTAACCTCAATACTTATCTCATTAGGAGTTTGATTCAAAGCAGGAGAGTCATCAATTTGCATTTGAGATTCATGGTTAATCATCAAGACAGAAGTAGAAGGATATTTTTTATTCATCTTGTGACCCTTCGCCTTTGATGGGGCAAAGTAAAAGTCAGATAACAAAAGAGGGGAAAGGGTTTTAACACTGCCATCCGCCATTCTAATACATCTATCATCTACACACTTCCTCTCTACAAAATCAAATTTCTCTTCTTTTACATTTTTCTCAGTAGTTCCTAAGACTACTGGAGAGGGAAGTGGCTCAACATCCTTCTGCGAAGCGTCCAGGTCAACCTTCCACACCGGAGCCTGGGCTATCGTAGTCAGCTGTTGAGAAAGATGAAAAGACTTGTTAATCGACTTTTAAGTGCCCAGGACAAAGCAATGTCCCAACCATCTTCAACAAGACAAGAGGAGTTAAGAGGATTACCTGAAATGGTTTTAATTGAAGCCTTTTCTGGATCGACCAAGTATTCCTTAGGTATTATGATGTTACCTTGGGTGTAGTTCCTCTCAAGCCAATCTTTGAACACAACGCAGTCCTCAAGAGGGTGACTAAGCATTCTGTGGTACGGGCAATACTTGGGATCATCTTTCTTGCTCTCATCCTCAGGCCTCCTAGCCTCTGGCAACTGAAAATCTGGTTTCTTTAACAAACTCCTGAAGATCTTCTTAACTGACTCCCTTTTAAATGGATAAGGCTTTGCCAATCTCTCTCTAAAAGGGATGAAGGCGGGATCTCTAGTATACTGAGGAACTATCTAAAAGGGCTGCTTCTGAGGCGGCTGTGGTGGAAGTGGAGTGCTAGGCTGACTAATCACTGGCCTCTTTCCTTTATCTACTGCTGAGACCACAGCTTTCTTTTCAAATGTTTTCACCAATTTTGGACCCTTCCTTTCTTCAGACTGCTCTCGTAAGAATGGCATCCTAGGAGCCTCTTCCTGCAAATTGCTAGCCTTATTAAGAAGTTTCTCAAAAGTTTTAATAGTGAAACCCTTCAGGAGAAAAGCAACAGGGCCGTGGATATTCTTCAAAAGAATCTCCACAGCATGTTGCTCTTGCAACTGGGGTTCACACTTCATCGAGAGGTTTCGCCACCTCAAGATGTACTCAACCAGAGACTCCCCGGCTTTTGCTTTTCAACCACAAGATCGCCCACGGTGGTGCGTTGTTGCGCTCCAGAAAATCTCTTAAGAAAGAGGTTTTCTAGGTCGCTAAAGGTTCTTACTGAACCGTTGGGCAGATCGGCGTACCATTCAAAAGCAATGCCGGATAGACTACTTATAAATTGGCGAAATAGTAGAGCATCTGACCCTCCTGCATTGCAACAGCTTGCTCGGAAGTGGGCCAGATGCTGTCTCGGATTTTCAATTCAGTGAAAACTTTAAAAGTTGGTGGCACAAAGCCCTTCGGGTAAGGAACTAAGTCATATTCCTCGGGGTAGGGTCTACCCTTTGAAATAGACACGGTTCCTTGAGAAAGGGCTAAGGCCTCCCTTACCTGGTCCTCAATTAACAGCTTGATATTCTTCTGGGGTAGGATCGGAGGAATGGTGGAAACTGCAGGGTGAACTGGAGGTGTCTCTACTGGACAAGGAAAGGTCACAGGTGGTGACTCGAGAGGTCTGGAACTAAATTATGCCCTTTTGGCCTTTTCTGTGAGCTCTCGAGCTGACTGGTGGATCTTAAGAGACTCTTGCTGTGATTTATCCAACTTCTCTTGCATCTCCTTAACTTGTGACATCATGCTAGCAAGCTGAGTCTCCAAGTTTTTTATGTGTTCTTCATCTCTGTCTTTCACAGACTCATCTGAATCTGACTCAACAGTATGTGGATCATCATCTTTAGCAAATCGGCGTTTGCTGGGCTAAGCTTCTTTATTAGACCCTCTAGTTTCGACCACATGAATGCCCCCAACATAATCATCTTCATCTCCAAGGAGATCATCCATATCAGGGTCAAAAGAAGCCATTCCTTCTTTGTTCAACAAGATGTTTCTTATTTCTTGAACTACCTCCTCGATCGGTCTATCCCTAATTGACTTAGGATCAAGGGGTAAGTATCCTTTATACTCAGCCATATCAAATAATTCTTCAGAATCCATAAGGGCAATGATTTCCGTGAGTTTTGGATTAGGATCTGGTTTAGACTTTGTATCCGGTTCATCTTCCATTTCTAAATCCTGGTTAATTCTCTCCTCTTCAACTATCCCAGAGCTGGTAGTCAGAAGAGTGGCATCCTTTACAGGAAGAGGGACATATTGCTCAGGAGAAGAAGGAGCTTGTAAAGTGATAGTTCCCACATCTTGTAAGGTAAGGTCCTCAGACACTTGACTAAGGGGCCTAGGAATGACACTCGGACTTGGGGATCATCAACTGGGGTAGCAGGAACGGTGACTATTGGATCCGGAGTTAGACTGGCTGTGGTAGGACTGTCAACTGTAACAACTGGAGTACTAGTCTGAATATCCATCAATTCAACTGAACTTGGAGTAGGGTTAGCTGAAACTCGTTGGAGCTGCAGAATGAACTTAGAAGTTCTAGGAGGTGGTGGTAGATTCTCCAACTTAGTTCTCTTTGGGACATATCTCTTTTCAGGAGATTTAGGTCTTTTCCCTTTAAGGTCCACAGACTTTTGAACTTCAATCCCCTTCGGTTTAACAATCACTGAGGCCAATCTTACAGGTTTATGTGGGGGTACCGGGGGTCTACCAGTAAAATGGTGGCCTCTCTCGGACCCAGTCAACACAATACCCTCTGTTTGAGAGGACGGAGGGCGTGGCACCTAGTGATATCCATCAACCAGTACTGAAGTAGCAGGCTGTCTAACATACTTCTTATTTTTTCTGAAGAACTGTGGGGTTAAATTCTTTGCTTCAGACACTTCTTCCTTCAACACTTCTTTTTGGAAGCGATGTGAGATCACTCCCTTCAATTGTTTCACATATTCCTCTTTAGTCTGTCCAGACTGTGCAGCGCAGGTATGAATTATGTTTCTTAAAGTCCTTGTCTTCTGGAGATATTTTTCTTTCTGAGTCTTCTTAGTCGAATAGTCGACCGGGCATGGTGGGGAACGGGCTATCCTAGCTGCCCTCTCCTCCCCTTGAGCGAAGCTAAGGGGTAAAAGCGACTCCCCTTTAGGAGGGGAGAGGAAGCAGGAATAGGTAGCTCCTCATCAGCCTCAGGTTCTACTTGAGCTAAGGTCTTAAAAGGTACGACTCTCTTAGCTTAGAGATCTTCTTTCTAAGTCTCCTCAAATAGTTTTTTTTTTCTGATTTTAGTGGCAAAGCTAAGTCCAGAACTAGACCCTTCCTCAAAAACAGATTTGACTTCAGTGGGAGGCTCAACAACTGGCTCAGACTATTTCCGATCATCACTGACTACTGGCAAGGTGGGTGCAGATCCCACAATTAACTCAACCACTGGGGAAATTTCCTTACTGGCATCCAAACTAACAATCTGGTGTCCATCCATGGAGAGCTCAAGAGTACTAAATCCCATTCCAAAAATAATAGTGCTCCCTTGGTCATTAACAATCGAGGACAACTCCCGGTCAAAAGAGAAAATTAACTGGCCAGCCATTTGGGATTTTCTGAAAGTTAAAGAGAGGATTGAAGTTAGGCTTCCTTTGAAAAGGAGATGAAAGAATTAACCCCTTTTTTTTTTTTTAAATTGAGGCTTGTAAGAAACTCTCAACCTCCAACATGTGTCGAGCAGTGAAGGATATTGCTTAACACATGTTGAAAGGGCGAAGAGACTAAGTACATGCCAAAAGTTTTCTAAAAAAAAGATTTGACATATGTTAGCCCACAAGGAGATCGTATGGGGTAACATATGACAACTTAAAGTTTAAGAAAATTTTAAAGAAATTTTGAGTTTTGGAGGGTTTGAAAGGGGTTTTCTTACAGGCTCCAAAACACAACGGACAGAGTTTCCCCTTGCCCGAAGGCTTATGGAATTGTGAGAAAACCCAAGTAAAAGGAATAGTTTAACCCTCCCCACCCTTAGAGGTCAAAGGGGAAGTGAGGGGGTTAAAACTAAAGTAGTTTGGGATGTCCGAAATCAAAAATTTTGAATTCTTTTAAATTTTAAGGATTTATATGTTGAATGAGAAATTTATCGACCATAAATTCATAAGATTGAAAGGATATCCAGAGATCTGATTTGACGCTGTCGCCTCACAGGCTACGCCGGGGCAGAAGGTCAAAATCAGAACAAAAATCTAGATAAAGCCAAATTTGGAGGTGCAACCTCTCTTTTAATATTTATTTTATTTTAAATGTTGGCCACACTCACCCAAGAAAGAAATGAGTAGAGGGACCAACGGAAGAAATGATAGTTAAAACTACCGACGAAACAAAATTCTGCCACTATTAAAGATGGGAAGAGAAATTTGGTCCCACCGGGCGTGCCATTTTTTGTTGGTGGAATTTTGGAAAACAGGTTTTGAAAAATATTAGTTTTCTTTGGGGATTTTAAGATTAAGGTTGAGTTCCAATTCTAAGGTCGAACCAACTCGTTAGAAAGAGTATATCACCCCGAAGGATGAAAATAAACTTTCATTGCGGTGTTTAGACTTAGAATTATGTAAACTCATCTTGAATGTTATGATCGGGTTCTAAGGAGAACTCTATATGGCCCCGAGGGGACATAATATAGTTCAACTAAGTACCCAATTACAATATTCAAGAAACGTGATCGTCGCATTCACATCGAAAGCCTTATCGAAGAAGGGTGTATCTCCCCAAAGGGAAATGAGACCATTCTACGATAATCCTTCTAATGCAACTATGACGATCATTACTTAACTTTTCCCAAGGAAGTCTAATAAAATTTTAAAATTAATTTTTTAAAATCAGGTGTGTGTGGTTCCAAATCTCCTACGAGCGCAAGCCCTCGTAGTTAATTACATCGTGGGGAGACAAAAATCTCCTACGAAAACTCCCGATTAAAATAGTGGCAGAATTTTGTTAGAGTTTCTAGGAGTGATATCAAAGTATGAATAGAGTTATTGGAAGATCAAAAGGGAATTGATCAAAATTGAAGAATTATTAACGGAGTTAAAGGATGAGAGGTAGGGGACACCTTGAGATTCCAGAACCATCCGGAGGTGTCCCAACTTAATCTAAGTGTTGGGCTTTATGTTTTGGACTGAAATGATATTTAATTAGAGTTGAGCATTTTATTAGAAATTTGGGACTAGATTCCCGAAGTTTGGGGTCTCATAATCAAAGATCTGCCCCGGAACTTAAATCTATTTTGGACACTTGACCACAGTCGTCCGATCCTAACTAATGCAGTGCAAGGCCTGGACTTACCCCGGCCTGGATTGGGGAGCCAGCTAACTACCTAACCGATTTAAAAGAGATGAGTCCGGTCTTTTATGAAAGAGTGGTAGGGACGTTATAATTAAAGTTTTGGGGAGGCGGGGCCGACATCTAGAGATTCTCCTTGAAAGTTCGATGGGATGTTAAGCCCTATGAACTTAGTCCCAAACTAACCAAGAGGGGGGGTGAATTGGTATTTTAAAAACTTCGTTTTTAAACAAAGAAATAAAGTAACATAAAACCAAATCACACCACGAAAATAATGCGGAATTAAACGTGCGGAAGCAAGAAAAGAAACACAGAGATTTATAGTGGTTCGGTCGACTCGACCTACGTCCACTCCTTGGAGGCACCCTCCAAGTATTGCACTACACAAAAAGTGACTCTCCTTTAGCCCCCCACGGCTAGGTGGAGAAACCCTCACAAGAACCTCCTTTTTGCCACCCCGGCAAGGCAGAGAACCTATCTCCTTTTGCTTCCTCCTGAAGCCGGCAGAGAACCAGAACCAACGGCACAACTCCTTACCTCTACCGACCCTTCCACGGACGAGAAACTCTAGACGAAGACGACGCAGAGAGATCCTTGAAGCAACCCTTGTGAAACCCCTCACAAGCTCCCCCTCACAAGATCCTCTCTCTCTCTTCTCTCTCTCTTTCTCTCCTCAAGGTCTTCTCAGGTCAAGGCAGCAGCCAAAGGTCTTGAAAAACGTTGAACAAGAGCTCTTTAAATAGAAGAGCTTCGCAAGAGCTCATTAATTGCAAGTTGCCGACTTTATCGTCCAGGCCGATATGGACATCGGCCTGGCCGATCAGTACAAATTAATGAAGATCGGCCAGAGCATAGCCCTGAATGGAAAACAGGACGATTGAAAAATAGCTTGATCGTCCAGGCCGATCTTACGATCGTCCTGGCCGATAGTTCAAATCAGAGGAAAATCGTCCTGACAATAGCCCTGAATATGGCCTGGCCGATACTGATCGTCCTGAAGTAACTTAAGGTTTTGACTAGATCGTCCTGGCCGATCTTGCGATCGTCCAGGACGATATGATCGTATCAATCATCCTTAATTACTTCCTTGATTTCCTGAACAATTATGGCATAATCTGTTAATATCGTCCAGGCCGATCCGAGGATCGTCCTGGCCGATAATTTAAAGATATGCTATACCATACTTGTCTATGGCGGCTATTTCTTTCTGTTTTGAGCTTATCGTCCTGGCCGATACACGTATCGTCCAGGCCGATCGGTTAACGTTGGCTGCCTTAATCAAGAATCCTTAATTAGACTTTCTGTTTTAAGCTGATCGTCCAGGCCGATCAAATATATCGGCCTGGCCGATATGAGTAAAAACAGAATTTCTAATTCTCTCAAGTGTGTGTGTGAAGGGTTACAAAGTATCAGTCTTTTTGGCTATTACAAGTGGACTCAAAAGATAAAATAAAAGTACAGACTGACTCAACCCTAACCCTACGCATTCCTGAACTTGGCTCCTTTTTGATTGTCCGATCGTCGATTCCTGAAAAGTTAGAAGCAACAAGCTATCCAAGAAAAGCAGTGTTTGTCAATCATCAAAACATAAGACATGAAAAATAGATTTGCAACAATCTCCCCCTTTTTGATGATGACAAAACACAAGTAGGAAAATTAAAGATTCATTAAAAAAAAAGGTTACAAACCACACATCCTATCCTACTCCCCCTTTTTGTCATCACAAAAAGAGAGTCCGAAAACAGTAAAAAAGAACAACAAACATCACGAGAGACTACTACAAAAAGACAAGAAACAATAAAGCACAAACTAAAAGAACGAGGGATCCTGATCATCAGATGGAGGAGGTGGAGGTGGCTGCTGAAAGTAGCTGGCAAGGGTAGTAAACTGAGCATTGAACCAGGCGATGTCCTGGTCATGCTGCTGCTGTTGGTGAGTGAGAAAACTGTCAAAACGAGCTAGGTCCTCAGCACGGTGATGCTCGTAGCGGGCGATGTCCTCAGAGTGTTGCTGCTCTTGGGCAGCAACATATGCATCAAACCTGGTCTCCCAACGATCAAATCTTGCAATCAGCTGTTCTACCGGTGAATGTTGGTGGAGAGGGACAGGGTCAGGAAAGGGAGCTGGAGCGGGAGCCTCCTCCTCTCTAGCCTCCCGTGGTTCGTCCGGGTGGAGACGAGTGCTGTGAAGGGTGCTGAAGGAATTGTTCGAGTAGAAGAGAGTTGGGAAATCTGGTGGATTGGGATATTGAATTTGGTATTTGGTCTCAAGAACATAGGCTATGATATGTCCTAAGGCTAGATTTGGCTTTCTTCTGTGGCCTGGGTCGCGAATTGTTGTGAGGTGATCAATGTAACGAAAAAATAGATCTGCAGTGTTAAATTCCCTATGTGCCATGATGTAGAAGGTAGTGAGGGAAAGTAAAGGGTAATGTGGACACGGTCGCCGGCTTTTGGAATGACAGAGGTGCGAAGGACATGTTGGATTGTCCTAGCATCTCTGACTAGAGAGCTAGTCTCTCCAACATGGTAACGGGCATTGGTCTGGCGAAGAAAGTGGTTTGCCGTGGACCAGTCAAAATCAGGGTCAGGGGCAATAAGGTGCAGCTTATCTCCGGTGGTGGATAGCTGTAAAAGTTCAACACAGTCCTGATATGTGATTTCGACAGGGCGTCGATTCACATAGGAGGACAGGGCTGTGAAGGTAGAGTTTATGCGGAGGTTTGCAAAGAATTCTAACAGGAACTCAGAATTGAAAGGAAAAATAAGGGATAGGATGAAGCAAAGAGAAGTGTGGGCAAAGAGATCCATTACCGGGTAGGAAATGTGGGTCGGATTGATAATTCTTGAAACAGTAATTCCACATTCCTTATAGCGATGATAAGCAGCTTCATCTTCTGCTTCACGGAACCGAGGGTCAACCCTTGCCCTCGAGGAACTTCCAGAGGTCTGCCGGACGCGCTTCCCACCAGCCATATGAGAGAACTTTAAGCAGAAAATCAAAGGAGAAAGGATGAGTTGTGAGAAAACATGGCTGGATCGGCCTATATTTAAAGAATCGTCCATATCGTCCTGGCCGATCGAGAAATCGTCCAGGCCGATATGTGTCAATTATTACGTACAGGCCGATTGGTCAAAAAGGCGGTCCAATCGTCCGGGCCGATCAGATATCGGCCAGGCCGATTAGACACAGGCTATCGGCCCGAGGAGTCAGTCCGGACGACCGTTGAAAAAGCAGATCGTCCGGGCCGATGAGGTGTATCGTCCAGGACGATGCACAATAATTGATCGTACCGGCCGAAGTTAAAACGTTTTAAATGCTTGCCACGTGTATCGTCCAGGACGAACAGTGGATCGGCCCGGCCGATGGTCCAATAATGGATCGTCCGGGGCCGAATTTAAAGTTCAAAACGTACTGACACGTGGATCGTCCGGGACGGTCCAGTGTATCGGCCAGGACGATGCACATAGAATGCATCGGCCAGACAAATAAACTATCGGCCAGGACTATCACCAAGAGTTTGATCAAATCGTCCAGGACGATGATGTATCGGCCAGGACGATGAATTTCAGTAAGCACAGAAAAAGGTCAGCAGATGGATTTTGGAAAGAATTTGTCCTATCGGCCAGGACGATAAAAATATCGGCCAGGCCGATGTGACTTGAAATTGAAATTAAGAAAGGAATGGTGATGATCAAGACCCTCAAAAATAAAACAAAAGAAAAGACAGTCAAAGACACACAAAAAATAAAAATAAAACAAACACCGAATATTTTTGGATTTTAATTTTTCTATTTTTTTTTGTTTTATGAAGGCATCATATGAGAATTCTTTTCTTGAATTTAAATTTTTGAAGTTTCTAGGAGATCAAGAGGTTTAACAAAATCCAAATTAGAAGAAGATTGAAAAACTGATTCTATTAACCCTAGATCGGACATTCTTCAGGGTACAAAAAATCTCTTAAAAACAACAGAGTCCTAACTTGGAATAACACAAGAGGTTTTAAGAGATCAATCAAGACTTGTTAACAACTAAAGTATCTTATAAATAATAAACCAAAATAGTTTTTCTCAATCATGGAATTTGAAATCAAATCTTTGAATGTATCACATAATCAATGAGTTTTCTAAGTTTTAAGAGTTTTACCAAAGAGATCATAGCTTGCAATTAGTGGGCTAATTTTATGCCTCTTTTTACTTTTATTGGCTCTTTGAGCATCTTTTGATTTTTGATACACTTTTGTGTATTTTTCTTTTCAATTTGGCTTCATTGGCCTCTTTCCTTTTGTCTTTGCAAGCTAATAACTCTTTAATATACCCTTAAAGAAAAATACTTAGTTGTGAGTATATCCTCCAAATATTAGAGAATAGGGGCTCTCTCTCTAACATAGGGAAGAACAATTCACAACACAAAATCAAAATCACGTGATGACTGCAATGGTAAGATTTCAAAAGCTTGAATGATATCAAAGAATTTTGACTATTATGCATAAGATGATTTAATGTAGCAAGATTAGAACGATATCTTAAAAAACCATTGGTTAAACTGAGTTTAGACTTTTTGTTTTATAAAAGAAAAATCATGCCACTAAACAAGGTCAGAAGAAGGGAAAACATCAATAGTTTACTCTCTTTAGCTAATTTTAAAAAGCTAAACCCTATCTCCCAAAAAAAAACTCCAATTTTTAAAAGCTTGAAAAGTTTTTATCATACGGAAGCCAAAAATAAGGACCAAAAATAAAAACAAAAACAAACATAAGCAAACTAAAGACAACAACAAAGTCAACACAAAAACTAAAAATAAAAGTCACACAAAAACTAACGATTTCAAGCAAGTGATAAAACAACGGATTTTAGCAATTGAGCTGCAAGCCTCCTTATGTTCAGTTATCCTATGCTCCCACGAGGTCTTTGGTGAGAGCACTCCTGCAAGACTCAACAACAGTCAGTTTTAGGAACCCAAACAGATTTGGGCTCCTTCTTAGGAAATATAGAGTGCAATGCAGATGTGGTATGTATTGAATCATGCATCTTAGGTCTCCACACCCAATGTGTACTGCGGTGAACTGTGCAAGTGTGTGAGATGTGTCCTAACATGCCACAAGAAAAACATTGAATTCCAGGAAAAGGTTTTCTTAAATGATTTGAGTAAAGATGCCTCTTCCTAGGTTTTGGCCTTTGATTAAGAGTTGGTGTCATCCTAGCTTTCTTACATGTATCCAAATCATTTTGAATTCTCAAGTTAGTTCTTTTCAATGCATCATTCTCAATCCTCAAATTTTTCTCAATCTCTTTAGATTTCTTAAGATCATCATTAAGTGAGGTGTGTGAAGCTTTTAATGCATTGCTTTTATCAACTAATTCCAAATGCTTCTTGTTTAATTCATCAAATTCATCAAGGAGAGCCATGTGATTTGAATCAATCGTTGCATGATCTTTGAGAAAAACTTCATGCTCTTTTTGTAGATTTGAATGTTCTAATTTTAGGCTAGCATGAGTTTTCTTTAATTTTTTATATGATGCATGGATTTTTCACAAATTTCAAATAATTCATCATAGGTTGGTCTACATACCTCTTCCTCATCACTTTGGTTTTCTCCCATGAAACACAAGTTTGGTTTTCTTCCTCTGGTTCAGTCTCAGAGGAATCAGTGCCAGATTCTGCCCAGAAGCCTCTTTGGATTTTCTTATTCTCCTTCCTAGACTTAGCTTTTCCTCACCTTTTTCCTTTCTTTGCTTGAATGATCTTGAAGTGTAGGACAATCGGCTCTTACATGTCCAGGTTTCCTGCATTCAAAACAAACAACATCAGAAGATCCTTTAGTATGTTTATGATCCTTACCTTTTCTCCAACTTTGATGATGCTTTTGTTTCTTCCTTAGAAAGCTTTTGAATTGCCTTGTGATGAAGGCAACTCCATCGCTTTCAGACCCGGAAGATTCAGAATCCGATTTGTGTGCCTTCAATGCAATGGTTTTCTCCTTTTTCTTTTCACCTGCATCAAGATTTCTTTGATTCACCCCTTGCTCGTAAGCAATGAGTGAGCCAAGCAAGTTATCAATAGAATAGGTGTTTAAATCTTTAGATTCAGTAATTGCAGTAATTTTTGCATCATAGGACGAAGGCAAGCATCTCAAAATCTTGTTAACTTTTTCATAGTTGAAAGTTCTTTTCCTAGTGCATGCAATGAGGTAGCAATCTGAGTAAACCTAGTGTACATGTCAGAAATTGATTCATGAGGTTTCATACGAAAAAGTTCGTAGTCATGCAAGAGAATGTTTAAACGGGATTGTTTAACTTCATTAGTGCCTTCATAAGTAATGCACAATTTATCCCAAATTTCTTTACCAGTTTTGCAAGTTGAAACACGCATGTAATCCTCAGATTTTAAAGCACAGAAAAAGCATTCAAACATTTCGCATTCAATTGAGCTAAATCTCGTTCATCAAAAGTCCATTCGGTAAAAGCAACTTCCGTTTTAAAACCGTTAATTTCACGAGAAGGTGGAGAATAACCTTCTTGAATAAGCATCCACATGCGATAATCAGTAGATTGTAAAAAAGTTGACATGCGAGTTTTCCAGAAATCAAAAGGTAGGTTATCGAACAGAGGAGGTCGGGTAATAGAATACCCTTCCGTAGTGTTGCGATTCCCAAAGTTAGACATGGATCAAATTCAAAAAGTTTTAAACTTTAATTTTCGAAACAAGCTCTGATACCACTTGAAAGTTCGATGGGATGTTAAGCCCTATGAACTTAGTCCCAAACTAACCAAGAGGGGGGGTGAATTGGTATTTTAAAAACTTCGTTTTAAACAAAGAAATAAAGTAACATAAACCAAATCACACCACGAAAATAATGCGGAATTAAACGTGCGGAAGCAAGAAAGAAACACAGAGATTTATAGTGGTTCGGTCGACTCGACCTACGTCCACTCCTTGGAGGCACCCTCCAAGTATTGCACTACACAAAAAGTGACTCTCTTTAGCCCCACGGCTAGGTGGAGAAACCCTCACAAGAACCTCCTTTTTGCCACCCCGGCAAGGCAGAGAACCTATCTCCTTTTGCTTCCTCCTGAAGCCGGCAGAGAACCAGAACCAACGGCACAACTCCTTACCTCTACCGACCCTTCCACGGACGAGAACTCTAGACGAAGACGACGCAGAGAGATCCTGAAGCAACCCTTGTGAAACCCCTCACAAGCCCCCTCACAAGATCCTCTCTCTCTTCTCTCTCTCTTTCTCTCCTCAAGTCTTCTCAGGTCAAGG